>NIJG01000055.1:1127544-1143532 GCA_002201625.1 Euglossa dilemma | reverse complement strand
TTTACAAATCTTATAATGAAAAATCTGTTTCTTTGAAATTTTACAGCAGCGAATTTACATAAACGTACATTTTATACTGTGTATAACAGAAACATTTTATAACTTCTACGATACTCGTGTTATAATAATTAATAATTTTAATAACAAGATAATTTTTGCAACAAGAATTGCAAGATTTGTAAGAAAAATTAGCCAAGAAGATATTGATAAATATAATTAGATAATGTACAATTTTTTTTATAAAGGGTCAGAATTTTCATAATGCGTATAATTCGTGTGTATGTAACTTTCGATAATGTTTCCTTTGAATCGTGAAACCTAAGAAAATCTATATCCTCGCATGACTGACCCGTCACGGAGATTGGCCGCATGCGAGCCTAAGAAAATGCTAATCTCAATTTGACCTGGATTACGTTCTCTTGTTTATGGGACAAAGTCATTAATTAATCTCTCTAATAATAAGACATAACTGGGTTATCGCACATGTTCGGTCTGCTGATCCTACTAATTTACGACGTTCAATGTCAAATTGACATTGATCTAAAAAAAAAGAAAACAGGGACAGAGGATAGCGTTACGCTTACGAATTATTAGAAATGTTAACTTCCATATCTATACATTAGAATCTTTAGACAACCTCTTAGAATCTTCTGTGTCATTGCCTTACGTAGACTCGATGTTTGTTTTATGGACGCGTTACGTAAGGTAGACCATAGTAGAATATTGTAACAGCATGTTACAAATCGATCGTCGATGAAGGAGAGAATAAATCGTGAATAGAACTGTCTAACACGCATTTCGCTCGTATCAACCCGAAGAAAAATAACTCGTGAATTCTTTTCGTTACAATTCGTTATGTTTAAATTCCAGCAATTAAAAATTGCAAAATGTTAGTAATAAACGTTATTACCCGATGATCGATCTTCCTGCACTAAATTTCGATGTTCGAATTAAAAGGACTGCTATGTAAATCCGTCCCCCCGTTTTCAAGTCAATTTTAAACATGTGGAAATACCGAGTAAGGCACGCTATCGAGCTTTTCACTATTTATTCATGCCCGTGGTACGTAGAGTACACGTGTCTTTAGCAAAAATCTGTTCATCGATCGAGAAAGTAACAAGTGTCATTGTTTGAAAGTAACTGAAATTCAGTAGTCAACCTGCATACCTGTGCATGCTGGTACCGGTAACCGTTTCATATTTCACGAACATTATGTCAGCATTTCCCGCCGATAGTATTTACCTTAGTAACAAAATGAAAATTTAACTCGTCGAACTTCTAAACAGCTACCTACGAATCATAGCGTGTACAGTCTTCGTTTTTACATTGATTTTTTTTCCTAAACTGAGATTTTTTTTGCAATCGGTCAGTATGACAATTAAATTTGACGATTATCGATGTGATCATCTTCGATAAACAAACAATAGTAAAACGGAATTTTCCGATCAATGTAATTTTAAACTTTATCAAGGATTTAAGCAACGGTATTAAATATAATATTCGGACAAAGATTACTGTATCGCGATTAAATCTGTGAAGAAACTTTAGCCAAGTTTCTAAAAATACTTTTATATATCATATTCGGACAAAGATTACTGTATTGCGATTAAATCTGTGAAGAAACTTTAGCCAAGTTTCTAAAAATACTTTTATATATCATGTTTGAAAAAGAATTTATCGAAAGAATATATCCGATTATCGACATGATCTTTAATAAATAATTACAAAACGTAATCATTCGAATAATTTTAATCACCTATGTCAGAAGCAGAAAATAAATTAATTTTATTGTGGATTTAATTAACGATAATAAATCTAATATCAGAACAAAGGTTCTTCGATTAATCGGCACGAGACATTGGTTTACTTTCTGAAAATATCTTTGAACAACAAACACATATTATGTTAGAAAGATAATTCCTTTTTTTCCTTTCTTGATCGTAATGAAATAGGAAAAGAATCGACGATTTTCTTCTTTCTCGTTTCATGCACGCATATACAGCGATCAGACTTAGTTATCGAAGAAAGTCAATAATGTAGACTTGTAAATTAATTGTATGAAAGATCATCGAGCGTATTTGGTATTAATTAATAAAGATACGAGAACCATTCATTGTTCTGCAATAAAAGCAACCTGAATTAATTCTTCGGTCAGTTCCCGTATAATTCACGACAAATCAGCGTAATCGATCGAATACATTATGCAAAGGAAAAATTATCAAATTATCATTATTTAAACGACGATGAATACTAATACGGGTTAAGCAGATGGAGGAAACTAATTTTCTACCGTTAGAATTTACGTGCAACGTAATACGGTTCATGTAGGTAGTGATTAATAAAAACATACATCAATTATCCATAAAAATATACAATATATGTATATACACTTATCTTTCATTGAGATAATAAACGTAATTATATAATACATTCTTATCTCAATAAAAACGAACATTAATCTTGTAAAAAGCAGTTATAAGTTTTCCGTAATCGTAGAAGGATTAAGTTTAAAATCGGTCATTTATAATAAATGACATATAACTGTATTATCTTTGAAGCACGGAGACAATCCGAGGACAAGAAGTCCTGTAAATATCAGCACTTGAACTTTTAATTAATTGCGTTAGCTAATGGAAAACAAGGCTAAATCGTTTGACCTCTCGATCCTTATCTAAACGTATTCGAGGAACACGTGGCATAAATTCTATTTGCACGCTATTTAAATCAAATTCGAGATGGAAAACTCGTGTAGTTGTACAATCTGTGTAGAAAAAAGAAATTTCCTTCATCGCATGCACATCAGATTAGGTGGTTTCTGTTTCAGAAATTAATATGATGCATACGGACTGCTTCGATACGAACAATCAGCCCGCAAGCTGAAGAAATGTTGTAACATTCGACAATACCACGTCGATGAAAATGAATCGGTATATAACGTTAAATCAATTAGGAGATGGAACATTCGGTTCCGTCGTTCTCGGAGAACGTATCGATACTGGAGAGAAGGTTGCTATAAAAAGGATGAAGAGGAAATACTACTCGTGGGAAGAGGCGATGAATCTGCGTGAAGTTAAAGTAACGACGAGAAACGATTTATTTCATTGTCTCGAAATAATTCGGTATAATCAGGTCTCGTAGTATAAATNACCTTTATCAATTAATGAAGGACAGGTAAAGAGATGGTTGAAATTACGTTGATATTACGTTGATATTACGGTAAATAATATTCGAGGAATACAGGTTTATAAGTATATTATACAACAGGGACAAACTTTTCCCCGAACCGGTGATCAGAAATATAGTATACCAGGTGTTGCAAGGACTGGCGTTCATGCATAAACATGGCTTCTTCCACCGTGACATGAAACCTGAAAATTTATTGTGCATGGGACCGGAACTGGTGAAGATCGCTGATTTCGGCTTGGCCAGGGAAATACGGTCAAGGCCACCTTATACAGATTACGTGTCTACCAGATGGTAATATCAGCCTGTTCTATGGAATAAGAATTAAGCGACATTGACTTACACGAACTACATTTAAGACGAATGTTAAAGTTCTAAAATACTTTTGCCAAAATTTTTCGATACAAGAAACAATAACAAAGGATCGAAGATAAAGAAATGTTTTCAATTTTTATATTTTTATTTCTTGATACAAGATATGTAAATCACTCGTTGAATTATTGAAATTATTAATCTCTTCTCGTTAACCATTGTGTTACTCTGTTATTTACGACTTATGCAAATTTGTTTCAGGTACAGAGCACCGGAAGTATTGCTCCATTCGACCACTTACAACAGTCCGATCGACATTTGGGCAGTTGGTTGCATCATGGCTGAATTATACACGTTTCGGCCGCTTTTTCCCGGAAAGAGCGAGATCGACGAGATCTTTAAGATATGCTCGGTGATCGGTACGCCGGAAAAAGACGACTGGCCGGATGGATATCAATTAGCCGCTGCCATGAACTTCAAATTTCCCAACTTCTCTCGTACCTCGTTAACCGTTTTGATACCGAACGCTAGCCAAGATGCAGTGATAATGATGGAAGATATGTTACAATGGAACCCCATTAAAAGACCAACGGCACAGCAATCCTTAAGGTAACTCGAATCTGTACGAGTCGACTGAAAAACGAGAGTTCAGATCTATTAGGATCGTTTGTTTTCGTAGGTATCCATATTTCCAAGTGAACGTGCCACGTATAATTAACAGTACGAAGATCGGTGTCACATCTCAACGAGATCTCCTCCTGAACAAAGTGAATCTCTCGATTCCTGTTTCAAAATCGTACAATTATCCGCAACACGACGTTATCGGTACACCGATGGAATCTAGGTGAGTCCTGAATCGATATCTATCAATCTACGTTTATAAAGAGGAAATAAACTTGGTCTATCCGTTTACAGAGGGCAAGAGAAAATGATACAACCGCAACAGCAGCAATCGATGCTCCCTCTGTTGAACCATAATAGTTACATGCGCGAAAGCAACCCCCCAAAGTTGGACGAGGATGATTTCGCGGAGCTCCTGGGGTGCGTTGCACGAATTTCGTAAATCGAGAAACCGTGTATTAAAAATGGAATCTTCTCTGCAATCGTGCGGCACGTTCCGCGTAATTTCTAATCATTGACTTGTCCACATCAGTAGCAAGATCGTTCCCGAGAACACGAACTCAAAGCTAGTCCCGGAACGAGTGTACAAAGAGAACCGTGCCAATTGGAATGCCAATTATTTGCCAGATAATCTGAGGCAGAGCAACGGAAATTGGGTGTTGCCGGCCTGGAATGAGCCGACCGCGATTAATTGGAACCAGTTGCAGGCGAATATAAAAAACGGTCGGAAAGCCTCGGGAAAGCAACATTACTTCAGCGTGGCACGATACATCGCAGGCCCGAACGCGAGTTTATCGTCCAGGTATCGAATGTTTCGTCACCTTCTAAATCGAGCCCTGACCTTGCTGATAATACTCGGATGCACGTTGTTGTGCTGTCTAACATGGGAAATTATCTTTTGCAAACGTTTCATGTGTCTGATAGAGTATTTGTTTTAAAAACAAGTTCTTCGTAAACACGGTACCGTTCAATGGATATGACTGATTTTTTGAAATTAATATAAACCAGAGTTCTTTCTGCTCGACTTCTTTTCGCATTTTGTATACCGACATTTCTATTGTAAATCGAAGGTGTTCAATAAATTAAATCGATGAATTTAATGAATTTCTATCGATTCATTTCAATAATTGTTAATTTCTTTTCTCTTTCGTTTTCAAAGAAATGGCGAGCCCGACCAGAACAGACCTAGATTAATGCGGAATCTGGTTGGCCAATCAATGGAAAAGTACGAAGAATTTACCGACTCCTTTTGGGTACCTAGGAATTCCATTGAGAATCCGTCAAGGCAGTACTACGTTCCACGAAATCGTTTCATTACCGATCAGACTTTAAGATTGCCTTATCCTAGCGTTTATGGTACGCAAAATATCAGTGAGTAATTAAATTTCACTTTAACTTTTTATGACGCATCCTTTTCCTATCTTTCTAGTTAAACATTTTCACCTTGAATTACGAAACGCATTAGTTTATTATTAACGATCTATTGTCAAGTTAACATTAATGATTTATGGATTTCATAGAAAATAGCAACAAAGCTACAATTCAACCAAACACGTACGGAGCAATGCTGAATACGAAAGGCAGCGGAAGCCTTCACGGTCGAACCGATTGGGCTGCAAAGTATCTTAAATGACTGTTTGAAAACTATTTATACATTTAACTTAGCGTATTCAATTTATTTAACTGTGATAGAATGGCGTTCACCATTTCATTCAGGTAAAAGATATTTGAGAGACAGAACTTTGGTAACATTTACGTATAGAATTTAGTATTTTAATTTTTTCCTCTCTTTTTTTTTGTAATTAAAGAAACGTAAGATCATTTACTTTAATGTAAAGGAAACTGTAATAGAGAGCAGTATCGATTAATGATAATGCTTTAAGAGTGTAATGTTTGATTCGTAAAGAGTATTATACTTGGAGAAGATATATTAAAGAATATAATATATATATACATATATATATACATATTTATTATTTGTACATATTATTAATTATGTTGTGGAGTAACTTCTGATATGTAGAAGACTAAATGTAAAAATCGATTACATCCGCTCTTCTTTTGTATAACTGATAGTACTCTTTTAACGAGTACATATTAAATATTGTTCAGAAAATTACTCCATGTCGCGTCTGACGTACGATAGGACATTATAATGAAAAATATGATTATCAAACAAAATGACTCTCCGTATTTTCTACACACAATCTCTTAAAAAGCATTCTTATTCTGTACACTCATAATCATATACCTCACTCATTTCATAACTCTATTACACTTTTAGTTATCCTCGTATAAATTTCCCTAGTTATGCTCGACTCTTTCGAATATTTTTTTTTTTTTTTCGCGTATTTTTTTCTCCTCCTTTTCCCTGATATAATTTAAATAGATATATCTTGGAATATACCTTGGAACTTATGCAAGTTTACGATATAAATGAAAGGCAATAAAAAATATACACTGCGGATGTGTAATGGACCACTAAAGTATCTTTTTCATCTATAATACGACTGTAAAACTGGAAATGCCTCATAAAAAATATGTTGCAAAGGAACGTGCCATGTGTGAAAAAATTCGTTTATAAGTTATACATTTCGCTTCGCATAAATTTGTACACGTTTTTTTTTTTTCTTTTTTTTTCTTCCCAACAACCAGGATCACTTCCTTAACGAGAATTTTGTAACGAAAGAAGAGCGCGCAAGGAGGAAAGAACCAANGTGCCATGTGTGAAAAAATTCGTTTATAAGTTATACATTTCGCTTCGCATAAATTTGTACACGTTTTTTTTTTTTCTTTTTTTTTCTTCCCCTGCCCCCCAAAGGTTTTTGCTTAATTCCCCCTTGGAAAATTTCGAAATCCCAACTAGACAAGGATATGTTGAAAGTAAGGATATCTAATGATTTGTCGTCTCTTCGTAGTTTTTAACGATCTTAATTCATACTGCTTTTAAAAATGGTTTTGTCCATCCTAGGAGTATCGGATAAAACAAACTATCGTACAAGAGAAAATTGTGATACAATTGATGATACGATCGAAGATTGATATGATTAATTTGCATTATCTTGAAGTTACGTGTATGCATGTATAGGCAATTCTTATGTGTGTATAAATGTATGTATGTTAATATCTTTCTGTGTATATGCTTCGTCTAAATGATCTCTATGTATAGTTTGAATATACGAAATACATCTGTAAGCTGTTTGGATGGGTGGTACATTTGGTGAATATTATGCATATACATTTATCCATTAAGATGTAATCTTTATACTTTGAAGTAATCCATCATCGGAATGTTCGTAAAAATGCTTCCGAGCCTTAAATCGTCGGTTAAGTCCATTTAATTCACGAGCTTGGATGAGCTTTATTATGTGATTTAATTGAAAACAAAAAAGAGAGAGAAAAGAATTCTAGTAAAGAATCTACCCCTTTTTTTTTTTTTAATTATACGTTATAACTTCTATATCACGACGCGTGAAAATATGGTGTTTAGGGATTTACAGACATCTATTCGGTGTGTAAATTTCAATGCTATAAAGATCGAAAATATTTGATTATAATCCGTTCCACGTAACAATGTGGATATGTTTGGGCGTACAACATGGATAAAAAACTACGCGCTCGAAAGAAACACATGATTTTCTTCTTTTCGTTTTTTTTTTTTTTTCGTCTTTTTTTTCGGTTTCATACGGAAGTATGTCGTAAGTATGTATACGTATCTTACATTTACAATATTAGCTATTCACGCAGACATGTAACAATTTCTTACAGAATATACTTGCACGATAACTGGATCGCGAAAATTTGCTACGTCTCAACCATTGATCTAACAAGTGCAGTGTTTAGAACTACCGGGAAGGACTTTGAATTTCATTCGGATATTCCTTATTTCCGTTTCCGCACCTTTTCTTTTTGCACTTATTACAGTCGTTCCGGACAGTTCTAGGATTAACTTGAACTTAGCAAGTTTCAAATAAAAAATAACTCTCCCCAATCGAGCAATTATGATTTAATCCTTCAATGATACGAGATCAAATCCAATTTTCAACAATACGTACTTTTCTTATCTAGGCAGAAACTTTAAGAAATATTAATGTCTCATTTTTTTAAAATTGTCCAAACGAATAACGTAACACTACGAGTTAACATATTCAAATCGTCTCTGCCGAGTTACAATTTTTGTCCTCGTATCATTTAAGAGTTAGAAATCTTTTGCTTTCTTCCTCACGTACAACAAATTATATAACTATATATCTAAAATTTGTTTCTTCTATTCAACAATTAAATTTAATAAATAAATGACTATTAAATTAGCTATAATGACATGAAAGACTTGATATCTTTAAGATATACTGTAAAATATTACGATAAATTCGGAAAGTATCTACATAGGACAAACTTTCCAAAGTATTTTTGTTTTTTTCGTAATTAATGGTTATACAGAAGTTAAAGAGAATTTATCCAACTTAATAAGCAAATACGATATTGCTCTGTTTTTATACGTTATTGACTCCTATGCATCTGTTTGTGAAAATTATTGTTTGTTCGTCAATAATTGCATTGAAAATTTAAATATAATAATCACTATCATTTACGGAATCCTAACGATTGGAAATTCGAATCTTTGTGTGTGTGTTCAATCTGGCGATATTTTGCAATTTTTACCAAACTTTTATCGAAACAAAATTTTTTTCAACTTACCCTTTTTTCCCATAAAGCTACGATAATTGAAATAAAGTAACATTTAACGAATAAAAGTCTTACTCGTAACGCATGATCTCGATAAGTTTATTCATACAAAGCACCAGATTCAACACAGCACACAAACATGCGTGTCCTAGTGTTGCAAAATTGCATTATTGACTGAAGCGGTAACGTTAAAACTTTTCGGAGATACGGTTGAGGATGCTTTCATCACACCAGCAATAAACGTGCTAACTGTACTATTAAACATGAAGGTAGATGTTTGATCAAAGAGAGTTGACAATACAGTAACAGTAGTTTTTACCTCGGATGTAACGTTTTCTACCGTGGGTAATATCGTGGAAGACATAACATTTGTTAAAACGCTCGGTGTCGTAGTATTAAGTGGCATTACCGATGGAGTAAATGCTTTATAACAAACATCTTTCGACTGAACAGGTAACTCGAAACAAGAATCCATTAAGTATGCAAATAAAGAGCCTACTGTCAAACCTGTAGTATATGACAAAGTCATAATATTACCTAAAAGAATGCAAAAACATTATAAAAAATAAAGTATCGCAATGAACTATATATAACTATATATATAACTAATATAAATTTGATTACACATCTAGTACGTAGTACCTGCTAATTCCCGATGTCCCTCCGGTACTTTGGTGGGGATCTGCATCATTGGCACCGAGCCAACAATACCGTTTGTAACACCGAGTAAACAAGACAACAACAACGGATATCCTCCGCCGGAAAGTATCGGAGTGCCTCTAGGTAATACGCAAAGTAAAAATAAAGGGATTAATATAACTCGAACACTCGAGAACAATAACAACTGGGTGCGCTTCCAGTCGTAAGGAATCAATGCGAGTATCTGAAATGTTAAATAATAAAATAGACATATATGTAACAGTTAATTTTTAAGTTGGACTAAGTTTTAAGATTACATTTGAAACATAAAGATTATTTATACCTTGCCCAATACATCAGAAGCATTAAACGCTGTCATTAAAACCACTGGCATCCATGACCCAAGTTTACAAGAGATAATTTCCGACATAATTCCAGGATATAAGCAAAGTGTTACGAAATATGCTAGCCCAATGCTACCCATGTACGAGTATATTAACTTTGCCACTTCATATCTTGCAAGTAAACCCTCTTAAAAAAATTTTCCATATATCATTTATTTTTAAAGAGAAAGGATTATTTTATTTGATACGATAAATATCGTACTTTTTATTTCTGGCCATGGTTTTTTACTAGTTTGGGTACCATATGTCCCTCTCATAACAACTACATCTTCGACCTTGTACGTAGGGCCAGCACTACCAGGAGGATTTCCTGATGGTGCACCAGGTTCGTATACAGGATTACTGAATGAGAACGGTGAATATTGATTTGTCCCTGAAAGCGAAGATTATTGACTTATTATTATAAATATTTTTTTAAATTCATACAAAATCAATTATCATTTACCATTTAATTCAGTGTTTCCATTTGCGGATTCATTTCCTAAAGGACTAGTTTGAATTTTTAGAACTCCATACTGACCTTTCGATGGATCTCCGGCCTGATCCAATGGATCCATCTGTTTAGGAGCAACAATTTGTGAAATTTTTTAATTAGCATTTCAAATTAATCATAGTTGATGCGTACCAAACCAACATCTTCCGTCGGTTCTAATGTAATTCTATTTCTTTCCTGGCATAACGTTATATAGAATTGCACAAAATCAGTCTTGCGAACTTTCTGATGTAATACAAAACATAATAAAATTGTGCAGTTTGACAAAACGAAAAACATGGATGTATTGCTACGTTCATCATCGAACAAAAACTTAGTTAATATTCGATTGAACGAGGCCCAAAGTCCTGCAATACCTATAGAAAGGAAAATGCACGTCTCCTTAATAATTCGTAGATTTAATATTCCAAAGAAAAAGTTATTTTAGTGTTTATCTCTCACTTTCTCCGGTCATCACCGCCTGCGTGTATAAACTGGGAAGCATGGAAGTGTAGCCATAAAAACTCGATTGTTGAACTGATTAGAAAAAAAATGACGAAGATTAATACAGAATAAAAATCTTCATGGAATTCGTGACAGAATGTATTTTACCGGTACAGCCGAGCGACACCATCGCAACGACGATTAAATTGATCGTATAAGAAGTGTCGACGTTAAAAGGCTCCCACCAGATCTCGGAAATTATAACAAAATTTAAGGTGACAAACGCTACCAGATATCCTGCAATTTACATTAATATATAAATAAAAGTTTACCAAAATAGAACGGCATATAATTCCTATCGTAATCATTGCTCCTTACCGAATGTTATCCGTGTATTTAAAGATAACGTTTCAATTAAAACGTTATTTCCAAAGACCGCAAAAAAGGCCATGATAATGTAAACAGTTGACATATCGAATATTACAGTAGTTCCAGGGTATCTCGCTTGAAAATAGTCCACTGCTATGATAAAACTGTAAATAGGCAAACGGCTGCGTTATAACAACTTTTCATGAACAATAAATTCGTCTAATTAATGTAACATTTTTTATTAACAATCTATTAAATATAATCATGCTTATTAGCTACAAATAATATCGTCTGAGATCGTTCATAGATTTTCGTTCTATGTGTATATATATGTATATAGAATATATATATTCTTTATATATATATATATCTCAAAGTTAAAATATAAAGGATTTTTCGCATTCAATATCTGCATGCTTGAGCGCATATCACACGATTGATTCTAGTTTCAGGAGAAGAACGTAAATTACAGGCACAGAGGTCTTTGACATTCAATTGTCGACACATGAAGAAATATAGTTTCTGATTGCGGCGTGACCTGTTGTACGGCAAGAGGAATCCTATACCGCCTAGCATAAGGGCGATGTAGATGAAATTGTATTTGTCAACCGGCGGGGACAAATGTGTGAATCCGTTGGAGAATTTAAATTCGTTCATTCCCTTCGCTTTTCCTAACTGCACATAGCCCCGACTCAAGTTTTCATCCATGTTTGCCGTGGTGGATGGGTTTTGAGAATGAAAAACAGAATGAATTAGCCGCTAACTGTCTTATGATTCCATCGTTTCAAAATAGCTTCAACTAGCGACTTTTATTTTAAAAGATCGATCAATTTCGCTGCACCACGCACTTCCTGCCAAACGGTTAATTGCACCTGATCACTGCCTTATTTATTTCTTTACGCGTAGTACAGACGTGATTGACTTCGTGAACTAGCGCATGCTTTGAAAATTTGCGGCATTGATTTCTGCGTGCGCATCCGCATCTCCTCTTCCTATTTTGCCGCGAAATTTGAACAAAGTTATTTTATATTTGCTCTTTCAATGTAACATTACAGTATTTATGAGTTTTTATGAAAAAATTCCAATGTTATTTATAATAATTCATTCCCCAGAATTATAATAAGTTGCAATTAAGACATATTTTTACAACACATATACAGAGATGTATATACGCTCGGTTATTCTTTACCGCAATTATACTGTTGATAATATTAATAATCGTCAATATTTGTATATCGTATCTTAGTATAATGATTTACATTCATTCCAATCTTAAGTACTTATTCAAATATTTTTAATAAATCTTCAAAGGGATTCTAATTTGGTTACGTTTTTAGGTGAAACATGAATTGACTATATATAGTATGTACTATATCGTTAAATATATTGTATCGAGATAAACGCGCTTGCGCACTGCGTCATACTTATCACTTATGAATCAGCTGATGAAGGAGGATTGTTGCTGGAAATTTCAACAGTATTGGAGAAAAAGTTAAAAAAGTATGTCGTTAAACACAGCGCACGCGAACGGCGGCGTTCTAATACACGCCGGAGAACGGTAAGTTATAAAATGCATTAACCAGTTTTAGGAGTGTCATCGTTGTTTCACATGTTCTTGCTTATGACGTTTCTACAACGTAGTTATAGTTATTGCCGTGGCCTTCCGAATGCAACTTCCTTTTTGTCAATAAAAATTTTTTTAAACAGTACCGCTTTATAAAATATCCATGAAATGAATTTAAACTTTTTAACAAATTTTTAGAATGAGCAAAATTACTAACATCTTAATTTTTTCTGTACCGTAANTATATATATATATATATATAAACAAATAAAATTTTTATTTATTTAGCATGTTATTATACTGTGACAATGTCACGGTGGAATTCCATGGACAAGAACAAGCAGAATTTATTGGTACCAAACGTGGTAGTTTATGTTTGACTACACACAGAATGATTTTTAATGCTAAAGATCAAAAAGAAAAAATGCAATCATTTAGCTTCCCATTTGTAACACTAAGAGAGGTTGAAATAGAACAACCAATGTTTGGTGCTAATTACATCAAAGGTAAATGCCGTGCTCAACCTAATGGCAATTGGATTGGAGAGTGCAAATTTAAGTTGAATTTCAAAAGTGGTGGTGCAATAGAATTTGGTGGGGCTATGGTAAGAGCAGCAGCAATGGGTAAGTTTATTACAATTAATTGTAATTATATAAACATATTAGTATTTTCTTGTTATTTTGATGCGATTAAATAATATTTTTACTTATATAAATTATCATATAGAGCAATGTTTATTATTTTTAGCATTATAATATTTATTTCTAGCTCAACGTAATGGACCTGCAAATGATGATCCACCACCATATCAACCGCCAACGTCAAATTGGTATGCAGCACCACCACCTGCTTATCAAGCAGCACCAACTGGTTATTATGGTTGGTTACCACGCAATGATGCATTTTCGGATGCACCACCAGGTTAATCATTTCTCCAATAACTTTTTAGCGTTATAAACATCTTTTCAGTCTTTTATATTTATCATAAATTGATTTTTTTATATTTCATACACATAAAAAATGTAAATTTATATTGTATAGCAAACACTGTATATATGACGGATATGCCACCTCCATATCCTGGTATAAATACACCTTATCAAGGATATGCACCATCAGAAGGTGCATGGGGTAGTTCCAGTCAACAATCTGGTTGGACACCACCTCAACAAAATGGAGCACCTGGATGGGCTAATCCAAGTTATAATGCCCAACCAATGTCCCAAGCAGGTGCGTATCCAAACTATGGACAGCCAGCATATAACAATTATCCACAAAATCCTCCATCATATGCCCCATACTCTCAAGGTAATAATTATGCACAATCTGGCTATTATCCACAACAAAATCCTTACCATCCCTATCCCCCTAATTACTAATTGTAAAATGTATGGGGCTACATCTTTTATGTATGCATGTTCATATCACACTTTATGTGAATAATGATTAAATTTTTCAAATAATCTCTAAAATAAATTATAATAAATGAAATTCTATATATCAATTGTTAAAAGCGCAAAAAGAAAAACATGAGTACACTTATATATTGTATTATTCTTTATAACATATACAAAAATCACATGATGTAACATACACGTTGCAATGAGTATTGAATTATTTTTAAACATTTCTTTCCTTTTTATCAGTTATTATTGTATATTAAAGCGTTATATTTTTGTTGCTACTATTACATTATAGCTTTGTGATAATCATTACAATACAAAAACATATTATGTTATTAAAATTTAGCCAAATATGACTTGCTGTTTTTATTTAAACCCACCAATTTGAAATATTGCTCCATTATAAAAATCATAAATTTTTTCATCAAAACAATGAAATAATAGTATCATATATCCTATTTCATTTGACAATCTTTAAGGTTTTGAATATTATGCAATGTTATTGCACAACAGGTTTGGTTGACCTGGAGTAAGGTTGACTTTCACTATGCTCAGTTATTATCTCATAGTTGTCAGAGATAGTTCAAAAATACATAACGTGCTATTATAAGTTGTAAATCATTTTTAATTCGTATAAATTATTTAAAACATATACAATTTATTAATTTTATTTCTTTTTCGCTAAAATAACACGAAAAAAAAGTTAAATTTTTAGCATAATCAATGACTCATTCAATCAAGGTATTCTGTCACAAAATATCACTACTCCATTACTGCTTGGAGAATTGCATTAGTTCATTAATTCTTTAAATCGAATATTTCAAGATTTATATTAAGATATTAAAAACGATTTTCTTAATAACTTCATTCTTATGATAAAATTTATCAATATTATTATAAAATAAATGAAATTAACTTAAAAAATCAAGAATATTTAAATATTTAATTCGCCCAAATATCTTTTATAAAAATAAAAAATGCCAGCTCAATTTAAATTCACTACATCAAATATGTACAAATGTAGGTAATTTTTCGTAAATATAGTTATTTTTTCAAATTGAAATTTGATATTTTTATTATATCTTTGTGTCATTCTTTTTATTTCTTACAGATGCAAAAGCAGCAGAAGCTGCTCAAAGTGCATATTATGATCCAAATAGACCACAGTGTGCCTATGTCCCACCTCCTGCGTACTATGTAAGTAAGACTTTTATTAAATAATTATAAAATATTACTTGGAAATTAAAAATCAATAGTTTGAATATTATTTGTATATTTTTTAGGAAAGTCCACCAAGTTTTCAACAGGCAACAGAAAAAAAGGACCAGTAGAAATGCATCCTTGAAGTCTGAAAATGATGAAATATCAACACTGTTCAATTAGTATTATATGTATAATATGCTGTACTGCATAGCAACAGGTATATGCATTCCACTTTAGGTTCTGCTATATTGTCGTTTTGGTGTGTGTAATTAAATGAAAACAATATTTCTATCTTTCTTATGCTATTCACAATTTTTGAATATAACACTATATATTGTACTTTTATGCTTCGAAGTACACAAGTATTTATACTTATTATGTAAACTGTATAAATGATCTATAAAAAAAAAAAGGTTTATTGTTGTGTTTTATGCAATTAAATGAATATATAAAATAAAAGTTACTGCATATGAACATGGAGAAAAAAATCACATCGAAATCGTGTTATTTATATTCATATATTTTATTAAAAATTATAGGATGAATATATTTGTACATGTACATACATATATAATTAAATATAAAATAAATAACAATTAAAATCACCTCGAGTAAAATTTATGTATTGAATTTGTACAAAATGTCATTAGTCACATATTTAATTGTATGTATCTTTTTTTATTGGAAG
>NIJG01000055.1:1111906-1127354 GCA_002201625.1 Euglossa dilemma | reverse complement strand
TAATAGTACACAAAAAATTCATCAATTCTTATTTTGACTAGTTTTTGGCTTTTGCAAAAACAATATATATATATACTAATTTACACATATTCAAAAATTGCATATAACTTAATGATTTGTAATAATTTGAATAAATTTAAGGTATTGCAAATTTATGTTTCTCATATATTGTAATCTATATATTAGATAATTATAGTAAACATATATGTATCTTTCATTAAAAAATGGCACCTTTAAGTATTGTATTAGATAATTTTATACATAAATAATACAATGCTACTCTCTAATAGCATGTCCTATAATATTAAAGTTTTTGTGGATATAAAAACTTTATAAATATTCAATAAGGCATTAATGTAATACAATAATAAGGCAAGATCTTCTAAATCTTCTAATTCTGAAATATAAAAATTATTAATTCCATAGAATACTATCTATATAGCCTGTAAAATTATACACATACAATTTTACAATATATAAAAGTTTATCCGTATTCTGAGGTGACTGTTAAGCTAAAGTTTCCTCCTATGACATAAGTGCTATGATACCAAATTCTTGTATCTAGTAGGACAATATCTCCAGCATAAACAGTAAAATTAAAAGGCACACAAACATTATCACATTCTGGAGTAGGTGCAACACTCCATGTTTTATTACCTATAATTTGCCCTTGCCACATTAGACGTGAAATATAATCTAGCTGTAAGAAGAAATAAGATCTGTGATTAATTAGACAGCAATTAAAAATAAATTTGCATATTATTATTATTGTTGTTGTTGTTATTATTATCATCATCATTATTATTATTGTGATTAGTATTATTAGTATACATACATGCATAATAGCACCTTCTTCATATCCTAAAAAGATGTAATTGGAATAAGGAACCTCTGCATCCTCTGGTAAAAAATGAGGTAGATTATAGTACTGTTTCATAATATCCAAAATCTGCAGGTGACAATTTTTCCAACCAACATACCAAGGATCTTGACCATTACGTTGTATAGCTCTTTCTTCACTCATTGCAAAAACATCACGCAAATTGGTGAGATTACTTTTGAAATGCAAGAATTGACATTCATCTACTGAATCATAAGCACCATCAATATTCTCATACAAATCTTTGAAGAATTTCCAGCTAAATACCTTTGCAGCCGGCCAATGACTTGCAGCATGTTTAATCACCATAGGTCTAGAAGAATAAGCATATTGCTTAAATTCTTCTCTTGTTAAGTTTGGCAAAGTTAATGCTGAACTAACATTTTTACAATAGTCACAATTTGATATTGGTCTTGTAAATTCCCATATGAGATAATTATTTGGTATTAAGCATCTGGTTTCACGAATGCTTCTGATTATATCAATACATAAATATTTAAAAAGTATACTGCAAAATATTGGTGTTAATAAGGTAAATAGAACCTTTTTAGAACAAACATAATGTAAAATATGGCTTCTTTTATTTTTCACATTATTTTTTACACTAGCAGATTTAAGATCTACTAGTGATGCACCTTGTTCCAGGAAGCTTTCAGTTAAAGCTAGAAATGCTTCTTGTATATCTTCTAAAATATTATCATTCTCTTCCATTATTGACAAGTATTCATAAATTTAATATAAATTTAAGTAACCATTGATATTTATATGTTTTATTTTCATTATTGACTTCACTAATAACTCATCATTAGTACTTGTTTGTTTATATTTTAGTTAATCATATTTCATATTAATGACAACATTAATCCCGTCATCAGAAATAAATGTATGATAAAATTAATTGTTTTTTTATTTATTTCTTGTTTCTCAGACTTTGCTTAATTCAATAATTACACTTCGTTTGTTAAGCAAAGTTTTTATGTAACGGAAGAAACATCATCCGATTGTGTCAAAAATGTTCATTGCATATTGGTTAGAAACATATTCGTATTAACAATATCAAAATTACACAACTTTTCATTATTTGCGTATAAATAACAATTTACAACTGTGAGAAAAACAACGAGATAACGTTGATCCAAATGGCAATATATCGTACAAATAAATTTCCACGCTTATTTAGCTTTAATACATACATACACATACACCACAATGCATTAAACCTTGAACTACTTCATTTTATCGTGAAATTTATATTATTTGTAGAATAGGTACAATTATCTTTTAATTGATGTAAAACGTTTCCAGTAATTCTTATTTCTTTTTACACCAAATTGAGCAAACATTACAAGACAATTTGTTCAATTTTAAGTAATTTAAACCCTTAATAGAAAGTTTCCTGTTCATACAACGAACAAATGTGAGTGAATCTATGTACATGTATATACATTATTCACAGAAATTGCTTACATGCAATATTTAGATATTATATATCTAAATATCTCAAAATATTTTAATGTAATTAATATGGGAATGTAATTTAATAAAAGCAATACAATAAAGACTTAAAATTGTTTATTTTTATCAAATCACACAACATGATGTACAAGTCTTGTCTTAAATGGACATTGAAATAGTTCTCGAATGTGCAAATAGTTATGAATTCCATGTAGATATTACGGTAGATACAAGTTTGATTTGTCGTTTTCCGAATCCTCATATCTTCAGTTGTACATGTTATACAGTATAAAATCTAATTTACAGCAGTGATAATACTAACGTTACGTAGTAATTTAACTTACGCTCGTCGAGATATATAGTTCATTTGAATTCCAGTGCACAGCGAAATTTCGAGACCATTTGTATTTTTCTGGACAATTTTTATTTATATGTAGTAAGTCAGGGCAAAGCCTGATTTACATAGCAGTGTAGGCCAATATCAAGACGTGTGCAAATGTATTTTGACAAGTTCGTTGTTTCGTAATCGAACAGTATCATTGTACTAAATTGCATTTTTTTCAATCATGTAAAATGCAGACTATATTTCTTGATAATAACTTAGCTTATTGCAACTTGAATATTGTTTATAATTCGTACCCTTTTATTTTTGTTTTATCAAATCAATTCGCAACAAATTTGTTTTAAAACACAACATTTATAAAGTCGACTTCACTACTAAACATAAACCGTAATTATAAAAATAAAATTTAAAACAATTCGTTTGAATATCTAAACTATTACAATTTATTATTTAATATCGTTAAATGTAGTAAAAAGTTGAATTATTTCTCGACGAACTTCAAAAGATTGTAAATGCAACATCATAACTTCTTTCTTCATTTCCTCCTATAAATGTAATTTTACAAACATTTCACTTTTATTTTAAAGATTCAAGCGTTCCTATTTAAATAAACAGAAAAGTTAAAATTTTTTAATCTGTTCATTTAAATGACAATTCTTTTACCTAAGGTAGTAAAATGTTTTTATTAGAACATATCAGTTATTATCCAACGCAAAATAAGTTATTACTTACTGTTAAAAATGTGTGACTAGTACAGTCGTGTTTGTATCAATGCTTACACCTGATTACGCTTTGTTTTTGAAGAGATAGAAATTTCCATCAGTGTTCGATCAGAAGTAGCACCACTTGCCGAGAATAGCATCTTTTATAGCCGATATGTATTGTGCAGGAACCCAATATATCCAGTATCTCGAAGCTTCAGTTGTACCTAGTTGTATAGCCTAATTTTTTAGGAAATGTTTATGTAAATCATACATTTTTAATATTTCATAAATCAAGCTTGGCTAATTTATGGCTAGTAAAGAAAGTTCTTCTAAGTGGACTATAAAATAATTTGAATAAAATAAACCTACTTTATGTCAAAATACAAACCATAATATGGTATTCTGGATGATCATGTATTGGTTCACTGTGTACACCTTTTATGGAATTCATAGGTATTTTATCTGTTCTTTCTTTTGTACCAATCCAAAGCTGATCTTGCTCCAATTTAATCTCACTTTACCACCAGATTTATTTAACATACCAGCCAATGGAAATTCTGGTAGAGGTTCCTAAAATTTAAAGAGATTAAATTAATAAGTAATTTATTACCAAATATTATCTTAATTAATGTAAATAAACCATACCTTACTATCTAATATACCAGGCATCACATCATCTGGCATACCTTTATCTAATACTTTTCTATGCATTTTCTGTTGAGATAAAGGTTCTTTATTTGTGGTAGAAGCAGCTTCATCTGATAAATCCTGTTTTGTTGGAATTGAAATGGCTAATACATCATCTAACTTTGACCCTACAACCATGACTTTGGCACCTTAAAATTATTTTCATATATTAGAACATACACTAGATATTTGATACATATAAGTTTAAGAGAAAATATTTTACTTTATTATAAAAATTACCTTTTGTGACACCTAAACTTCTTAATGTTTGTTCATCTTTGGCTAATCCTTTAATCATAACTTTTTGCATAGCTTGTGGTACAGATATAATATTTTGAAGATGAGCCTTTAGTTCTGCAACTGTACCATCAAGTGGGAAATTTACATTAATCCTTTGTTTATTATAAATCACTTTAAAGTCTATATTCTCTTGGGGTGGGTCTTGCGAGGTAGTTGCAATGTTATTATCTCCTTTTTGTATATCTTGACTCTCATATTTTGATGTTGAGTCCTTTGTTTCTACCAATAAATTTTCATTAGAGTTTGTGTTTGATACTAATTCAGCACGAGAAGTTGAGTTACAAGAGTTGTCGTTGCTTTCACTTTTTGCAGCATCTGTAATATATAAGATACTTAATGTGTTTTAAGTACAAATATTTACTTCACTGTGTAAAATATAATATAATTTCATACAATGAAAAATATAGTTTTTTTGTGACATTGAAATAAATAATTGGTAAATTTAAAAAAAAAATGGTAAAAATTTAGAAACTGAATTAATTACAAAAGGAAAAATTGTATAAATGACAAGGTTATGTTTTAAATGATACGATTTACAGGAGTACAGAGAAAAATGCAATTCATCGTTAAAATTTAATTTGCTAGTATTAAATGACATATCCTTTTAATAATTTAAAACTAAATGTATACAAAATTTTAGCAAAAATAATGATCGTTTTCGAAATTAATTTAACATATACAATTGCTGGCTAAATATTTCACAGTATGACTTTTTGAAAAGTAAATATAAATTATACTTAAAATAATCAAAAACAGACATAAAAATGATAATAAAAGATATTAATTAATTTGAAATTCCTAATAAAAAATATGAAAAATCGTCAAGTTAGTACGTACCGACGTACTCCATGATGAACTCTATTTCGTTGACCAATCAAACTATTGCAGGATACGTTGCAGTTCCTGCTATTCGTATTTACAGCGATCCTTGGAATGACTTTCAAATTTTCAAATATGTTCTAAAAATGTAAAACGAAAGTACTTTTTTCATCTAAATTTAGATGAACAGGCAGAATTATTTATTTACGATTCCTATTATATTACTTTGATGTTTCCAATAGAATAGTAATTAGTGCATGACGTTATTGTTTTAAGATATAATACAATAATACCTTTATTGTCAAGATATAATTTTTCATTAATTCTATATAAATACAAGTATATACGTGTGTGTATGGGGTGCGCGCACGCGCGTGTGTGTATGGTCATATACATATGTGTGTTTGATATAAATATATAATATAGATATATATTATTTGTGTTAACTAAATTTATTTTATTAATGGAAATGTACAATTATTCATTATTATTATTAACTAAAAATGAGACTTCAAGATATCCATTTTATACTTTATTTTAAAGTTGGAAATATTACGTAATTGTTTGAAATTTCTTTAGGAAAATAAGTGTTTATGGGATTACAGTTATATTTTTATAAATAATTATGCTAGTATTATTATTAATTATTTTTAAAAAGTTGACCTACTATTGTTAAATTGTAAACGATTAACAAGCTAGTTCATCCCCACCACAATTAATGTTAGTAGAGAGAATACTATTCGAGACTATAAATTACGTAATATCACTATGTATAGATTAAGTGTTTGTTCACACATAGGTGTTAGTCCATGATAAATCGATGCATTAAATAAATATTTCAGTAAACAAATGCACCTTTGAATTTGTATTTTAATTTTATTTTTTATGCTTGTGTATTACTCAATAATATTTTACAATTCTTTAATTAATTATTATTATTACTAACTATTATAATTATTGAAAAGATTTATTTATATTAAAAATCTTGTCTTTGACATAGCAAAACTCATGTAATAGTTTCATGAATGATTCCTTATTGAGAATTTTAATTATCAGTAATCGGTATACTTGGAAAATTTTAAATCATAAATTTAAACAGCGTAAGGTGGCGTTGTAATCAGGAATCGCCATCTTGTGCACCACATGACCTCGTTGCCGTGTCCCGTGACCAGCTCACGTGAATTTTGACAAATTCAAACGTTTTTGGTAGAAAAAAAATGGATATTTTGGAGCAGCATCTCGAACAGCAGGATGTCAGGTAGTGTTTATGTTAAATATCGACTGGCTGATAATGCGAACACCTATCCCTCCTGTTTCGCTCGAGGTCTCCTCAAGGTCATCACGTAGTGCACAGTGCGCACTTACAAGACTTAGGACAACGGTCGTGGAAGTAATAGGCATAGACGTAACTCTATAGATAAGTTACATATCCATTCTTCAACGTACTTACGCTTGTTTTACAGCACTGTTAACGCGAAGGATGATGGCGGCACGGGAATTGTTATTGAGGAAGCAGAAATCGTGGACTGCGAAGGTAAATACACGCTTATCATAAATTCAAAAATATTTATATTTTGAAAATTAATGATTTTTAAATTGTATATGGTTAAAAGTTAATTTTATTTACTAATATCTATTAATATGTAAAAGCTGGAATTGTAAATCCTTTATAGGAGAAACTGTTGGGGAAGATGGAATGCGTTACCAGGAAGCTCTTGCATACAGAGTGGTCCAAGTAAATGGCACTACGGCTGGCAATGAAATAGAACTGCCAGTTACTCAACCAGGAAATAATACTGTACAGGTCCTAACATCCCCGTTAAATGGCCAGTTTTATGTTATTGGAAATGCTAATGATGTTTTCACAACTGCGCAAACTTCTAGATCATTGGTTCCCAGGACAACTACTCTACAGATAGAAACACCAAGAAATTGTACTACTGTCCTTAAAAAGGTAAACTTTTTCTTTCCTTTTTTCTTTTTTTTTTTGTTGTTTTACTTAATTCATAATATATATTTTAGAGAGATGATAGGAGAAGAGCCACTCACAATGAAGTTGAACGTCGACGAAGAGATAAAATAAATAATTGGATTGCAAAGTTGGGAAAAATTATTCCTGAATGTAATGCAGGTGCAAATGGTAGTGGTAGTGGCAGTGGTGAAGGAAAAGCAAATTATGAAACTCAGGTATTAAACTAGAATTTATAAAATGTATAATTATAAAAAACACACGTGAAAGTAGCATTATATCCATGGATTTTTTATGCAGAGCAAAGGAGGAATTTTATCAAAAGCCTGTGAATATATAACAGAATTAAGAACAGCCAATCAGGGACTAGGACAGTGTTTACGCGATAACGAAAAACTACGACAGGAAATAACTGCTTTAAAGCAACTCGTTACACAATTGAAACGTGAGAATCTTCAACTCAGGTCACAAATTTCACCTTCCACGGGAACGAACGTTGACGTTGTTCATTTGAGTCCTTAAGAAATTGTTAGTTTGTAATACAGTGTTTCTTTTGTAAATATTAGGATATACGATCTGACTCAATAGTCAGAAGAAGTATTTACTCTTATAATTTCTGGTTTCATGGAAGCCATATCAAATTTCGTCATATTGAAATTACGTTCTTCGAAGTATACTGCACGGTCCTAATGGTATGATTAAAAATACCGTCATAACTTTGTATACTTTTACACTGCTATCAGTTTCTTTTAATAACGCGATATGAATACATCATTCCCTTTATGCCTAAATTATAGTTTGATTTTTTGTTTATCAAATTATTTGTTTAAGTCTGTTAAAACGTTATGATTTTGATGATGTATTCACGAATATATCATGAATATCAATTGTTAATTATTGAATGATATTAGTAAAGTCAAAGACTATTCCTTATAGGACCTACCAAAAAGAAGAATTTTATTTTTATGTATGCATGTGCATTGGATCGAATTACCTCGTGTACGTTGAACGAGCCAAGGCTGTGAATATTGAGCATTGATTTGGAATTTTCGGATATGTAATTTTAAATAATGTAGCCAAAGTTAATTTCAAACGAAAAGCAAAAAGAACATTTTGTTGCAACAGGAACAAGAAAATTGCGATACAAAGTATGACGACTGAATCTTTACAGAGATCGTTAAATATTTTTTATTTTTAATACTGTTTTCACGAGTGTAGAGTAGGTACTTCGTAAAAGAAAATGATCTAGAAACTGAGAATGTAAAATAGACTAACCGTACACGTATGGATGTGTATGTATATTTATATATGTATATATACACGTATGTGTACATATGCATATACGTACGCATATAGCAATAAACATATTTTTTTCAACCTAAAATTCTGAGCGCTATAAAAATACGTCAGAATAATTGAAAAAATAAACTACTGGTTTGTAATATATCGTTGATGTACATACCGCGAAGGTTATTGTTATATTATATTATTATTATTAAAATGAAATTTACTGAAATATATTGTTATTTTTATTTAATGATTAACAATCTTGAATGAAATTTGTTTAATTTTTTATGCATAATGTTTATTTTTTTTACATATGATACAATGGAAATGTCGAAGTTACTGGAACACTGTTTGCGATGCATTTTTCTTTATACTTTCTTTTTAACAATAAAAGACACCCTGCACCTGGACAGTTTTTTAACACTTTAACACTTTTTTGTTTAAACTTTCAAATCATATTTTAAAGGTTTCAACATTTAAGATAATATCTACTTTTATGTAACGTCTGCATTCGTCACTTAACATGTTTACATAATACACTATTATAATACAATATTTAATACTCTTTAATTAAAGTTTCATTCCTATGTAAAAAGCTACCACATCATCCCATGCTCGAATAAAATACAAAGCAATTATTTTCTTTCTATTTGAGAAACCAATGCGTATGGATGAATAGAAAGCTTCTTACAATATCTTTACTCTCATTTTACATACATACAAAAGTTCCTTTACATAGATCCTTCTATGATTAAGTTCCAATTGCAGCAAATTAAATAATTGGAAGCTTGATTCGACAGGCATCTCATCTTTTCTTTTCAACAATTTAAGCTAATTACATATAACTTCATTCCATAGATTTGAAGTAACTTGTTACAGTCCTTAATATATAAGTATTTGTAAAAGCTGGAAATGCATTTAAGGACGTCCTATAACTTTATTGATTCAGCCATCACGTATAATTTTTGTTTAAATGTAGGTTAATACACATAAAATTATAGTATTTTTTATATTTGTAACTCTTTTTTTTTATATACAATTTTCTTGTAATTATTGAAACTAATATAACAGTTTAATGTGTTTAATACGTGATTACGAATGTCGTTATACTTTTCTCCGGTAGGTCCAGGACATCCTTAAATGACCAGCATAAAGTTCCTGAACGTAGAGAACTCATGTTTATATGAATGCTTCTGATAATTAATCTTCTAAATTTCTAAATGCCTGTTGAATATCTTCGTGTAACTGATCGAAGTCGGCTCTGATTTTTGCTTCACCATCTTGAACTGGATCCTATGAATAAAAAAATTCGATCGAATGAAAAAAAAAAAAATATATATATATATACACAGACACATATTTTAAAATGTGTAAATAAAATTATCCCAATAATAATATTTACCTTGAATTTCATAGAACTCAATTGATAGAGAATATTGTACATGCTATCCCTAATGACGTTCCACGTTATTTTATTGTCTGATTGTGCTGTAGATTCAACTGCATGCCTTGCCATATCATAAAATGCAATCATATTTCGTAACATTCCAACAGTTTTGTAAAATGGACAAAAACGATCGTATGGCGAATAGCTGTATATTAAAAATAAAAGTGAAAATTAGTGTCAGTAATCAATCAAACACATACCCGTGGTAAAATGATAATTTGTACCTGTTTTGTTGCAGAAAATCATCTTTCAGAAGTTTTGCAACCTCTAAAGTAATTTTATCTGTTTCGGCAAGAGAAGCTTTACCGACTAATTGTACGATTTCTGATAGATCTTCTTCCTCCTGTAAAATTTCCTTTACTTTTGTTCTTAGAGGGACGAATTCTGGGAAATTTTTATCGTAGAAATCGTCTAAAGCTCGGAGATATTTACTATATGAAATAAGCCAATTAATGGATGGAAAATGTTTTCGTTGTGCAAGTTTCTTATCGAGACCCCAGAATACCTAAAAAAGAATAAATAGAAAAATAAAAACAAAATACAAAAAATGGTTAAAAATAGATAAAAAATAAATATTAATTTTAATAGTACCTGCACAATACCCAAAGTTGCACTTGTGACAGGATCAGAGAAATCACCACCTGGTGGCGATACAGCACCCACTATACTAACAGAGCCTTCGCGATCGGGATTACCTAAACATTTTACTCTGAAAATAATATTTAATATTAATAATATGCATATTGATAAAATAAATGTATATTATTATAGCAGGTAAGAAATAGAACTACCTTCCTGCACGTTCATAAAAGCTAGCTAAACGAGCTCCAAGATAGGCAGGGTAACCGGAATCAGCAGGCATTTCGGCCAATCGACCAGAAATTTCACGAAGAGCTTCTGCCCAACGAGATGTTGAATCAGCCATCATAGACACGTTATAACCCATATCTCTAAAGTATTCTGACAGGGTAATACCTAAAATATTTAACTATATTATAATATTTTATAGCATACGATGTTAAAAGTAAATTATATAGCTACTACATTTGTGTCACTCCTCTTTATTAACAATTATTTTTATTTATACTTACCCGTGTAAATAGATGCTTCACGAGCAGCTACCGGCATGTTTGATGTATTAGCAACTAAAGCTGTACGCTTCATGATAGACTCAGTGACTCCGTCGATTTCCACTGTTAATGTAGGGAAATCTCGTAATACTTCAGACATCTCATTACCACGTTCTCCGCAACCAACATAAATGATAACATCAGAGTTTGAATACTTTGACAAAGCTTGCGAGATTACAGTTTTACCACAACCAAAAGCCCCTGGAATTGCTGTAGTGCCACCTTGAACACATCTGAATAATTTCATTTATATTATAAACGTTTATGTTAATTAATTGTATATAAAAATAACCAATTATACTCTTACGGGAAAAGTGAATCAAGGACTCGTTGGCCAGTAAGCAAAGGGTGATTAGCAGGCAACTTTTCAGTAACTGGGCGAGGTTGACGTACAGGCCATACCTATATATGTAAGTTCATATTATTATGTATATATCGATATTAAAACAATAATTTATATACCTGAAGCATAGTATACTTTTGTCTTTCACCATCAAATTCAGTTTCCAAAATAACATCCTATAAGATAAAAAAATGTATTAGGCATACATACTATTAGAATACTTCAATTTTTTATATAGTAACACAACTTACAGACACTGTATAGTTGCCAGGAGGTGCTACATAAGTAACAGTTCCTTTACTTTTAGGAGGTAAAATCATTTTATGTTTTACTAATGTGTTCTCATAAACCACGCCAAACAAATCTCCACCAGTAATGTGGCTACCATTCTTGATGTTGGAAGGATTATATTCCCAAACAGTAGATCTTGATAGAGCTGGTATATTAATACCCTTTGGTATGTAAATGGAACTTGTTAATTCATTGATGTCCTTCAGTGGTCTTTGTATACCATCAAAGATACTGCCAAGAATACCAGGACCAAGTTCTACGGACAATGGCTTTCCAGTACGTAAGACAGGATCGCCTACAGTTACACCACTGGTTTCTTCATATACCTATAACAAAACAAACACACAAAAAAAAGAATATATATATATATATAAATGACATTATAAAATTAATATGATAAATTTTTAAATGTTAAAAATAGATTTATTGTACCTGAATAGTGGCCATGTCTCCTTCTAAACGAATAATTTCTCCAACTAATTCATAATATCCTACTCTGACCAATTCATACATAGCTGATCCTGACATTTTTTCAGCAGTCACCACTGTAAAAGAATAATTTATGTATTAATATTAAAAATATAAAATCAGTAAAAATATATATCATATACTAACCAGGACCAGACACTGCATATACATAGCCAAATTTGCTCTCCTTCTCCTCATTACTAAGTTTTGGCAAACCTTGGCTTGTCATTATGAATTGTTACNTAATAATATATATATATATATATTTAACAATGAACATTAAATTGAACAAAAGTTAGATTAACACTTCTAATTGCATTTTTCATCAGAAAATTATAACAATGAAATACAAAGTATATATGGTTAAACATTCCAGGGGAATATAAATTTCAATGTAAAACAGCTCTAAGAAATTATGTTCAATTTTTATTAAGTTAATGCTATTTTAGTCTGATGCTAATCAAGAGCACTTATTGCACACCGACAAAAATATGACAAAACGAGCATAAAAAGACAACGATCGTGGATAATTTATTTTGGATCGAATATTCTTACACGCGATCTAAGTCAATTACGACCAAAATCGGCGAAAAAGTCGATGTCAGCTAATGCATCCATTCATCCTAAAATTCACGTGAGCAGTTCATTTAAAAAGTAGGCGTAGCCCTCTTTAAGCCCGCGAGACGTCTGCTCACTTAATCACCGAATGTCGAATTCAATCGAAGTGTTTGCCGTTGAAATAAAACGATTTAATTCATTTCCTGCGTAAGTATATACGAAATCAATGATCCCGGATAATCGTAGACAGCAAATAAAATGCACAAATTCTTGCGCTGATAGAAAAACGATGGCGCATTCAAACTGGTACGATCGATACTATAAGCGCCAGCCTTTTTTTGCAAAAATTTCTGGTATCCTCTATATAGTATGAAATCGTTATAATTGCACTGTCTATATAGTAAATTAAAGCGAAACATGCTTAATCTACAATCAACGAAATAAGTGACAATAAGAGACTTACGAAACAAGAAACGTATCGAAGTAAGTTCAGCTCACAACAGCGAGTCAAGCTTCACAATCGAGCCTGCTATCACAAGACAGGTCAGCTGACTGAACGATGTGTTCGTTTTCAATTGTTTGGTCCTCTTCTATAGTTAAAGCTGCATTCGCAAGTAACTGGAACTTATTGCTGTTTTAATATAAGCGATTTTATAAACATGTTCCTTTTGCAAAATCAAAAACGATTGCGAATAATAGTATGTGAAAAATAATGAGGGACTTGTTTAATTAAACATTGTTCCTCTATCTTTAAACTAAAAATTAGTTTCAGTTTTAAGAAATAATAATGTAATATAGAAGTTCAATACATGACATATACGACTAATATGTATTTAAATAAATATATTGAAAGAATCATGAATTTAAATGAATGAAAGAGAGTAAGTGTAGATCCTTGTTAATATACAATAATACCCGCATATAAGGCCACTGGCCAGGGACCCAGTGTAGCCATATATCCGGTGCGTATATTTTCAGGACTCAGAGACTAGAACGATTATTCGGAAAAGTGTGAAACGTTGGAACAAAGAGCAGATAGATAAAGTGCGAAAATCGCCTTGAACAGATAGCTCTAAAATGTGGTGGGGATTAGTCGTGGTCATATAAGCGGGCATTGCTGTATCCGCTCTATTGTTAAGAATGTCATTCGAGTACAGAAGGTGCAAGTAGTCGATAAATTATATCTCAATTCTGTTATCGTTCTGTCATTATTTACTGTTTGACAATTATTCGCGAAGTCGAATCAGTGTTTTAATAAAAGAAAGTTAAATACTTTTGCTTAGATTTTTTTGTCTTTTAAATAAAATATTATGGACACCAAGAAGTTACAAGAATTTATGGAACTCCTTGGTCAACTAAAGGTAAGTCATTGAGATCGAAATATTTTTCAAGGTAGCATTGTGACAAATATAAATCCTACATTTTAGTGCACATGTAATCATGTTTTATACATATGTTAAATCTTCATCCTTGGCATTTCTATCCTTATTACTATATTATATACAACATTATATATAAATTTCAAACTGCCTTTAGATGTTCATAGAAGAAAACATTCTTATTTTATATTATTATCAAATTCAAAATTTTTATCTTATATTTCATGTATGATTTTAGCACATGAAAAGAGCAGGATGGGTTCGGAGTAATATTAAAGATCCGGAAACAATTGCAGGACATATGTATAGGATGGCTATGCTTTCTTTTCTGGTAGATAATAATGAAGATTTAGACAAAGTCAAGTATGAAATGGTATTATTTATATTACTTGAGAATATTAATTTTCAAGTTTTATATTAATAAAAATCTTACATTTATAAAATACTTTTGTATCAATTATAGAATCATGCAGATGGCTCTAATTCATGACTTGGCAGAATGCATTGTAGGAGATATAACTCCTCATTGTGGTGTTCCACCTGACATCAAACACAAAAAGGAAGATAAAGCAATGGAGAATATTTGTGAACTTCTTGGGGATAAAGGAGTCATAATCCTAGAAATGTTCCGTGTAAGAAAAATTAGTGAAGAATTGTAGTCAGTAGCTTTTATTTCTGATATTGTTGTTTATTTTTTATTTATAGGAATATGAGAAACAAGAATCTCCAGAAGCAAAATATGTTAAAGACCTGGACAGATTAGACTTAATTATGCAAGCATATGAATATGAAAAGAGAGATAAAATTCCTGGAAAATTGGAGGAATTTTTTTCTTCTACTAATGGAAAAATCAGACATCCTTTTCTTAAGAAACTAGCATCTGAAATTAATACAACAAGACAGGCTCTAAAATAAATTCAACTAGCTTAACACATTGCGTACGAGTGACGAGATATCTCGTCTTTAGCCAGCCGAACGTTGTAGTCGGGTGACGAGATATTTCGTTTTTAGATTTCAGGCCGTATGTAATGTGTTAATACGAAGCAAAATTTTTACATAACATATATTATGGAAACAAAATATCACAAATTTTATAATTATATTTAACAGTTTCAACAGAATAATATTTTGACAATTATGAAGATAAATGTTATCTTACTTCTCAGAAACATTTAAAATACTCTACTTCTCTTTATTCGCTGTTAAGAATATTCGCGTTATTCTCGAAAATAGAAATGTATTCAAATGGACTAATCAAATTTGTCTAATAATAACATTTGTAACAAACTTAATTAAACTTATTAAGTTTTGAAATATTGTGACAAACATTTTAATATTTGATGTTTAACCTTTGATTTTATTTATGATAAATATTTTTTTATAGTGAA
>NIJG01000055.1:1087895-1104364 GCA_002201625.1 Euglossa dilemma | reverse complement strand
TTTGTTATATTAAAATTTGTTAATATTACAATTTCTTTTTTCGTGTTATACCTTGCATCCGGACCTCTGAGAGACAGGCTAACTTTATCATCCCTGTCGCCATCAGCAGCTTCCAATTTCCCTAAACATAATTATTACTATTATGAAGATTGTCATTACGTTAGCCAATACAATACATATGTTACATATGTATTACATTAATTACTTTATCTTTTTTTCGTTAAAGAAAAGATGGTATAGGAAAAAGTTTACGCACCGACAACAGATCCTTCTCTTAAGGTTGCAGCATGAAATTCATACCTGGGATGACGAAATCGGGGTTCCCATTCATTTACATCTTCAACGGAAACATTCACGCGAGAAGTATCATTCTGAAATATCATATGTACATATTGTAAATTATAATAGTAAATTATTTAATTTTTATTTTCATAAAACTTTATTATAAATTTTATTTTTATCAAATTCATAGAAGAAGAAGAATTTTAATATTAATTAAAAACATACATGATGACCGTCGGTAACGCGAACCAAAAAACTATGTTGAACCCTCCTTTCATAATCCAGAGTACCTTTTAAGATTAATTCACCGGAATTAGTAATGGAGAACCTTTCCAGATCTTCGATTGCTCCCACAAGCCAGAACCTTAAATTCTAAACGCAGATAAATGATTTATATTTGAATAGAGTTTCTAATAAATCTTTATATCCAATTCTAACTTACCGAATCTGCTTTATTTACTCCTGTTGTCAATAGAACGCTGCCTGGAGGAGTATTTTCTGGAATGCTAGTTTGGTGATCCCTTCGTATGAATTTTATTGGTAACCTTCCACCTAATATGTATAATTTTTAATAAATTAAAATAATTCAGGAACGATGAGATTCAAAGGAATAAATTAACAAATTTCTGTACCAGCCGTAGGTTCTACATTCCAGTCAGTTTCCCGAGAAACAACTATGGTAGAAAGAGCGTATTTATCCGGATTGTCTATTTGCGTAGCCTGTACAAAAAATTAACAAGATATTTATTTATATAGAAAATATTTACAAGACATTATTAATTAACGTCTAAAAATACTTGCTTTGACGACAATTGTTGCTGGAGACAAGAGTTCATGTTCATAAAGTGGTCGCGTTATAGCAACTTCAGCTGTTTCTAGATTTAGAGTGAGAAATGGAAGAATTCCTCCTTGAATTGTATACTTAACCGGAGCATTAATACCTATATCTTGATCTACCGCCTTTATCGGCGCAGGGTCTACTTTCAGTATCCTTCTCTGGAAAAATCCAAGTTACGTGTCATGCTTTAACAATTTTAGTCACATTTTCATATCGTTTAAAATACAGAAATGTTAAAAAGAAGAAATCAAATATACCGTTTTAATATTTCGAGGAATGAGTATTTTATATTGGTCACTTTGGAAGGCAGGATTTTGATCATCCGCGTCGATAACATTAACATAGAGGGTGGTAGTTGATAATTTGGGCGGATTACCTTGATCCTGCGAATACGAAACAATTTTATTGCGTCCATAAAGTTCTTTGATCCTTATGAATCTATTCAATTTGTGACTTACTTGTGCGCGGATGTCGACAGAAAAATTGGCAAGAGTTTCATAATCTAGAGGTTTCCTTAGAACCAGGGTACCTTCTAACGCATTTACGAATACAAAGTAGTCCTGCAAAAGTTCATCGGAGTTTCTTTCAAAGAAAAAGGTATAGGGAGTATAATAAAAGGGAATAAAAAATTACCGAATGTGGCCCAGGTAAAACAGCATATTGCACAGTAGAAAATGGTCCCGGTTGATCGGCATCCACAGCTCTCACCCCTTGAAGTACCCTTGTACCAACTACCGTGACCTAAACGCAAAAAATTCATCAACTACACGAAGAAGGAAAGTAGTATCAAATATACTTATAAAAACATAAAAAAAATGTCTATACAATACGTTTGTCCAATCTATTTCTCACCTCGGAGATATTTAAAACGTAAGGCGCATTTACAAACTGAGGTGCATTGTCATTGGCGTCAGTCACGCGAATATTGACTGGTATCACGAAGCCCTAGAACAAATGCAAATAATCAAAAGACTCGTGTTATACTCCACATAATTGTAACGTATAAGCGATATAAGGAAAATACTAAACATACAGGATCTAAAGTATGTTTCCGCTCGCAGATTACGTTCACGTAAACGCTGGCAGGTCCATCGACACCTTCTTTATCTAGCGGTCTGATAAGAGTTAGATTTTTCGAATACGCCGAGAAGGTTACGGGGCTATCGTGTTCCTGAAGTCTGAGCTCGATATCACCCTGAGGTCCAGGATCACCTAGCACCCCAAGCACGCCCACGGTGTCACCGACTGGTAAATCTTCGCTGACGAAGAGGTGGGCGGCAGTGGCACCGTTCTCCAGGAAACATCTTGCGTCACGGATCACTATATTGAAAGAAATATGATATTAATTCTATTAATTATTTCATCGATATAATAAATGAAAATTTAGTTGAAAATGTCATACGTCGTAAATTATATTCTTACTTTAATAATACAGCCATAGCAGAAAGAGGAGAAAAAATCATTGGTTGATACAAATTGCAAAGGAAGGAGATCTTTGAACCGGAAGCGGTAGGTAAAATGACAAGACAGCGACAGTTGTGTACAGCTTGCATCCTATAGAGAGGTAATATTTCTTTAGCTACTTCGGCTATAGGACGATCATGTTCCTTTGATCTACATCCAGGTATCGTGTGGTTTTTGGGTTTCCTGCCTTTTTCAATATCTGGTTCACCGTTGGTTTTTCTCCCGATACTTTGTTATTGTAATTTACTAGTGCCCGGGTTGTATTTGTAATTCTACTTTTTATCTATAGTTTATTCAGTTCGAATTATAAATGGAAAAATGAAAAATCACAATTGTAAATTGGCTAGAAAATAAGTATCTACCTTTTAATTCGCCTGTTATGATTTACCTGCTGTTTCTCTTAACCGCTTCTTTTATTAAACACAAAGAATTTCTTGAACTTAATTGATTTATTTTTCTCACTTATGTGCAATAAAAGAAACAGAATAATTTATGTGGTGGCTCCTTCGAAGGTAAAAGACGATCAAGATAACCGTCCATAATAGGATCAAGACGGCCAGTGTTAAGCGATCATTGCCTCTAATTCGTCGTGCATCGAAGCCTCTGTTATCCGTTATTTTTCCAAGTTAACTGTACTATTTACGATGTCATTTTTTTATATATCCAGATAAGCACGTAACATGATCGATAATCGAATCGTTCGAACGTGAACCGTTGCCAACATTAACCCTGAAATCGTTACATTTCTGCCGCGCGAAATGCCATAAATCCAGCCCTATCCTTACGTGAAACCTGATCCTACAACTTTCGACTCGCTAACTTGGATAATACAATTTCCCTTTTATCTTAACGTCATAAAAATTCGAATATCAATGAACTATACGATGTTTTGTTCCTAATCAAAGCACCATAACAACCATGGCATAGTAGAAACCTACATTTGGTCGCGTGGTATGAGTGGTTGTATACATTTGCGAATATTCCACACAGGTATAAAGGACTGAATTAATACTGCAACACAACATGTGAAAATATGCAAGTGTCTATGAAAAGCGTGTGTATATAAAAGTCATTTAACAGGAGCGCGTGCACGAGGGGTTAGACGTGTGCGCTCCCCTGGAGCGCAGTTCCGCCTGCTGCCAGCTCACGGCGTATCGACGATGCAACGTTCCGGCGTTGCCTTTCGTAATCTTTTTTCCTCCACAGTCGAAGACTTTTCCAGAAGAAAATAATACCATTGTTCCCGACCCAACTATGGAAATTTCTATCGGAATTTCGATCGGCCGCTGCATTCTACGGATGCACAGCTCGCATTCCAAATCGATGATTACACGTTGAAACTGCAAGGTTAACTGTTAACTGTAACCTGAAAAATTTAATACCTAGCGTTGGTAAATTAACGAATAAATACGAAGTAAAGCGTAATATTTACAAGTGGCATAGGAATAAGTTTTACTCGATGAATTAGAGATCAATCCTTACGATGTTATCGTCGATACGCATCAATAGCCGAGTTAGTAATGCGGAACGAATTATTTTACGGCAAATATTCATCGACCGTTTTAACCGCTTTATTATACTGCAGACAAAAAGCACAGGGAAGCAATGGGAATTCGCACGATTATGCGAAGGGAAAAAGTAAACGTTCGTTTAAGCGTTGTCTCAACAGACTTCCTGCTAGACGAGATAACGACTAATTGTCATGTAAATGAGAGACAATGATTCTACTAAAGAACGAATCAACCTTCCTTACGAGTTACCGATTGTAAGAACATATTGCACCGCGGTACAAAGATGTAACTAAGCGAGAGACACGTGTATTACCGTTAACCGCATGCAATTGCACGACAAGATAAAGGTTACATATGGTACAAACTAACGGCAATTGTAAGAAGAAATTAATTAAACGAGTTCCTGTGCCTGACCACTTAAACGAATACTCTCCGGTTACTTAGGAAAAACACCTCCACAAAATCTAGCGATATTCCACGGATTTTAATTAAACCTTGAGTTGCTTTGCTCGACAAAAAGGAACTGAATTAAGGAGCTAAGAGCACAGCGAAACGAATGCCTGAAAGTATCACCGCTTCTCTCTTATTACGGCCCAATTATCATGTGCGCAGAATGGCTGGAAATTTCAACAGATGTCCATCTAGCGACGAGGAAGAGAAACGAGGACGTTAAGGCAGTGATATCTCGATTTTCGCAATGCAGCGACTTTCTAAGTCATTCGATCCTTATCCACGACTGGACATGTCGCGGGAATCGTCGAAGGGAAACAGAACGGATTAAGGCTCGGTGCAAACAAGCTATGCGATGTCGTAGTGATTTAACGCCATGCCATTCGCTGAGCTTATATTTCCGATAATGCAATGTACAGGAGCGTTATTCATTTGCTAATCGAATCGACGAATGATCGAACGATCTTCTGCACCTGGTCTAAAAAGGAAATACCGAGAACACTCGTGTAGGTATACGTCGAATTCGATTCGATCTTTTCCCTCTGTAACCGCAATTCCTCTGCGTAGCCGTTCGCACGCGATCAACCGTGTGATGAAACGGAAGGAGGCGCGATTAAGGTCGCGACCAAGGTGGAAAGAGCAGGAAGGGAAACAGGGCGAATTATGGAACAGAAGGGACGAAAGGGGAGAAAGCAGGTGGCGTGAGAAAACTTGAAAGAGGACCTACATTGTCCGGCGTGTAAATGCAGCGTGCAACAGAGAACAGGCAGGATCTTTAGAATGCTAAGTCTCATGGCGATCCAAGGACATCCTTCACCGGTCCAGGCGATGGCCGATGCATCTGCAAATTGATGCAAAATTTGTGGTTATGTGTTACGACAGAGGAAACGGACGAAGAACAGTTCGAAAGTTTGGGGGTGTACCTTTAGATCGACTACTATTGTCAAAATTTTCTATTCGAGGAAATCTTGGTATCGTAGTATAGGCACGTAGCAAGTAATTTGTCGCATAGCCGCGCAAAACCATTTATAGTCATTAAGAATGATTTATGATAGCTGCGTGGGTGGTTACTTACGACCATTGTCATTTACACGTTTGTACTGTTACTTTGAGTCTGAAAACTGTGATTACCTGCAACGACTTGTTGCCGTTTCTAGATAGTTATAGATATCTAGAATTATACTCGTTTACAGAATTCATAATTATACAAAATTATAGTTACTCATAGCTAAGATGCATATTCATGGATTATATTCACATTATATCCATATCCATATTCATATTCATATTCAGTAAATCTCATAAGATTCGCATGCAATATAGGTCATTTTATTACAGATTCTTAAATCTTTCAAAGCATGCGTTATAATTATACCGTTCCTTTTCAAATTTTCTTTTCGAAATTCTCAAATAGATTATTTTGTTATTCGTTCACTCAGCTACTTGCATAACTTTATAAACTGGTTCATAGTAATTAGATAGATAGACGTCCGATATAATTATGTATTGCGCCGATCATAGTCACGTTAAATTATTTATAGTCACCTGGCTTGTAGCCATTTACAGTGGTGGTCCCTTTAACGAGACGCAATCGTTGCACTACAAACGATCCCGATCCCACGGTTTTTAAGAATCGGGTTCCTGAAAGCGATCACCATAGAAGGTGTCGTTAATCAAGGCTTGTTCCTTGCGAATAGCGTGACTATAGGCTAGTCTCTTGTAAACGAAAAGCGAACGCAAACATTTGCCGGGTCGATGTCGGATTCTCGAGCGACGGGCCGAAAAAAAAAAAAACGAGTGTGTGCGTCCGCAACGGGCGAACATAACGCGTGGTTAGAAAGCATGCGAAGAAACTACTTTATTACGTGAAACCTAGATACGTGGAACGACATTAGCAACAAAGGTGGGGGTGGCGAGAGCGATAGTTTGTCGATCCTGCGTGTTCGAAACCAAAGAAGGGTAAAGTGAATCGAATCGCGGAGGTAAAAGTAGGCTCGCGATTGCAAAAAGTTCCTGGCAGCTTGAGAACTGCGATTCCATTCCCTTGATTCAACATTTTTTTTTTTTTTTTCCGCCTTATTTCGTCGTAGTTTCTTTTCACGAAACCGCTTTAAACAGAGCAACGATTGCACAGGAAGCTGTTTAATTGTACCACGCAAAGTATGGTGTGTCTTACAAGATCGTCGGTCTATTTCGTTTTACATCGAGAAATCTATCCCCCTGTGTTCATCTCGGCCATCGATCAGAACGTTCAAGGAACTGAAATCCATTGCTTGAAAGAATTATAGCCATTCTCGAGAGTCAGGGTAATAGACGTATCTTTGTCTGAGTTAGCAATTACGTTTCCTATCGGCTGGAACAAAGTGGTAAAACGCAATCTTCGCGGGAGTAAGCGGAAATAATTCACGAAACGAAGAAAAAACGAAGGACTCGCGGTAGGGCCAAATGATTTATACGAGATACTCGAACCGGATACGCCGGTTATGTGGGCCACGATACTCCTCAAATTCACCGACCGTAAACTGAAACGCACTGCCATGGGCAACCGGCGTAAAGTCCTCCCTCCTGGCCACGATTCGCGATGCCACCGATTCCATACTAGCTCAAGAAACGGCTCGATGAATCATTATACTCTGTTGTTCTGTCCGTGCTCCTACTTGCAGGCCACTTTCACGATCGAAGGTGCGGAAACGTATCGATTTTTGGATAAGAGCAAGTAGAGCATCTATGTAATGAAAGATACCGGTGATACCGTGATCCTTATATAATAGCAGGGTATGATATCGATGTAAACTTGAATGTAAGAAACGTCTTGCCTCTTCGACGAAGATAGCCTTGGCCCTTTTAATTAGCGCTTTGTCGTTAAAGAACAATCGGCTAATTAGTCTGGCTTTCGAGCTGCTTCATCGTCCATACCTTTTGTATAACTCTGGATACTTACCACAAGAATCCTATTAGATGATCAGAATCAGCAGCGGCACTATTTCGCTCTTCACCACTCAAGCTTCCAGTTCCGTCCCGCTTGTTTCGCGTTTCAACGACCGGTAGCGAGCATTCCTCTCAAATCGTCATGATAGTTCACAAACAACTCACTTTAATCAACATAACTTTTTCAAAAGATATACGTTCTGTTATCTCTCACGATCAACCCCTTTCTCAACCATTCCATCACAGTCTCAACGTTTTTAAAAACACCACGAGGGGAACATCGTCGCCATTCAAACAAGTTATTCGAACGATTACTAGCTTATCCAAAGCACGTGTCACGAATTACTTAAAAAATCCACCGAGATAAATATCGAAGAAACGATCCTCGAGTTCTTCCACCCTGTTCCTACGTTTCCTTGCTTTGCTCGTTTGAAAGTTTACACGTTGGATTTTGTGGATTTTAATATAGCGACGAGGGAACCTTTAGGACCTACACCTGTTCGCTTTCGACCGGCAGGACTCGCTGCTACGAAACACGGACGAGCAAAGAGACGCGGTAGACCGGCACTCGGGAAGTCGGTTCTCCATTGTTAGGAAGGGGGAATCGACGACCAACCGAGCGCCTTCCTGGCCCTGCTTCGAACAGGTGTTTACTTTCGTTGGCAGGAAATTGGACGGCTACGTGTCCACCACTGCACATGCAACTGTTCCTTCCCTTTCCTCCCTCTACTCTCATGAAAGCCAAAATTCTGTGGCTGGGAAAATGATCGTGAGGATTCGACGAGTGACTGTTTATGGGGAACAATCTATTCTTCTTGAAGACTTGTATGCTACACGTTTAATTGCTAAATGTTTCTATGGAGAAAATTAATTGTGTCCTGTTTGGTTTCATCGCGTGGAATATGGAAATTGCGATAAACGAGAATGGTGATAGAGAAAGGAATTCTTAATGGACGAAAGAAGATTTGCCAGGTGAAAATAGAGGTGTCGGTTAAGGGATGAAAGTAGTAGTATGCAAAATTTGATACAAAAGAATTTACCGCTTAGCGTTTGAGACTGCGCTTCACGCGATCGCGTGTTGAAGAACATTTGATGAATGTGCGAAATCGATATCTATTATATAGAATCCTTTAGCGATATCTTGGAAGAATTTTCTCGCTTGAAATAAAAGTGAAAAGTAGAAAATTGACGGAAACAACTTTTTTTTTTCTAAGCACAGAAGTTTTTACAAAGATAACTAATCTGCTACAATCTAAACGAACGACGCAAAAGTTATATTAATTTTTAACTAAATTCATGAATACACACACTGGTGCATTCACATTAATGGTGTACCATTCCATTGTATATAAGCATCTTGCCACCTGGAAAGAAAAGAAAGATATATTAATAATATAAACAGAACGTATTAAAAAGTAATTGTGATAATTATTCACTTGGAGCGAATGAGTTTTTCCAAAGGTGTTGCAGCAATGTCTATACATTCTTTACTTGGGCCATCGAATTCTGGATCATTGCCGGAAGTCGACCTGGTATCCACGGTCAAGATAGCATGGCTGCCGCCGCACGTGAAGTATTGGATCTCAAAACTTACAGAAATATACGATACAAATGCATTACAAATTATAAAAAAAAATATTATCTAACCGATTATAATAGTATACCGTCGTTCAGCGTGATAATTTCTAAGCAATATACGATACAAATGCATTACAAATTATAAAAAAAAATATTATCTAACAGATTATAATAGTATACCGTCGTTCAGCGTGATAATTTCTAAGCAATTCACGATTTGTATTAAACAATACACCATGGTGACCATGACATAGAGTAACCCATATCGGTAAATTCGGAGTCTTCAAACGAGAACCTGGCTGTTTACTCAGTTGTCCATCACCTTCGTGCACCAGAAATCCTACTTCACTCCTCACGAGGACTCCCCATTGCGGTATAGCCTTGACATTTACAAAGGAATGTAAAAATCAAGTATGGGAAAGGAAGAAAAAATGCTACTTACATAGGTATTTTCATCCCCTACGTGTAGCACCCCATTGTGCAGATGAGGCGAAGCACGACCGGTTAATGAGAGTATTACAACGTTTGTGGGGCCCTCTTCTGGGCAACCACTTAATATTGAACCTTTCGAATCTTCCAAATCAGCTTGCACTCTGTGGAGATAAGAATATATTATAATATGTTACAATGTTATCATAATACTCAATATTGAATGATATGGTTTATTATCTTTCAAAGATAATAACAATAATTAATAAACGATGTATAGACAATTACTTAGAAAGTCCTCTGGAAAGTACAGCGCTGTACAATAATAATTTAGCACCAGGTCCACCTTCGTCTTGAAACTGAAACAATTATTAGATAAGATATTTTACCAACTTTAAGGCAATAAGTCAATGCTAGCATATTTATTTAAGCTTACCAAGTATAAATATCTTTTGATAAATATTTCCAAATCCTCTAAAGACTCAAACTCGAATAGATGCAGCTACAAAGAAAAAGTTTCAAGATATAAATGACCCTAAAAATTTATGAAAGGAAATTAGGCCATTCATTGGAGTAATGCCAAAGTTTATTTAGATTGGAAACTCGACGGTATAATTGTAAATTTTCAATAAGAATTAAAGTACAGTTTTCTTTGTGAAACGAGGCGATCATAGTCTTGCCATAAATAATCTCCGAACATTAGTAATACGATAACAACGACTGATAACTTAGCACAATTTAATTATATCAAAAGATTATCACTTTTTACTTTTTCTTAGCAACATATTTACATACGGTTTCCGTGAGACCATCTTGAAAGTATTGTACGCTATGTTGTACATAAGGTGTTTTTTGCGGTAGAACTACCACGGCCCTGGGGACATTTGCGTTTCCGGTGGCACTTTGATTTGGCGAACAACCAGTATTTTGCACAACGAATCCACCGGCGCAACGCCAAATTATTTCGGCTATCGTTGACGTTAAGACATCGATTTGTCTATCGTATAATGGCTTCAGCAAACTACTTTCAACAGAAATAAAATTGCATTGAGTATTCTTCATTTTCGACGCTATGCATAATTAATTACAGATAATGAATTAATATTTAACACTTATGAAAGTAAACTCAAACAAAAATCCTTCGTGGCAAATTAAAGTAGACTGAATTAAAATAAATTAAAATGAAATAATACTTTGCGAACTCAAAAGTCAAAGTGAGAAAAAAGCTTCAGTGCGCAATTCCAAGAACTAAAAATCTTCATATAAGTCCAAGAGCTTGTCCTAAAAAAAAGGGAACATTTTTAAAAGCGATCGAATTAAACTTAAAAGCCTTTTCCGATTAGAAAAATGTTTACGGTGTAAATTGTTTCTGATGACTCTCAACTGCATAAAATTTCCACATGAACATGTTCAAGACATTTACCTTTCTGGACTAGCATGAATGTCCTGTTTGTTGCATTTAAACAGGAAATGCTTGAGCATTATGGCTTGCACAGCCGTGACGAGACCCCTGGTCGTATTTCTCGGTGCTCGTAATCCAAATGCCAAGCTTTGTCCGTAAGGTCGTAGGGTGAATCCGGTTCTTGCCCATTCCGGTCTCGGTGGACTGGCACAACTTCCGAAAACCAATGTTCTCAGAGCCTAAGAGCAAAAAATATTAAACGAAGAGACCAACGATAAAAGAACAAAGAAGCTTCTAAGCTTTCAAATTTTTGACAAAGTCTCAAGAGTTCACGCGTTATGGAGCTAGCAAATTCGATAAGAAGAAATATTTACAAATAATTGATAAAATACCATACAAGTCTCCTCTTCGATAGGCTTGCCACCAATTACAGCCGTCTTCGCCAGAGTCCTAGTATTCCTGGGATATATGATCTTTTCTGCAACAAACCAGACACAAAGCAACTTCGTCAATCCCTTTTCTTCCCCTCAAAACGTTCTTCAAGTTCTCCACCTGGATACAATTCATCAGGCTCTCCCATCAGAGCTGCACACCTGGCTGTCCTAGCAGACAGCAACATCTCCCTCAAACTTCAATCTCACACATCAACAAACACACTAGAATCATCTATGACGTAAAGGACTAAGACCCTGAAGAGAGTGTGAAAAAGAATGGATTTGAATAAAATGTTAAAGACTAGATTGTAAGTGAAAATAGGCGTAAAAAGGCGAAACATTTATGGAACTGAAGGGTGTGAGGAGACTTCCAGCGATTGTCACCCGATGTGTACTGGCACAGCCGGCGCACCAAGCTATCGAATATCAATTGGGATTCGTGCTGAATTCCAGGTCCCTTTATATACGCCGATGCTAGCCAGATATCGCGACGAGTCCGTGAAACTTTCGGCCGCACGAAACGCGTCAATTCGGACGTCCAAAGACACTCTACTCGCCAGGATAAGCGATAGACATGCCCCAATAATGTCTGTCTATCGTTCTGTCATGTACACGACGTGTCTTCAACCACGCGAGCAGCTTAATCATGTATCCTGAGATGATGTCTGCGGTTCGGTATACGTGTACCGGAAATGCAGCTTCTGCTGGGTTTATAGGTGGTGACTTATGGTACTCGAGAGATAATTGGTGTCGACATGAACATCCGCAAGATTAGAGTTGCGTGGCGTGCGGAAAAGCGTCTAGAATTCCTTTTTTCTTTCTTAATAGTATCCCGTAAGTTGAATTAGAATCTTTGCTATTTATAGAATTTCTTCTTTTGGTATTTAATTGGCGTAGGTTCTCTAGGATAAATCATTGTAGTCTATTGTTTGATAAAAAATGTTCGTGTTTCATTTGTGTGATGTTGTGTGTTCTTAGTGAATCCTTGTACGATTTTGCAAGGCGTCATACAATTTCGCATGACTTTTATAAGACATTGCATGACTTTCTCAGGCCTTGATGAAACCTTGATGGGATCGTGATTGATTTTGTGTAACTTTGATTAAGCCTTTGTATAAACTTGTATAGCCTGGAATTGATCTTCTAGNACTCGAGAGATAATTGGTGTCGACATGAACATCCGCAAGATTAGAGTTGCGTGGCGTGCGGAAAAGCGTCTAGAATTCCTTTTTTCTTTCTTAATAATATCCCGTACGTTGAATTAGAATCTTTCCTATTTATAGAATTTCTTCTTTTGGTATTTAATTGGCGTTGGTTCTCTAGGATAAACCATTACCAATGTGTTCCACGCCTCATTAAAACATTAAAGTGTGAATATTCTTTTCATCACGATAGATTAATGCTTGTAACGAAGGTTTCGCCTGAAAAAGCGTACAGAAAATTGAGTACACATTAAATTCAATAGAAAATTTACGGAGATTGCTGCAAAATTGGAGATACTAATGGGGGTAAATTTTTTATGCAATTGTTGCAATTATTCGAACCAGTGGACGTAAAACTAGCTTCCGCAATCTTGGATCTAGAGCGGAGGAAAATTATAGAGGAAAGATTTTGTTTCATCGAAATAATCGCGTTGCACCGTAAAGTAATCGCGCACCCTCGAACCCGTTCCCCTTTTCATTTACCATTTCACTGCTCCTCTTTACACGTATGCCATTTACTCGCCGTGCATTATTGCCTCGCGTAAATACTTTCACGTGACACGCGAACTTCGTAAAACCTACGTACGTATAAATCAGCTCTTTTTTAACTCGTTCTTGTTGCAAGGTTTTTCGTTCAGAAATAATGGTTTCGGTGCCTGTCTGCGATCACCGTTATTCGAAACATCGTTTTTAGAAAGAAAGATTTTCTAACTTTATGCTGTACTCTTTTCGACGAAGAAAATTACCTACTGGTTTTCAGTTCAGACACATCCTAGATAAAGTATATCGTGCAATTCTATCGTGAAAATTCTTAAATGGAAATTAAACCTTCACCGTGCAATATCGATATTTTATACATCGTTTAGGCGAATATGAATGAATCGGTAGTTATTTGTTTTTGAAAGTAACGGATGACGGAGAGACTGTTCACGAGCATGTGTGCGTCTCGAACATACTTTTTAGAATCGCGTGCTTGCGTGTAATCGAGTCTATCGAATTACGAATTCGCGTCGGAACAGGCATCTGCATTTGCCGATTACACCTACCGATATAATACGGTTTAATTTACCCCCGTGATCCATCGATTTAATTCGTCAGCTAGCACTTGACGATTCTTGGCGAATCATCGACGAATCGGCCCTCTCAGGGTGAAATTTACTTCATTCGTTGTCAAGCTTCGCAGTGCATTACGTCGTCTTCCAATATTTTCGTTTATAGCGTGGCATTTTTAATTTCAGGACGTTACAGGGAAAGTGCAGTTCCTTTCTTTCTTCTGTCGGAAGTGATATTAGAAACTGTAGAAAAAATGAATTGATAATGTTAGGTGTGTTACGTACGGATTGTTCGTGTGGAATGGAAGTTTGTTTTTTTAAAGGGATACAACGAATTTCAATAGAATCGGTAGTGTAAGTGTTAAAGAAATGAAAGTTTTGTGTCGTGATTGAAATACGTGCTTTTTTATGACGAGACATGTAACTGGGAAAGTTTGTAAACAAGGATATGCCGTTCCGTTACTAATCCATCATCAAGCCAGGGTGCGAAATTGGATTTCAGAAGTATCAGCCTCGAGTAACGACGCAGGTGAACTGTATACGATTCTTTTAAAAATTCAATTTATTTTCGTAGGTCTATATTTAAGAGAAGAACAAAGAAATGCGAAATTAAACGTTATTATTTGCTAATTGTGAATGATTCTCAATTATTTTTTATCGTCTGGCGTTCATATACAAATAATTTCTTAACAATCCGATTTTTATTCGAATCATCTAGAAATTTCGAAATGTTTAAATTTTCACTAGCTATTAAATATGTTTCTATCGTCGTACCTTTTTGACGAAGGTACACCGGCTTCTCTGATCGCATTTCCGTGCAGTGTTTCTTGCCACGCACCGACGCCGAGGACGACGTAGATGTCGAACACGAGTTGGTACTCTCTTCGATTTCCTCTGCTTCCTCCATGTCTTTCACTTCTCTTAAAAATCCACTCACGTGTCCCGAGATCGCTTCAAAATTCTATAAACACTTCAACATAATCTACAGAATGACTCCACTTGAACATAGTAATCGTAGAACAATTGGTTCATCGATTTTTATATTTTACAATCGAAACGTGACTAGAATCCACTAATGAAAATTCAACATGTTGAATATTTGTTGTAGACTAACATTTTTCGATGCAAAGAATCGTATGAAAAAGAAATTGGTTTTGCGGACCAAGCAAAGTTTGCCTAGTACGTTTGATCTGTACGAAATCGATCGATCTTCTTTCTCAAAATGGTCTTAACAAGTGGAAGAGGCAGTCAAGTGCTCGTTGCTGCATCGAGCTACCTAGACTGACAGGAGTTAATAATTCCGGTAGCTTTTGGCCGAGTCGGTTCATCGCGCCGCGCACGATCTACCATCCCACCAAGCTATTGGGTACGTATATGCATAACGGCGGGCCATGAACTCGAGAATTCGAAGGATCGACTTCCCTAACACCTCAGGAAATCCGTGATCCGGTTGGTGAAAAAGAAGTTTCGCGCGTCAGACTGACGTCTAAGTGTCGGTTAACTAGCTTTCAGTTTGGGGCTGTTGTTGGTACCGATGGATAGATTGATAGAAATAGTAATTATCCAGAAGATCAATCTATTTTAACATTGATGATAAATTTCACGTTTTAATCGAACGAGTTATGTAAAGAGATTTATTTTTTATTTCTAGTAATTTGTTTTAAATTCCATTCCTCGGTATATCGTATGTCTTATAAAAACAAAAAAAAAAAAGATAGCGTAGTGAGATACGCAGACGATTCCCTATAAAAAAATAGCAAATGCATATGGAAAAGAAAATAAAAAGTGTCTTGATATTATGCATATTATTGATGACTAACTAAATGGAAACTTACGTATTTCATAATTAAATATCGTTATGCGCTTTGAGTTGATATCCTTGATCAAATCAAATAATGCTTTTAGGTATGCACACACAAACATGCAGCCTCGTAGAATAAGGTTACGTTTCCATGTTGCAACCTCGTAGTTCGTCTCACACGTGTGCTATCTCGCGACTTTATCACAGTTGTCGATCTTTGCATGCGTTTCATGCCATTTTCGTTCGATTGGAATGGATATTCGAGAAAGATATCCGAAGTTCTGTTTATCATTATAGAATACGAAGATTCGCATTGAAAATATTGAAATTTTCTCCGTAGATCTTTGCATGATAATGTTTCAAATTTGAAACATTTTATTTCTTAAAAAAAAAAAGAAAAATTAGAATTTAAGAAAGAAAATTTGTAAAGACTAATAAATCAAATATATTTGCTGATTTTGCAAAATTAAACGATATTAAAAAACAATAACATTAAAAAAGGTAGTGAAGGTTAATTAAATATTAATCGTTAATAAAGTTGATTTTTTTGAAAGAAAGGTTAACGTCTCAGTTATATAATTTTTGTGTATGAATAACCACATATAGTTGAAGTACGTTGTGGTGGTTAGATTTACGAACACGAATAACACCCGGCACCAGGTTAGGTATAATCGGATCGCAATTTGCGTATCAAATAATTTCACCTAAATTTCCATTCAGTCGAGTCGTTAAACTTCATGTAGAAAGCATGTCTTATCATTCTCTGTCATAATTACCAATTTCCTGGCTATCATGCCGCCATAATCAAGATTACGTCGACTGGTTAAGTTCAAGTTCGCGTTGGTTCGAAATAGATGCTCCATATTCGGCCTTCGGAAGACAATCTAAAGTTTCGAATTCGAGCATACGTATGCAATTGCATGCACACTCGATGTATAGTATCGAAATACGCGGGTCTTTGGGTATATTCATATATAGGATACTCCACAACGAACTAAATTTCAAAGATAGGATACCCTTAAATTAAAAATATTCTTGAATTAAATTGGTATCCTTACGTTAAATATAAAGAAGTTTCACTATGTTATTTATTAGTAT
>NIJG01000055.1:1005820-1057808 GCA_002201625.1 Euglossa dilemma | reverse complement strand
AACAAAAGCGACACCAAGGTCGTTGGCTGAGCGTTCGAAACTGTATAAATCGCAAACTTCCTATGATTTGTATATACACGTGTGCGGTACAATTAACTTTGCAAGATGTTTGATAAATAATTACGATTAGTTGATTATTAAACAAAAAAAGATTTATTGTTGCGAATTGGCCCGATAGCCTTACGACGCCTCTGAGATGTCATTGTAAGCTAAAGGGTTAAGTATCTTTAATTCTAAGCTCGCACGTTTCCGATATTTCTAGTGTATTTTAACACTAAACTTACCACGGTCAAAATGACCGATGAATAGGAAAAAAGTAGAAACTTCAAAAAATAGAATAACACGAGAAAATGATCGTGAAAATGACTATACATATATTGGAGAAAAATTCGTCAAGGCAAGGGTCTAAGATATTAAAGTTGAACGCGAAAGTTTGGATAAAAATTTAGAAAATAGTGATTTAAACCATGGTAGGTTTAGTGTTAAGGATGATCGAAATACTTGAAAGGAGGCGAAGAACTGATCGCAGAAAAGCCAGACGAGTTCCACTCGGTGATCTTTGTGATAAGAGAGGCCCAGGAACAGGGTGTAATGAGCACCAAACAGGGGTACCAATACCAAGGTAGATTTCGCCCATCTACTGCAATAAGAAAGATTAATTTATAATTAATTTCGTTATAAATTGAAAGAAAAGAAAGAACGTATATAGCAGGTTAAAAGCTTGGAAGCTTGAAATTTACCTGTATTGCATCTTTTTTCGTTGCAAATGTACCGATGTTTTGAACTTGATGAACAAAACTCGTACTATGTTGAGGAACAGCAGGAAGTTGAACTGGACGTGATAATAATTCGTATTTGTATTAAATGATTTCGTTATACCAACTATCGATAAACGAATTAATTTTATTACGATTGGACACGTGTAGTATTAACGAGTTTTAACGATTTGGTAACTGATTTTCTTTCGGATTAATTATAATTTTGTATTTCCTGTTGAGGCATAAGTTGCTTACCAAAATGGATATCATTATGGGAATCCTTATCAGCAGAAAGACGAAAGGATTGTCATGAGTTGTCCAACAAAGCGTGTCCTCGATCGTTGCTCGGATTATTATCCAAGGAACGACGACAAAAACAGGCAATCCTTGATTATACAAATAGAAATCAGATCTTTCGAAAAAAGCTTGATAGCCTTAACACTAGGTTTACGGGGTTTTTTTGTATATCTATTTCTACGGTCACTCGTTAGATTTAAGGTAAAGAACACTACATATTACCCTTAAAAAACAAACGATGGTTTTAATTTAAAAACAATCGCAATATTAACAGACATAATATAAGTTAATCGTATCTGTTAATATCGCATAATTGAAGCAATCCATCCGTCAAATTCACGGGTCCCGTAAATCTAGTATTAACACTTTGATTGCCACGCCGAAATCATATGTTTCGCCCAGGACGCCACGGAATTATTTTTATTATTCAAAGCATATAATGGCAAAATAATAACGAATCGATGTTAGAAAGCAATATTTTTATCAAATGAAGCGTTTCTCTTACTGGTGGTCACGGGTGACCACCGTGGCGCCTTAGTAACGGTTCGACGAAGATTACGGCACGAATTGCAGAAAAAAAGAACGAGCGTACCTGTAACGAAAATTTTGCAGGGAATGTTACGAAAAAATAAAATAAAAATAAGACCAAGAAGGTGACCACTTATTGTCCGGATTGTATTGGTGCGCCGCATTTATGTTTCGAGTGCTTTAACAAAGTGCACCGTTAGATGCAAGATTTATTCTAACATTTTGTTATTCTTTATTGTTCTAATAAAAAATTTTAATCGTTCGATAGGGCACATTTTATTTCAATGTATTTTCTATACATCGGTCATATTCAAATACGCTAACTCTCGATTTTCATTTAGTTTTTTACAATTGTAAAAAGTTAAAAGGCTCCGGTCACCCATGACCACCGTGACTTCACAGGTGAAACCGTTGCCGGTCATATATGACCAACATGGCAGTCAAAGGGTTAAAGAACCGAGCTTTAAAAAGATCGCAAGAAAGATCCAAAATTAAATTGATCTTGAAATAATTTTAAACCTTTAATCAGATTTTACAGATCGATGTTATCTATTTATCAAATTGAAAATTACCCAAAGATGCGTGAAACGTGAAATTAAAATAATTCCACGTCTTAATTTCTATACGATTTCTTATTTAGCGTTTTCAAAATTACGATAAGGAGTCTTCGAATTATTATCTTGTTATTATTTTATTATCTTTGATTATTTTTAACGACCTGGAATGTCCTCGAATCTTAAATCAATTATTCGCCAGATAGAATCTTACCCCAGCCCATCAAAATGTACAAGTTAATCGCAGCACTGTCCGCGCAAAATGCCCAAACGACGAGATTATGCAGGTACAGACCCTCCATGAGGATCCAAGAATAATTAGCAACGATGAAGTATTGCCAGGCACTCGTGATGGCCTTGCAGGTCGTGGTCTGGAACTGATTACTTTAATTGTACATCGATTTTCACCGATTTTTCTCCTCGCTCCTTCTCTCTCTTTCTCTTCATCGAATATTCGACATGCCTACGTTTCGTTGCTTGATAAAAGGATTCTTCTCGTCGACGTACACGACGTCCACAGCCAGTCTAATACCGTCCACGAACAACCAGTCCCTGATCAGCGCCATAAACGCTCTCATTATAAACGAGGCGAACAGGTGCATGTGCAGCCTGTTTCTGGGGTTCCTGAGCTTTCTAAACGAGGAAATTGATGGTTAAAATCGAAGATCGATAGGAGAATGTATATGCGAGTACCTGAGCAGGGAGAAAATGATCATCGCGATGACCAGCATGGCGAACGATGTGGAATAGCCGATCTGAGAGACGATTCTGACGATCGGTAACCATTTCTAGCGAAAAATACAAGGTACATTGAAGATGCAACTCTGTGGTTTAATTCTAAATGAAAATTCCAGTCTTGATATAATCTTTTGTATTTGAATTCGGAATAACGCTGCTAGAAAATATTGGAATCTTGAGAAATTGTAGGAATAATGCTGGAAGTGACAGAGATAAAATGACAATGGTTTAATAAAATAATTTAAAGAATATTGGAATCTCAAAAAACTGCAGGAATAATACTAGAAGAAACAGAGTTAAAATAACAATAGTTTAACAAAATGAATTAAAAATTTTTGGAATCTCGAGAAATTGCAGGAATAATACTAGAAGGGACAGAAATAAAATAACAACGGTTTAACAAAATGAATTAAAAATTTTTGAAATCTCGAGAAACTGCAGGAACAATACTAGAAGTAACAGAGTTAAAACAACAATAGTTTAACAAAATGAATTAAAAATTTTTGGAATCTCGAGAAATTGCAGGAATAATACTAGAAGGGACAAAAATAAAACAACAACGGTTTAACAAAATGAATCAAAAATTTTTGGAATCTCGAGAAATTGCAGGAATAATACTAGAAGGGACAGAAATAAAACAACAACGGTTTAACAAAATGATTTAGAAAATATTGGAATCTCGAGAAATTACAGGAATAATGCTAGAAGTGACAGAGATAAAATAACGATGGTTTAATAAAATAATTTAAAAAATATTGGAATCTCGGAAAACTGCAGGAACAATACTAGAAGTAACAGAGATAAAACAACAATGGTTTAACAAAATGAATTAAAAATTTTTGGAATCTTGAGAAATTACAGGAATAATGCTAGAAGCGAAAGAGATAAAATAACGATGGTTTAACAAAATGATTTAGAAAATATTGGAATCTTGAGAAATTACAGGAACGATACTAAAAGTAACTGAGATAAAATAACTATGGTTTAATAAAATAATTTAAAAAATATTGGAATCTTCAGAAACTGCAGAAATAATACTAGAAGGGACAGAGAGAAAATAACGATGGTTTAACAAAATGATCTAAAAAATATTAGAATCTTGAGAAATTACAGGAACAATACTAAAAGTAACAGAGATGAAGTAACAATGGTTTACGAAGAAAAATTGGTTTCGCACGATAAACGAGTAAGATTATCCGAAGCGATTTAGAATAATTATGTCGGAATTGAAAATTCTTACAGCCAGAAGGAAGGAATGGAAGTTTCCGTAGTCTCGAGAGTGAGTCATCCCAATTTCAAACTCCACGATGGTTTCCATGAGATAACGGGCGGTTAATTCGTCGGATAATTCGCATAAGCTGTAATTGCTAAAGGGGATGCCTTCGGAATTCGTGTACCATTGACCGTTCGCGAGGCAAACCTTCGTGGCCAATGCCATAACGTGATCGCTTGTTTCCAGAGTGTCTGCTGTGAAGTTTCCTTGGTATTTTAGGTCAGGAGGACAGGGTAAAATGGCGGTGGTGGAAGCCTTGGTGTACGGCCAGCAAAGAAGTCCGTCAAAATGTGGCAAACAATGACGAAACGACACGTCCAATGTATTTCTCGTTACATTGTGGTCTGTTTTATTAAAAATAAACATATTAATAAGAAATAATTACCGAGAAATCTTCTCATCTGGTTTTCGCTATTGAAATATATCTGTTTCTCTGCTTTACCTGTTTTGTTTCCATTTTAATCGAGTAAAGCTTTATTTCAACGATTTGGAAAGATGTTAAGATGAAAAGATCTCGATCACGTGAGGAAACTTACATTCTCTCATCGATCCGATGCATTTCTGTTCTTCTTCGATAAAGAAACGCTCCATGTTTGTCGCTGTGCCTTCCACTTCCGGTTCGATTTCGATCGAACTCATTTCGAACCACGTCACGCTATACGGATCTCGAGATTCGTTGCCAATTTATGGGTAACTTTAACGAACGAGATAAAAATTCGCGTAATGTCACGGGAAAATAGATGTTTTAAGTAGAACAGATGAACAGCACAGAGATAACGATGCGAACCTTCTGAAATCTGGAATTGAAGTGACCAGCTAGTGGATTAAATGGCTATGGGGTTGTTTGCAATCATGCCTCGCCCTTTGTCTTCTCCTTGCTATACTGTCATCCCATACCACTCGAAGGAGGGACAGAATTTAAGTAGAAAAAGTCAACCACGAGTCGGCCAAGATTCTCCGACTCTTACACTGAATATCCATAAACGAAACTTCGTTTCAAAATAATCAACACGTAATTTTTATACGATAGATTATAATTTTCTTCCCGTTATACTCTTCGTTTATTTGTATAAATGCAAATAGAAATGAAAATTAAAATAGCAATAGTCCTTGGAAATAATTTTGTTACAATCGTATGTAAGTTTTATCGAAAAACGTATATCTCGTCCAAAAAATAATTATATTTATCGAAGGATGACGAGGAAAATACTTGTTACTCGTTACTTATTGCAAATGACGTTATATAATCTAGGAGATAAATGCAATAAAGCAAATCGATTGGCTATCGCATACACCATCCATCAAAACGACGATGGTTCAAACAGTCTCTTGAGGTTTCCCAGTAATATTGATAGAGCCACCAAGGAGCAATCTATCATCGAATTGTACCAGATGCGAAGTATATTCAGACATTGAACCACTATCTTAGCGATGAACGGGAATCAAGTGACAATTTAATAAATAACACTTCCATCGAGTATAATAATCACGTTGAATTCTTTCACCGAGATAAAATAAAAATGATTAAAAATTCGACTAGCTTACGGTTCGTTTAATAATTATAAAAAAAAAAAAGATTCTTTAGATTATTCTAAATTTCTACGATAAACTTTATAGATTAAAATGAATAGAGTAAAATGTTTGGACGGAGAAAATGGAGGAGGAAGAATTCTGCGGGTGACGAAAAGCAAGAACGACGACCGGCCGTGTATTCAAAATTCGTTTTATGTTAAACTTACACCAACCACACTTTACAACAGATTGTATTTCTTCGTGGATCAACTCGGGAAATCATCCGCGCGCGGTTGATGCCACACGCGTCATTCTTCGTTCTCACCGTTACCCCATAACACGCTCTACCGAAACAATTTTACAGACAACATCCTGAACCGTTTTCCCCGATTCCTTGCGAATCCTTTACAGCCGTTCAGAAAACGCAACAAACGCGACGAGTATCAGCGGATGATTTTGCGCTCCGGATCCAAGAGGGTTCGAGCTTAAAATCACTTGTACTTTACAGCCATCGATGTCGGTAAGTTGTTAGTAAGTACATACGATTCATCTTCTCCTTCATCTACGCGCTTTTCCAGTCACCTCCTGTACGGCGATCGTGTTATTTACAAGTTTTCGCAGCTATTCTCCATCATATAGGCCATTTTTTTTTATTTTGTATCATCTAGACGAGATGCTAATGTCTCGTCGATATCAAGACGAACGCCTCCTCGCGTTTACAATTTGTTTAGAAAAGACACGAAGCGCGGATTCGACGCTCGATATTACAGATCCGCGGCAATTCTTTGAGAATTGCTGAATGGCTCACAGGTTTCTGTATCAAGAAACTTTTATATATAATATAACAGGATTCCTCCGCTCGTCCCTGTTGTAAATTATCGTACAAAGTGTCTTTATAGTTTCTTTGGCTTCGAGGGGTGTGTATGTTGTGTGTATACATGTGTGTGTGTGCTATCGAGAAATTAAATTCCTCGAGAAGTTCGCACCCTCGTTGTAATTTGTTATTCGTTCACGTTCTTCGTTCGGAACATGGTTTCGTTTTCTTTTCAATTTTGCGGCGAGTTATACGTAGGATCTATATTTGGCTATTTAAACAGGAATGTCTACGCGGATTGGCGTCATTTCTCTCTCTCGCTGACGGCCACGCTTCGCTGTGTTGTGTGACGAAAAATGGTATTTCCGGTTCCTGATGACGGGAATTCTTCGATGGAGGAAAATCGACGCAAGAATTCATAGTTTTCTATGTCGAACGTCTTGTTGCTCGTTTACCGTGTGTACGGATTGTCTTTTCTAATTTTACCATCTTGAATGTCTCTTCGGTGCTTTATTTTCTTTTAATTATCTCTTTGTGGTATTTATTCTCGCGATGATAGCGTTTCTCCGTTCGTCACGAAGCTCTGTCGGTATTTCTGATATTCTTACATAACACGGAACGTGTCGAATAAATTTTCCAGTTTCCGTTGGACGTGGAAAGAAATAAATAATTGTTTAATAGTAGAATAATAAGTTTCGAGATACTTGTAAGAAAAGGAAAGATTTTCCGGTGTTTTAAGCGAAAAAGACATTCAGAGATGGTACCATTAGACCGACCGGATGCAGAATGCATCCAATTGCTGTCCTAAATATCGGACCTACGAAAGGACGATGTGACGGTCTCGACTTTCGTCATCGAAACCCCTAAATAGGAACGCGCATGGTGTTTACACATGAAATCGTACAACAACGAGTAGAATTACAATTGGAAAGGCACTTCGAACGAAAAGTATGGCATCGAGCTACGACCAGGCGTCGAGCGATATTAAAATCGCACCTGTATGTCTCTGAATTGACCTTTGTTCATTTACATTCCTGTATTCTGTCGTACATCATCTCGCATAAGTATCAAATACCTCTGCCTACTTGTTTTTCGTACCAGGGAGAAAACAGAACCCAAGAACATTTGCGTCGTTGTGCCTTCGGTGTGTGGCAGAAATAAAAAAACCGGTGAAACGCTCGAAAAGTTCCTTCCCTTTCTTCCTTGTAAGTAAACCTTCCAACTAAGATTCTCCTTTCCGCCTGACCCCTCGACTCCTCCGAGGAATCTAATCCTCTCCCTCCGATTTCGACGATTTCTGCTCTCGAGTGCTCCGTACCTACGGGTCGTCCTACATCTCTCACGTGATATTCACGTCCTCGTGGATCGATTCTTTTCGCTTCTAACGCGTGGAATTACAAAAATCGTTATCGGACAATCAGTGATCTCGGGAGACTCGGTTTCGTTACGATCAAAACGACGCTCGAGCTTCTTTTGGTAAGGATGTTACAACGTTTCGCAAGCTCACTGTGCTCTAGTGAAAGAGGTGGATAGAACCACTTCGTGTAACGTCTTCCTTTCGCGCAACTATCGCACCCACGCGTACAATTCCAATCGATGGCGATTATGTTCGGACTAGCGAACGGTCAGAGACATTTGCCAGGATTCTGCGAACACCATTGCGGCCACATGGCTTCTGTTTTCAACCCTCGACTGGTCAGGAGCTCCATGTGAGCAGCAAGCCTCGTGTACACGCTTTCATCCGTGGAATATCCGTTGGTTGGCAAATCGCTCCTGTAAAACGTACCTCGTATTAGCGATGTGCAATCGAAAAATCTCGAAAAATAAATTACAAAATTAAACTCACCATAATCTCTCAGCGAGAGCAGACGCCCTGGGCCATAGTCGAGGTCCCAAGGATGCGTCGCCGGTCTGCTCGCTCCAGATAGCTGCTTCTCCACCCAAAACAAGATTCAAATGTTGCTGAGGATAGTCTCTCCAAGGTCGGTGATTATAAACGGTCTGCCAGGTACGATACTCGCCACAGGCGGCTTCCCCGGTCTCTCTCCACCTTCCGAACCCGCAATCCAGGTACCACGTGTCCACGTGCGAGAGGATCACCCTGAAACCGTCCTCTAAGAGATCCGGAGTCTCTGGCCAGTTGCTGCCGCCCCAAGACTGGATCACGTGAATCTTCGGGTCGAAGTACATGGTGATGTAAGGCCTCTTGGTTAACGGAGAGCTCCAGAGGATCACAGCCTTTGGCATCTCGTCGCGATTCGCTTTGATCAACCTGTGCAACATCTTGGTCTCGAACTCGGCCCACATGGCATGATGGTCCGTCATGTTCTGGGCCTGCATCGCAGCCGTGATGTTGCCGTACTGTGCCCAACAGTCCAGGTTCACCTCGTCCCCGCCAAGGTGCACGATGTCCCGAATTTCGGTCAGGTCCAGCAGCTCCCTGTAGAGCCCCTCCAGTATTCGATAGGTGTGCTCGTTAATGGGATTCAACTGGCCGCAATTCGGCTCGCCGCAATATGACGACCATGGCTGCTGATCAACGCAGAGAGCCAGCTCCCCGTAACCGTACTCCGTCCCTGAGTAAATTAACAAGATCAACGGCGGCGTGAAACGAGTTGATCATGCGTCCAGACGCGGTCAGTTCGGTGGGGGATTTCGAACGCGGTTTTTCCACCGATTTTCCCGAGGACGGATAACATTGCCCATTAACGAACGTTAAACTCGACGAGGGTAAACGGTTTATCGGTAGAACGAAGATGATGGTTGACCGATACTTTAGCCGAGGCTGTTTTGGTAATAGAAAGATTAGAAAACGATCTTTAACCTCTTAGGTACGACACGCTACTATAGTGGCTTTGGTTAAAATATAGTGGTTGTGGTTCAAATATAATTTGAACGACTAGTCATTATAGTGACTTTCGTGGATAACACCATTTTTGACAGTATTATATTTTATTTCTCATTTGTTTCGGCTAAACCGCACTAATTTGGATTATTCATTTAGAACTCTATTTAATTTCGTAGCAGAAATCCTGACGAACGGTTTTCGTGCCAGACGTGCCGTGCCTAAAAGGTTAAACTCGCGTCATTGGCNCGCGAACGTTTCGGCAGCCGATACAGCGTCCTGGGGTGTAATAACGCTTTGCTCGATCGTACGAGCACAGGTTCCCTAGACCATCGATTACAGAAGCTCCTACACCTCTGGTTCAACCAGCAGCATCCGCGCTACCACAGACCACCGCCCCAAACCAGAGACACCCTTTCATTTCCTTCCTGGAACTGCGCGGTTCCAGCCTGAAACCCTTTAAAACTCACCCCACTGCCAACCGGCACCGGCGTGTGCCGGTGAATCGATCTCGACGAGCACCCTGATGCCGCGGATCCTCGCGTAATCCGCGAGATCCTTCACATCGTCGGGCGTGTAGATCTGATCTCCGCTGTAGGCGCCCCATCTGGCCATTTCCGGGAACTGGGCCGAGTCGAAGGGGAAGCTCTGCGAGTCGGATAAGTGCCAATGGAAGGTGTTCAATTTCGACGCGGCCATTCCGTCGATCACGCGTTTCAGCCGCTCGATCGGGAAGAACTGCCTTCCGGTATCGACCAGCAATCCCCTGTAGGGGAACGTCGGCTTGTCCTCGACGGAGACGCGAGACAGAACTCGCAACGCACCTTCCCTCCCGGCGGTCTCGTCCCACCAAATCATTTGGCCGAGCGTTTCCAGGCCGTGCCTCGCGCCGAAGTAACTTTTCCCGGTCACTCGGGCCTCCAGGATCCTTCCCTTCGGGATCAGCTCCACGGTGTACGACTCGTCAGTGTCTAAGCCAGGTCCTATCGGCCTGCTGTTCCCCGCGGAGAGGTAGATCACGAACGTGTCCACTCCCGATCTGCTCTTCGCGTTCGGCACCTTCACTAGGCTCCTTATGTTACCTGAAACCCAGACGTTGATACCGTTAATACCGTAGACGGTGAAAAAAAGAGTTTCCTCGCGAATAATTTACGAGTACACGTTAACGCTAGAACCACTGATCTGTGGTGCGACATGCGACCTGAATACAGCGAATCAGTTTGGCTGCTTTGCCAGTTCTAATCGGTGGGATCTAAAACGAGGATCATGATCGAATTCGGTTGCTCCGAAATTTTCAGGGTATTATATAATAAGATATAATTATTCAAGATAATTAATTATTCCTCGTTGATCCTGGGTTCAATGGACCAAGACACATATTACCAACGAACCCAATATCGAATATGTGTACTATGGGTTTGCGCCGAGTTGGCACAGTGGGTTTTCATCTTTAGAACTGACTGACACCTTTGACACACCTTCTATTGTAAACGACGACCACTATTGGGCGAAAAGGTGACGAAGATCATCTAGTGAGATCTTGCTACGACCCGATTTTCATTTTTAGGATTGACACTCCTATTATAAACAACGGCCACTATTGGTCGAAAGGGTGAAGATCATCGAGTGAGATAACATCAACGTTAGTTTTCTGTTTCTTCGAGTTAACATTACAATCTCAATCTGTCTCGCTACGTTCCGTCGATGATATTCCACACCCTTTCAGTGTCAGTAACCCTTTGAAACCCCACGAGGTGTCGGTAAGTCCTAAAGACGAAAACCCTGTGTGCCAACTCGATGAAAACGCACGGTACATCGACGAACTCGTAGCGACGCGTAACGTGATTCGTTGATAACCGATTAGAGGTTTATTTTTCACCGATAAAGACGTCCTTGGCGTGCTCGAGCAAGTTCTTGGTCTCCTGATCGCTGGTGTTCACCGTGACGAACTCGATCTGCTGCAGATGTATGATGACGCTGTCCTCGCCGAGGAAGACGTTTCCGGTAGGCCTGGGCCAGAGCAACCTGGTGTTTCCGCCGCACAGAGCGATGCAGCTGGCCAGAGAGGTTCTCGAGGATCTGACTGCTCTCCTCTCGCATCTCCCTGCGACGCAGGCCCAGGACCAGGGGCTCTGAAACGTCCTGCGATCCGAACGGATCGCCGATCACGCAAGCTTTAGCCATATTTACGAACCACTTGGTCTTTCACCATCTCCTACGCTTCTCCTTGCAACCTCGCGCTTTAACGATACTCTGTCAAGCACCAAATGGATGATTTGCGATGAGACATAGCGAGACAAAGAGAGGATGAAGCAGTACGAGTCCAATGATAGAGTTATACGTATACGCGGATGGTTTTTATGCTTTACTGTCGGCTTTCTTACTTCGTTTCTCTACTTCCAATTCGAACTTTAACGATTTTCCGAGATTCGTCGCGAAGTGGAAACGTTTTTATCGGGTACTGCGCGTTTCTTTCGTCTGAAAAGCAAGGACGTTCGTTCCAGGATATCGTTACCTTTGTCTCCCTCGCGTCGTTTCGTCGAAAATGCAACGGTTGAATCATCGTAGCTACTCGGACAATTAACTCGGCCGTAACGTATGAGTCAGTAGCAACGCGTTAAGCCTGATTGGGCAGCAACGAAGTATATCGCAAAGCCCTTGAGGTTCAAACGTAAAATTCAACGTTTATCGATGCGCGTAAGCGATCAGCAACGTGCATAGATGAAAGTTACGCGATAATTCCGAAGGTTCAAGGACCCCTCGATGGACGACACGAGAAAGGTAGCTCGACAGTAAAAGATAAGAACTATCTCGTCTTCCGAGGCACGAAGATTCGGGCACAGTGCATACAGGAGAATAACGCAGAGCTGAGGGAAAGTCGAAGAACGGAGAAGAAGATCGTGAGACTAAGATCTACAGAGATAAAAGTGGCAAACGTCCTGGATTAAACAGCCGTTCCTCCAGAATCTTCCAGAGTCTCTCCGTCCAAGTCCGGCAGAGTCGGAGACGAGGAAACAGAAGAGAAAAATAGAAGCAAATTAAAGATGACATCAGACAAGATTAGGCAAAGAGCGGAGAACCAACTTTCTCACCGGGGACAATGATGACTCGATTCTTCCATGATATTTCGAGGAATCGCGAGCGGCAAATGCAAACTCGATCTTTGGTCATCTTTCAGGCTGCGCGATTAATTAACACTAGGTTTACGGACGTTTCTGAATATCTATCTTTAATGGAGACCCGTCAGATTTTCGGGTTAAGAAAATTACGTATTTTCTTAAGAAATAAGACCACGTGTTTAATTTAAAAACAATTACGATATTAAGAAATTTAATATAAGTTGATTAAATTTATTAATATTGTATAATTGGAGCAACTCACTCGTCAAATTGACGGATCCCGTAAATTTAGTGTTAAAAATCCCGACGATCGAGCTGCAATTTGTCGGACAGTCGGTTGTGAACGTTTGAAAAAAGAAAATTACGTATTTTCTTAAGAAATAAGACCACGTGTTTAACTTAAAAACAATTACGATATTAAGAAATTTAATATAAGTTGATTAAATCTATTAATATTGTATAATTGGAGCAACTCACTCGTCAAATTGTCGGATCCCTTAAATCTAGTGTTAAAAATCCCGACGATCGAGCTGCAATTTGTCGGACAGTCGGTTGTGAACGTTTGAAAAAAGAAAACTACGTATTTTCTTAAGAAATAAGACCACGTGTTTAATTTAAAAACAATTACGATATTAAGAAATTTAATATAAGTTGATTAAATCTATTATTATTGTATAATTGGAGCAACTCACTCGTCAAATTGACGGATCCCTTAAATCTAGTGTTAAAAATCCCGACGATCGAGCTGCAATTTGTCGGACAGTCGGTTGTGAACGTTTGAAAAAAGAGTCGGAAAGAAGATCGAGCACGAGGATCGGAGAAACGCGATTCGGATAGATCGTAATGGTTCTCGGAAGACGGGAAATGGAAGCCGAACGAAGAAAAGAGGATCGAGGCAGTGGCGTGTGAAGAACAGCCTGGTATATATGTTACCGTCGAACAGATAGAATCATCCTGATAAATATTCATGACACGGTTAATTACGAGCTTAGAAATATTCATGAAGAAGTTTGTAATACCGAAACGGGGCTGCAGGCTGGACTGGCGTTATCGGGCAGCTGCGTCGGGATAAATTTGAAAAAAAAAGTCCTCTCGTTAGCCGAAAGGTGTTAAGCCCGACAACGACACGGTCACGGTGTGTATCCGCGATTCATTCGAGCATTATCCGGCCTCCTCGAGCGTGCACGAGCGGAGGATCGTTAATGGCGGCTTAATTTGTTCCGAGACGGGATTTTTACCCGCGTGGATACGTTTAACCGGCGTAATTGCTAATTTCTAGCGACCGATGGAAAACATTCGCGTCCAAACGAGCTGTCCCGAGTCACGCGATTACGATGATTTACTCGAGCTTCCTGGTTGGAAAACGGCGAGAACGGAAGCCGGCTGGAAGACGGTCTCCTTAAATATTCCTCGCCGTACCGTAAAATTAGACAAAGATATATATATACACATACATACTCGGTTTTCGCGGACACGATAGAAGAAACTTCCTCTTATATCGCGATATACCACGGTGCAATTATTCCGCGAGGCTTCCACGAATCAGCCGAGTATCATCGAGTGTACCGCGTCCGCTTAGAAATTATCAGTTTCCGAACTCGTCCGTAAAAAGAATCGTTCGAAGATCGCTTAGAATCGAAGATCCACGTCGGGGTAAAGACCAAAAAACCAGAGAGACAGAGAGTCAAACGTAGAAGAGAGTAGAGAGGGGTTGAAATGAACGGCGGACATGCAGAGGAGCCGAGGGAGAAAAGCGGTCGGACGACACAGATGTCCCAAAGAACAGCCGATGAAGCGGACGTCGGATGATCCCCGGAGGAGAGAAGAGAAATCGCGGATGGCTATGGGGGTTCAAACTTCCGTGGGAGAGGGACGAAAGAGAAGCTGTTTTTTTTTTTGTTTGTTTTGTTTCGCTTTTTTTTCTTAGCAAGTACAGGCATCCCTCCGGGTCTTGGGAGACGTTACCTAGGCTCTTCCAGATACTCGTAGAGCCGTTCCTCGGGTCTCTTCGTGCTTTCATTACCGACCAGGAATGTAACCAAGCCTCGTTGCAACTCCTTCAGTCTTTGACATCGATCACCGAAGTCGGCGTACGGTTGCGTGCGGTAGGTAACGAACGAAAAGACATTCGGCAACAAAAGGTATAAACAAAGATTAAATAAATAACGTCCATTTAAGCAGGGTACGGAGGAGAGGGGATCGGGTGTACAGGTAGAGAACGGCAGGGATAATCGATCGGAGGAACGAAGAGAGAGAGAGCGTGGCAAGGACGAGTCGCGACGGGGAGGAATGTGTGTGTGTGTGTATGTGTGAGAGAGAGAGATAGGGACACAAAAGGGGGAGAATAAAAAAAAAAGGGGGGAATAAATGTACGTATAAACCGAGAAAAGGTTGGAAGCTCGCATTCTTCCTCTCTAATTAGATTAGCGAAGACTGCCGGGAATGGTAAGACCGTAGTCGACGTGTAAGAGAATGAGCGATCGAATGGCGCCGATCCGAGAACGTCTGGAGACCGACTCGGCGACCATGTGGAGCTTAATAGGCGATAATAGGGCCGAGTATCGACTCGTTCTCCTGGCTATCCGTGCATAGTATCGTCGCGCACTTACCGTCGTGAGGAGAACGGCTGCAGAGAAGCAAGCGGCGGAGCGTGCGCGTACATTGCGATCAGCAGGACCCCGGTCATCAGGACCAGGAAGAGGAGGATCTTCCTCATCCATCCGCTCGGCACGCTGCCTACCATTCTCGCGAGTCTGCAAAACAAAGAAATCAATTCCCGTTAACGTCCCTTCGTTATCCTTCCCTCCGCTACCCTTCCATTCCGCCGTTTATTACCCGACGCGACCCGATTTATCCGCGTGTCGCCCGTTCGTCGCGCAACAACGTGCCAAACACCGTACAGGTGAACTCCCGGTAAAGCAAGTTACGTATCTTCGATTTTTTATATTATCCGAGATAAGAGCGTATCGCGAAACATTGATTTGAAAAGGTAAATACGGTGTAGTGCAAACACTCGAGTTAATCTTATCTCGGGCATTCACTACGATGTATCGTTACGTACGCGTCCCTATTTGTTCGCCATTCTCGTTATCGTGGTTCCTCTCGATTAAACGAATCCTCGTGATTTCCTCCAGTGGTCCAGACGTTGTGAGATTTCTTGTATTCGAAAAAACGCGGTTGGAACGGTAGTTGAGATATCTAAATTGATGTTACGGAACAGTGTGTCCGTCAGACCGACCACCTCTAGAGTTTCTAGCGCCTTATCGTTTAACAACCCAACGAGCCATTACGAAATCGGCTTACGCTTAAACAGAAGTAAGCTGTCGAGTCTAATCTCGCGTCGGAAGATAGAACAGTTTACCAACTATAGCGACTCGGCGGAGGATAATTCGAACGACACCTCGTCGGTGGCCTAAAAGGGGAAAGTTTTGGCGGCCAAACTTGGCCCGAGGAATTGTTACCTTTCGAAGCGATTCCACAGGGTGTTATCGAGCCTGACGCGATCGATCGTGTCGAAGGGGAGCAGGTGACGATATCTCGCAGGTTCGTCCATGGTGCACCGGCAAGGAGCGACTTATTCCGCAGTTTCACCTTCACTAAGCGGCCGCTAACTCGCCTCGGCCGCTATTGCGTATCGAGAGGCTAAAGTTTTCGTGTTAACGAACAACCGCTGACCGAGGATCGATTGGAACAACCTGTACCGGCAAATTGACTCGAAGGACAGGCGAAAGTTTCACGGTAATTTTATGCGAACACGTCGATGCCTGAGTAGGGATAGAAGACGGCGGAGGGCTATGAGAACCAGACGGCAGTGTGCACGGCTTTGTGCTTTGGTTTCTCATCGATTAAACGCGGGATAGCTTCTTCTTTAATACCTTCCCCTCTTCCGTCAATTTTTCATCGCCGACCGTGCCACAGGGACTTTAGGAAAATATCTAAAACCGGCTACCGACGGCCTGCTTTCGTTTTCAACCGGTCAGATCTTCTAACTTTTCCTTTCCTTACGTTTCTTTTTAACCCTCTGCATCGATCCCGATCGCACTCCAGACTTTGTCCAATTCGTAGTACTTCTTTCTTTAAAATTCCACTCTTATTTTCGCGTTTTTAGGACAAATATCTGCGTTGGTGTAATTTTTAGAAACATAGCCCAATCTACGATTCATAGTCTAGGTCTTACCAAAGTATTTCGTTATTTAAAATTCCACTCTTATTTTCGCGTTTTTGAGGCAAATATCTGTGTTGGTGTATTTTTTAGAAACACAGTCCAATCTGGGATTCATAGTCTAGGTCCTACCAAAGTACTTCGTTGCTTAAAATTCCACTCTTATTTTCGCGTTTTTGGGACAAATATCTGTGTTGGTATATTCTTTAGAAACATAGTCCAATCTGGTATTCATAGTCTAGGTCCTACCAAAGTATTTCGTTATTTAAAATTCCACTCTTATTTTCGCGTTTTTGAGACAAATATCTGCGTTGGTGTAATTTTTAGAAACATAGCCCAATCTACGATTCATAGTCTAGGTCTTACCAAAGTATTTCGTTATTTAAAATTCCACTCTTATTTTCGCGTTTTTGAGGCAAATATCTGTGTTGGTGTATTTTTTAGAAACACAGTCCAATCTGGGATTCATAGTCTAGGTCCTACCAAAGTACTTCGTTGCTTAAAATTCCACTCTTATTTTCGCGTTTTTGGGACAAATATCTGTGTTGGTATATTCTTTAGAAACATAGTCCAATCTGGTATTCATAGTCTAGGTCCTACCAAAGTATTTCGTTATTTAAAATTCCACTCTTATTTTCGCGTTTTTGAGACAAATATCTCTGTTGGTGTATTCTTTAGAAACACAGTCCAATCTGGGATTCATATTCTACGTCCTACCAAAGTATTTCGTTTAAAATTCCCCTCTTATTTTTGAGTTTTTCCAACAAATATCTGTGCTATTTGTGGTAAATTCTCGTCGAATTAAATCGTGGTTCACGTATGGGAATTGAGAAACTGTTCAATGTGACACGAGACTGTAAAGGATTAGGAGATTCTTGTTATCTATATTTTAGCGAAATATCTATTTATCCTTTCTGGCGATTAAATTCGAACGAATTGCTTCTTAAACGTGGGAACTCGAGCCTTAAGTGATTTTCAACGTTACTCTTTATTCGTTTCTACGGAATTGCCCGACAAAACCGGGACGTTTTAGCACAAAGGGTGTGGAAGCGGAGGTGTGGAACGCCGAAAAGGGGGCGGTCTTCGAACAGAGAAATCCTCGTTCTTACAAAGGCTTTTTGTTTCAAGCAGACGGGTTGTTCTATCTCGATACACGTTCCAGCAACGGTGGAACACGCGTGACTCACGCTGGGGAGCGATGCTTTTGTGCAATTAGGTCCGCGACCCTTTTTAAGGCGTGTCTCTCCGTACCACGAAAATAATCCCTCGTTTCTGGTCAGACACTTGATTAAGAAGAAAGTGACTGTCTAGCATTAATTTACTCTTCTCCTCGCTTGTCCTACCACGATTAAAATCGCACTTGTATTTAACAGCTATATTACCTACTCGTTAAAGAAACGAAGATTCGCCAGCTCTGATTCTTTGAATCAGAATTAGAATCATATAAACAATTTTTTAGGAATATAAAATAATATAAAATAATTCGAAATTCATAGTCAGACAATTAATTCATAAGAAAAAGATTTTCTGATATTTATTTTTCTTCTCGTCTATCACGCATCGATTAAAATAAAAATGACAGCGATATTTGATAAATAAATTCACAAAGGATGATTCGACGTTTCGTCGAACGTAAAATTTTTTTCCTAAAATCCTTCGAGCAAAATTTTAACGTCAAAGGATTCTAGACACTGAAAAGATCATCGAATCCGCTTCACGAATAGCGTGTAACTATCTTATGTACTCCATACGTCATTTGCATTGCTAATTCGGGGTCTAGATCAATCATCCGCGAAATTATACATGTCTCGAATGATGCTATGGATTTATCGTCGTACGTTCTCGCGTAAGTCGGCTAGAAAATTCTCCCTTCATCGAGTGCAATATCAATCACAGGATTGTTGGCGTCGATGATCAAAAACTCGCCTAAATTCGTGTGGATTCTTCCCAATCCTGTCTACATAGCCACCTAATGTTGCGTTCGCGTGCAAGTGGATTCTTAACACAGTTCCAACTGGCAGGATTCTCTGTAGAAACTTCTGGTTTGCACAAATATAGTTGAGAAATATTCTGCTCTGATTTATCAAGGAAGAATTCTTTTGAGTAAACGCTGAGGAATTTTTTTTAGTATCACGGTGTCTGAATAATACGCATAACAAGTCACTGCACGTGTTTACGTATAATTTTATAGAATATCGGAGAAAATAATCACGTTTGGCTGGAACCCATGTCTTCGTGGTTTCGTGTCAAGATCAAGGAAGAATTCTTTTGAGTAAACGCTAACGAATTTTTTTAGTACCACGGTGTCTGAATAATACGCATAACAAATCACTGTACGTGTTTACGTATAATTTTATAGAATATCGGAGAAAGTAATCACGTTTAGCTGGAACCCATGTCTTCGTGGTTTCGTGTCAAGATCAAGGAAGAATTCTTTTGAGTAAACGCTGAGGAATTTTTTTTAGTACCACGGTGTCTGAATAATACGCATAACAAGTCACTGTACGTGTTTACGTATAATTTTATAGAATATCGGAGAAAGTAATCACGTTTGGCTGGAACCCACGTCTTCGTGGTTTCGTATCAAGATAGGTCGTAAAACGTATCCTTCGCAAATACGGGTGTTCTACTACCATCAACCTCGAAATGAGATTACGAAACGTATGGACGATTATGCGAGACCGTTAAAACGTTTTACGACACGAATAACACAAAATACCATTAACAATTAATCAAGGAAATTCCAAATCGAGGAAGAATCTCTCGAATTTTAATCTTCCTTTATCCACGAAAAGCCACTAGATTTTCTAGCGTTCCAAAACACTCGCTGCAACGAACGAAAGAAACATTTTACCCCCTATCCACGACCTGAAGATCCATATCGAATAATCAATACCGACAACCACCATCAGCGAGAAAGGCCACAACTCGTCTGACACAGGACATCCACTAAAACGGTAAAAACACCGGTATAAAATCTATAAATATCAGTAATTTTCAAGTGGAAATCGAGGAAAGTTAAATTTTACTTTCGCATAAATAAAAATAAGATACCAAAAAGGAAAGAAATCAAAGATAAATAAACAAAGATTGGTGCAAAAAATATATCGATACACCGATTTTATTTTCGCATAAATAAAAATAGGATAACAAGAAGGAAAGGAGTCAAAGATAAATAAGCAAAGATCGGTGCAAAAAATATATGGGTATTGGTATTTCGGTAAAAATCGATTTCGATACTATACCGATAAAATTTCGTTGATAGTTGATTTTGATATCATATATAAACCTCGGTACACCGGTTTTATTTTCGCATAGATAAAAATAGGAGAACAAAAAAGGAAAGGATTCAAAGATAAGTAAACAAATATCGGTGCAAAGAATATATGGGTATTGGTATTTCGGTGATAATCGATTTCGATACTATATCGGTAGAATCTCGTCGATAGTCGATTTCGATATCGTACGAACCTTGGTACACTGATTTTACTTCCGCATAAATAAAAATAGAATGATAAAAAGGAAAGGAGTCAAAGATAAGTAAATAAAGTTCGGTGCAAAGAATATATCGATATTGATATTTCGGTGATAATCGATTTCGATATCGTACGAACTTTGGTACACCGATTTTACTTCCGCATAAATAAAAATAGAATGATAAAAAGGAAAGGAGTCAAAGATAAGTAAACAAAGTTCGGTGCAAAGAATATATCGATATTGATATTCTGATGATAATCGATTTCGATACTATGCCGATAAAATCTCGTCGATAGTCGATTTGGATATCTTATGAACCTCGATACTCTGATTTTACTTTCGCATAAATAAAAATAGAATAACAAGAAGGATGGACTCAAAGAAAGTAAACAAAGATTGGTGCAAAGAAATATATCGGTATAATTTCATTTATTTCGATATCGTATGAACCTCGGTGCATCGATTTTACTTTCGCATATATAAAAATAGGATAACAAAACGGAAAAGAGTCAAAGATAAGTAAACAAACATCGGTGCATCGATTTTACTTCCGCATAAATAAAAATAGAATAACAAAAAGGAAAAGAGTCAAAGATAAGTAAACAAAGATCGGTGCAAAGAAATATATCGGTATAATTTCGTCGATTTCGATATCGATATCGTATAAACCTCGGTGCAAAGAAATATATCGGTATAATTTCATTGATTTCGATATCGTATGAACCTTGGTGCATCGATTTTACTTTCACATAAATAAAAATAGGATAACAAAAGTGAAAGGCTCAAAGATAAGTAATAAACAAAGATCGGTGCAAAGAAATATATCGGTATAATTTCGTCGATTTCGATATCGTATGAACCTTGGTGCATCGATTTTACTTTCACATAAATAAAAATAGGATAACAAAACGGAAAGGACTCAAAGATAAGTAAACAAAGATCGGTGCAAACAATATTTGGTATTCCTGTGAAAATCGATTTCGATACTATACCGGTAAATTCTCGTGGATAGTCGATTTCGATATGGTGTATGAACCTCGGTACACCGAGGTAATATCGGTATGCAAATTATACCGGTATTAAATGGTTGATGAGGCATCGGAATCCTTGTCTGTACGGGTTTTAGCGTAACCCTTGCCCCGTGAAAGGTGGCAAGTAGCACCTTGGCCCTGTTCGTCCCGCCATGTCCCAGTTCCACGTCAGTGGCGCGGCTCGTCCTGCCACGCGAGGCGTCGCGACGCTCCGCGGCGTGCGCCGACGGCGGACGTCGCCGCGTCGCCTGAACTGGTAGCCAGGCAACGCGTATAATATGACCAGCGTAATAGTTTGGAACGAAACGGTCGCGGGAGCGGATCGGGTTCCTCGGCCATCGCTTTTCCCCGGGTTTTTTTTTCTTTTTTTATCCCGCGTCTGCTGCGTCCACCAGACGCTCGATGGAGAACGGAAGTGGCACGCGACAGCACCGAAGGAAGTCGAGAGAACGCTCGTACGTACACGCCGTCCACGCTTTATGCCGCGTTTCCATCGAACAAGACGCGTTCCTACGCTCTCCCGATCGAACACGCTTATATCTCTTTTCCGCGAGCGAAAAGCCTGGAAAACGGAAGTGGCTTTCTCTGGTTCCCCTTCCGCGGAGGACTCGTGGGTTAAACCAGGGTAAATCCGTAAATCGATTCGTTGATTAGCGGACGACGAAAGTGTAAGTTCGATCGTTCGTGGTGTTGTAAAACGAAAAACTGGGAATATAAAGGTTCGCGGATCTCTCTTTTATTAAATTCCAGATAAAGTGAAAATTAAATCGAGTCGCAGGAGTTTTCCTCGCCGTGTCAGGTATGTCAGACCCATGTCGCGTGTTCCCCGAGGTAAAAAACTGATTTGCTAACTTTCTCGATGGATCTCCATGGGCTGGGAAACTACGCTTCACGGTTTAGAGGGAACGTAATGGGAGAGAAGAGGGAAAAACGCGCGATCGAGCCGATCGCTTGTTCGAGGCACGATCTTTGCCTTTTCCTGGCCGTAGGTGTAACGAGTTCAAATACGACGCGGTCGTGTGGGTTTCGATTTATCGAGTAGGTGGATGAGTTATGCAAAGTCGTCGGAACAGTCTGTCGCAGCGGTATTCTTAACCCGATGCATTTTTAACGGAGCCGCGCGGCCGGGAATTCGAGGCTTTCGCGTCGGTGTGAACCGGCCTTTAAAGCGCGGAGAGACACGAAATGACGAAGCACGTTCGGCGACAGATATAGCGGAATACTAATTATACCGATTATCCCTGACGATTTGATTGCGGCCGATTGATCGCCGGAGAAGCACCGGTGTGCACGTGTGTTACCGAGTTTCTGCACGTAACCGCATTATCGATCCTTGTTCTGGATTTAAAGAAAGGCAAATTCATACCGGAGGAAACGAGGATAAAACCAGGCGAATTCGTGTTTCCCGGCGCGATTCCGCGTCGCGATTGGAAAATCGAATTGATATCTATCTGCGGCAACGTTTGCGCTCGCACGTCCGTCAGAGGCTTTTCGCTCGATGCCGGAAGAAAGGTCGCCAACTTTCGTTTCACAGGAAGGTAAAAGTTTCGCGAATCGAGTAGGCTCGGCATGAATCGATCGCGTACTCGCGAAGGACGAAACGAAACCGCGCAAGAACTGTAAAGAAGCTCCCGTTCGCTCGAACGTTTTATCTCGCGCCGGCCATTTTTACGCGATTTCGGCGAACGAAAAAACGCGACAGGCGTTTCCGCCGTTGCCGGATGTTCGATTATTAATTCATACCGTTATCTCGGGAATAATCGAGAGCGTGTAAGCAAGTATAAGATGGAAAGAGGATATTCGAAAGGAAATTAAGGAGCCGCGGGTTAGATGAAAATCGCCGAAGAAGCGAATGAAAAATTCGCAGCGGCACGAGATCTCGATAAACACGGCACGCCGTTGGCTATTTTAATACCGTGTCAAGGAGTTAATTATGCATGCAAGTATTCAAGATCGAGCTCCGTTTCCCATTGGAAGAACGCGAGTCTATGAAAACTGGGACGTATTTTAATTCCCACGTGAAACGCCTCGCGTTTCATCGCAGCCTTCCATTCGCGTCGATACTAATTTCTCCCGTCGCGATCACGCTTCTTCCACCAATTCCAGTCCATTAACGTTCATCCAGGCAATTTCCGTCGATAAAAAAAAATTCTTTCTTCGCCGATCGGATCGGAATACAAACTTTGATCCCGGTTAATAGCCTGCTGGACGCGCGTAGTTTTGTTTGCACGCTCGTTTTCCGCGCGGCGATAATTCTTGACGATTTTTATTTTTAAATAACACGTAATCAACGGATCTGAGATTTAACGCGTTAATTGATTATCTTAAGTCAAGGTATTTATAAAAGGGAAAAGAATATCGAACGATGAAGATCGTTCTTTTAAAAAACGTATGAAAATTACGCGAAATCGATGCTTTTCGCGAGACTTCTCGACTTAAATCGTATTTCTGGCACAGCGCCTGCCCCGTCGTTTTCTCTCGCGGAAAAATCGAACTTCAGGGGTGCATCTGTTCCCAGAACTTCTGCGGAAATGATCTTCCATCGACAGCTCGTTAATGCTTCACTCGTAAATAGCGATTTCGCAACGATATTAGCATTATCTATGAGATCGATTCGAAAACGCGAATGAATCATATCCGAACCTAATTCCGCGCGTTCGCGGATAATCGGAGTTGCATAATTTCCACTCTAAAATCTCCTCTGCCTCTTGATGGTCTATTCTCGAAACGCATATCCAATTCTTAGGATCTCTCGAGCGTTTTTAATTACCCTAGCTCACCCCGATTCTCGCGTCGCGGTGAATCCTCCTGGTCGCGAATTATCCAGCCGATTTTCTCGTTTTTTCGAAAAAAAAAAAAAATACACCCGCCGCGAACAAGTCACTTCCGATCCCCGGGACACACGAGAAATCCCTTTTAACGCGAATCTCCTCTGGCAATTTATTCCTCGGCTAGAAATATTTCCCGACGCGGATATTCGGCCGCAATTTTTCCGTCGTCAGAGATCCCTTTCATCGCGAGCTTTTTCCCCGGCAATTTGTTCCTTTTCGAAAAATATTCCCCAAACCACGGATATTCACTTGCAATTTCTGCGATGTCGGAAATTCTTTCCCCGGTCGGCGCGTGTTCCCCTTTCAAACATATATTTTCCACCGCGAATATTCCCCCTGACTCCCGGAGATTTCGTCTACCGCGAATTCTCTCGTCCGATTTCCGATTCTTCTTTTTCGAAAATACCCTCGGAATACATACGCCACTGGTTTTTACCCGATAACGTTTAATCGCGATAACTCGACGTCGCGATTTTTTCCATCGATTATCCGTTCCACGTGGCGAACGTTAAAAATCGCGACAGGAAAGAAAGCAGCTTATTTGCTCGGTGTCGCGTACACGATGAAATATCGCGGAGGAACGCGGACCAACAGGTTGGAAGTGGACGCGAGGACAGGGGATGAAAGGGTAAAAAAAGGATGAATTAAAATTGCGCAGGTAGAGCCCATGGTATGCGAGAAAAAGGAGGATCTTGATCGAGGAAACCGAGGAGGATCGAAGGCCGGATAATTCGATGCAAATGCACCTGGAAGAAGAGCAGAGGAGGGTTGCAACCTGGAATATACCGTGACTGGGACGAACGAAAATGTCCTATGCCTCGGAACCACGATGAAAAGGTAAGGGTCGGCTTTTAGCCGGGATTCCCGCAAAGGGCGTGATCAATAAGCCTCGACACCGTTTCCAAAAGGTCTCTCTGTTTCTTTCTCTAACACCACCGCCACCGACCTCTACTATCCACCTAAATACAAATACTCGCCTACACCCAAGTGTCGTATCTATTGCATAATTTTATCATATTCCTGTTATGTAATCGAGGAAAAATCGCTATCAACCGCTAGAATCTCATTCGATACGATACGAGTAATCCCAATGCACTCGAACAGCTTATCGAAGTAAATAAAAAAGAATTAGTGTATCAACGAATTTTTATTATCATTCGTCCAAGTTATATACCAATATCGCAGTGCAATATCGCGGATAATAGAAACGGGAAATAGACTAGGTTTACGGGCGGTTTTTGTTTACATATTTCTACGGACACCCGTTAGATTTAAGGATAAAGGAAACCACAGATTTCCTTTAACCCTAGATTCATAAACACACGTCTATCATACACCCTCAACTAAAAGAAATCTTACAGCATGTGTATGGAACATCGCGGTAGTTTGTGCCTAGAATGATCAGATTGATATTTTCAATTTTCTTTTTTTCATGTTTAAATTGTCAATAAAAGTTGTTTCTAACTAATATTTGTAGATTTTTATTAATATTTCCCGTAATGCTTAAATTAGGTGTTACCTAACTTAAAAGTAAGGTGTATCAGAGACATACGTTTATGAACAATGTAACCGTAAATATAGTTTACGAATCTAGAGTTAAGAAACAAACGATGGATTTAATTAGAGAATAATCGCAATATTAACAGACTTAATATAAGTTAATTATATCTGGTAATATGGTACAAATGGAGTAACCTATCCGTCAAATTCACAGATCCCGTAAACCTAGTGTTAAAAAATAAACGATTTCGAATTTTCTCGATAAGCTTGATAGTTCCAGCGTCGATACCTAGCGTTCTAGGAACTTCCTTATCGTTTAACGTTTCTTACCAACGACGTATCACGAATCAAATTTACTACTCGCACTCTCGCTTATAAATTTTCGACTCGAGGCAGAGGAAAAAGAGATCGGGGTAAAAGATCCGGTGCTAAAAATTCTTTCTATCGCGAAGAATCTCGAGTATCGTACACGAGACAAACGGGAAAAAGTCTGAAAGATCCGAGAGTCTTCGCGGAAAAGCCAGGGACGGGAATTTCCTGCCGATTTCCTTCCAAGGAAGTTCCAAAGATCGCGGGATCCCGTTGCGAACGAATGGCAACAAAGTGGTCGGACGCGATGGTTCATCGGCGACACTGGAACAGGTTTCTCGAGTGGTTGAGCTCGGAAACTCGGGAAACGAAAGAGACGGAGCCGGAAAAGCGAGCGGGTGTGGTGAAACCGTGTTAGAAAAGGAACGTTTCAGCTCGAGGTATCGACGAACGATGACGATACTGGCCGCGGTCGAGGCCTCTTCCAAACGTAACGGCACGGGCGTGTACGAGGACGTGGCCATTTTGCCGGGATACAATGTCACCACCACGGCCAGCGGCGCGGCCAGCAAGACCAGTCACTTCGAGACCGATTTGCATGGGAATGTTAACATCCTTCTCGGCGGGTGAGTAGCCGGCTTTCGATACGCGATATTCGATATCGAGCAATCGCTTCGATCGGCCATCCACCATCCCGTGAACCGAGTTTCAAACGCTTTCTAGAAAGCAGCCACCTCGCTCCAACCATCACTCGTCTCCGAGCGACAATTTTCTTCTTTATTTTCTTATTTCTATTATTTATTTCCTTGTTTATCTTTTCGTTTATCAAAGCTTAAAGAGACGGAAAGATAGACGAGATCCTATTTCTTAGCATCTACGGGATTAACGGTATCAAAAAGCTCTAGGTACATGCAAGATTAGCTCTAATGAAACGCAATGGAGCGAGTACAGAGAATGCGACTCGAATGTTTTCCCAGCAGGAAGTATTTATTCCAGTCCGATTCGTTTTCTTCTTCTCGCTGTCGTAACGGAAATATTCGGGAAATTTTTCCATCGTGGAATATCTGGAAAACGACCGTGTATTTATATCGAACGTTTCCCGTGCAATCACGACGTATCTCGATCAGACGTTTCCCTATTAACGATGGAAACGTACCGCGGCGAATCTTTAAACAGATATTTCCCGGTGAGTTCGCGACAGATTTGCATGTATCGAGGATTCTTCCGGCATAACTCGGCAAATTATAATATAAATACCGTACAGAAATTTCCTGTCGCGTGTTTTTCCGCGTAGCGATCTTTTCTGCACGCTAATTGGACCATTTATATATCCATTGGTCGGTATTAATAGCAACACGTTACACGAGAAGTCGCGCTCCGGGTATTTGTATTTTCAACGGGTCTCATTAACCGATCGATCGTTACGTAACAGCCAGCCATGTAAATACGGTTTATTTAAATTTTAAATAACACTCGTGCGTTAGCCGGAGAGGATTTAAAAATGGCGGATCTGGGTTGCCGCGGGGATCTGCATAATTTGCCGATTTTTAAATCGGCACCGGCATTAATCACCCATCAGCGTCACCTCGGTTAATTAAAGCTCGCGGAACTTTCTTCCACTTGCCGACAGGCCGAGGAAAAGATAACATCCGGCAAGAATGGCCTAGCCTCCTTTCTATGTCATAGACCGTATTTACCGGGTAAACCACTGGATCAGTGTTTCTCAAACTGCATTAGCATAAGCAGCGAAACTTCACGGGCTTCCGCGGCTTTTCGCCGAGCCGACTTTCCCAAATAAATAAATAAATAAAACGGAACACCCGGGTACACCGAACTTTCGCGGAAAATGTATCACGGGAAACTTTTATCCGATGTCAAACGCGACGACGTACGCAAGTTTCGCGAAGAGGCGAAAACTTGCTCAGGACTCTACCGGAAATTCGGTTTCCGCGAAATTCGTATAAAAGATTCCCCGATTTAATCTCCCGACAGTTTCCTTCGATTCGATCTTCGATCACCGGAGATCCGATTATAGAATTCTCCGAAAGAGAAAAGTATACGCGAAGATTCCGTGGAAAATTCTCGATTCGATTTTCGGATGACGGAAAATTCTCGAGAAGAGAAAAAACGGTTTGCGAATCTCGGAACGAGGCTCGATGAATATTGAAAAAAGATCGTGACGCAAATCCGGCGAATGGAAATAAATACCGCGATTCCGGACAGATTTCCTGTTCCATTGTCGAACAATTTCGATCGACTCGATCACCGGTAATTGAAAATTATCGCGTGGAAAACAAATTTGTGGAAACGGTGCTAAAATTCAGCGACAAATGGGACAGAAACGTGTCGCAGATCCGACGAATGTAAATAAATTCCGCGATTCCAGAAAAATTCCCGATTTTCATCGCAAAATTATTTTGATTCATTCGATCTCCGATAGTTAAAAATTCTCGCGTACAAAAAAAGATTTAACGTTTTGAAACGAGATTAAAATTCGAGGAAAATTGGAAAAGATTGCAAATCAGGGGAATGAAAATAAACACCGCAATTCCGGAAAAAATTCCCGATTCCATAATCCAATAATATCGATCAATTGGATCACCGATAATAACAAATTTTCGCACGAAGAAAAAAAAATTCGCTGAACTTCGAAATGTCGCTAAAATTCAAGGAAAATTGTAAAAAATAGTCTGACGTATGAAAATAAACACCACGATTCCGGAAAAAATTCCCAATTCCATAATCGAATAGTATCGATCGATTAGATGTCCTATAACGAAAAATTTTCGCGCGGTGACAAAAAAAATTCGTTGAACCTCGAAACGTCGCTAAAATTCGAGAAAAATTGTAAAAAATAGTCTGGCGTATGAAAATAAACACCGCGATTCCGGAAAAAATTCTTGATTCAATAATCGAATAATATTGATCGATTGGATCATCGGAAACCAAAAATTTTTGCACGAAGAAAAAGAAATTCGTTGGACCTCGAAACGTCGCTAAAATTCGAGAAAAATTGTAAAAAATAGTCCGGCGGATGGAAATAAATTCCGCGCTTCGAACGGAAGAGCAGAACCAAGAGTCGTGACTCGGAAAGAGAACGGTTTACACAGGAAGCGAGTCCGTCACCGTAATAATCGCAGGAACAACTGTATTACGGTAACCGTGATCCTTTAATACGCGTGCTATCGTAAACACAGGCGGTCGAATTGCCACGGTGCTAAGCCGGCGGTCGCTGAAATCGTCCCGACGAACCGTGAAATCAGCCTCGTCCTTTTATCCGCGTGAAACGACGCTCAAAGGCGGATAGCGTCGCTCTACAGTCGCCGTTGCATTCGAGTTTCTAACTTTCAAAAGCGTTCCAGCCATTAAGGACAGTATGGGATGAGTGAAAGCGATTACTGCACTCGCAAGAACAATTTCCAGGTTTACATTAGTGGATATTAGACACACTTGCTTTCGCTGACTTGCTTTTTCTATTGGTTAGCCCGATCTCGCAGCGGTCACAGTTTTACTCACTTTTCTAGGAGCAATCGTTTCCTTGACGCGTGCACCATGATTCGGAGGACCATATCGATTCCGGTGGCCTATAATATACAGGGTGGTTCGTTTAGCACGGTCTCTATCCGCGAGTTTCCGTTCGGATTTGGTCGGAGAAAAGCGTGGAATAAGAATCGGAGGAAATCTCGAGGAAAAGAATCTCAGGGGACCGTAGAAGCTTCCGGAACTTCTCGGAATACCAAGTTTCCGCGAACGATTTTCGAAACGAAGAAACTTTACGGCTTGTTTCCCTGTTTCGAGTCGGAACCAGTCGGACTGGTCGTGTCGAATCGGTGATATTTAAGCGAGACGCATTCCAATTTTGCGTTATACCTTGCTACGTTAAATCGCGATAGTAAATTACGTGGCTGTTCCAGCTGAACGACGATTACGTGATATTCGACGAGCCCAAACTAACGAGCGCAAACATCTACGCCGTGACTTCACTCGCGGATATCTTCTCCGTATATCCGGATGTCGTATTTTTCCCGATGTTTCGTTCGCGTAGAATTTCTTCGTTTATCGAAGAAATTCGCGGATCGACGGAAGAAATGGAGAATGACAAAGGTCCCATGGACGGTGGACTCGCGGTAACTCGGTCTGGGTTAGGTTTTAACGGCCGTAAATCCTGTGTGGAGCCGATAACGTGGCAGACCGAGCCCGAAGATGATCTAAAGCGGCGCGAGCGATGGCGGAAAAGGTTGACGGGGCTAAATATACGCTGGATGGGTCGGTGTTCCTCACGGAGCCTCGGCCAAGCCGGTCTAACCCGAGTCACGGACTCTGTTTCCTTGCAGGGCGATGCTCAGCGGCGTGATTATAGTGGTCTTCTTGATGTGCTACTGCTGTCACAAGAGCATCCGGAAGAACCGACCGCAAGAGTACCCGCAGTACTGGAGGACGGAACCGGACGTGCATAGCCTGGAGGTCTTCACCACGGAAGCGCATGCCGCTGTGAGTGATATCGCCGATCGCGCGAAATTAGTCACGCGATGATACGCGCCGCGCGAAATTAGCCCTGCCATAGTTATCGCGGCGGTTATACAATTGCCATGCGACAAATAACTCGTCGATCGAATTACGCGCGGCTCGTTTGGGACCCGAAACCCGAGATTCGGCGATTCTATCTGGACGAAAATCACGGATCCGTGTCTCTCTTTCGAACATTCGGGATTTCCGGGGTAGAAAAGCGAAGATCGTAACGTCGGAGATCTAGAACCGGCGAGAATGCGGAAACACACTGGTGGCATTAGAATTTAGCGGTCTCGCCGAGCGTTTCTACTATTAGAGTTTCAGTATCCCGTGGCCGTAGTGACGCAAACGTCCCGCGAACCGGAATTCGCCGTAATTATCAATAGCGTTTCCTTTTCCCACTGAAGTTCAGCGCTCGAGTCACTTTGCTATCTCGGTATTAGCATATCTTCCCCTAGAAATCGAGGAAACGAGGCTGTATCTCGACCCAGAAATCATAGGAGTTGTATCGCTGGGACGCGTCGCTCGGAATAAAAGAAATATTTACCCGTTTGAAAAGTTATATCAGCCACTTCCCGGATGCCGAGGTGGAAAAATAGAGCCGAGCTGGATCGCCGCGAAACCAGCGAACGAGCCGCGTCCCGAACGAAAATCGTTAACAACGACGCCGAGGCGGCGCTCGCGGTAAAATGGCCGTGGCGAGTTCGGCCGTTTGTTAACGCGAGTACATCGAAAGTGGTGCACTTAAACGGCTCGTTATGTAAGGCTTGGTTAAAATAGACCACGCGAACCGAACTTTCCGTGGTCCGATGAAATCGAGCTGGATTTGGGCGGCGGCCGAATCCACCGGGAACGTTCTAGGAAACGATACCTTACCCCGTGCTTTCCGGCTGACCAAAACTAAAACGACGGGACAGGATGGCCCGGTTCGATGAGAACCAGCCTCTGTTCGGGTTAATCCGACCCGCGTTAAACGCGAAACGGACGTATTATGCGTTGGCTATGCTTACAACTGGCCAATTGCGGTGAAATCGTTTGCGGTTCTGGTTAAACTAATACGATCCCGCGATTAGGAATCATCCTTTCACGCTCCGCTTGACTTTCCTATTCCCATCGTCTCCGCTTACCAGTCCGCGAAATTTGGTAAAATACCGCCACGAGTTCCCGGTAAAAATATTACGCAAACCGGCTAATTAGCGTCTGGACAATCGAGGTCCACAGATGGACGACAACGGGACAATTAAAGCTTATGCAATCGGTGTTGCGGTGTATCCTCTGTGACATCTGGACAATGTGTACCGGAATATTCGCCGTTCGTTAGCCTAATCCACCGGGAGAACACTCGTCCGAACGTTTGACCGAGCGATCGATGATAGACCTTCTCGCGAATCGTCTAAATTGCAAAGATCAACCGGTACCGGCGGTCAAACGTGAGCGTTTAAAATTAACGCGGACTCGGTCGACTGGCGAGAGTCCGAATGAAAAATAACCGAGACTTCCCGGAGCTGTTGGCGATTTTCCGCGTAGCCTCGAAAGGAAACCTTTCGCGAAGCTTTCGTAAAATGTTATATTATTAATTAATACTTAACAAGCGATATTTAAAAGGAGGAAAATAGGGAAACGCTTGAACTTTTATCGTTTGTTTCGCAGTGCCGCGAGAGGCAGTCGACGACCGATGGAAACCTCAGAGTCTCGAAACCTTTCTAATAAGCGATATTTGAACGCGACGCGATTTGATCCGCGTGGAAGATAGGAAAACGCTTGAACTCTTTTTATCGTTTGTTTCGCAGTGCTGCGAGAGACAGTCGACGACCGATGGAAATCAAGACGAGAGCACCTACGGTGCACTTTCCTGTCCGGTCACGCCGAACTCTGGCCCTGGGCCACCTCCGACCTACGACAGTTTGATCTTCGATCCGAAGAGCTTGCCGAATTGCATCGAGAAGAAAGTCGAAGGCGCGGACACGCCTGGAACTATCATTCCTTCGATGGTGTCCACGTTGCTCAGCCTGAGCACAGCCGTGAGAGCGACGGAATGTAACGAGGTCGCTGAGCAAGAAGCCTCCGACGAAGGATTGCCTTCTTACGAGGCTGCGTTGAAGCTAGACGCGACTGGCTACGTCTAGCACCGACACGCCTCTCATCTCCGACAATTTTACCATTCTCCGAGTCCCAACCGTTTCTTCTCCTTCTTCGGACAGAGATCGCAGCAGCGAGGATGTTAGGTCCATTGGTTTCGCTTTTGCCTGCCGGTGGTTCCGTTCGGAAAAAGGTTCAACGTCTGTTTGTAGTTTTAGGGAAAGAAGCTTCTCCGACCGGTGCAACTCGAGGAAGACCGCGAGTTCGTGGAACGAGGAGGGAGTGCTGTGTTTAGAGAGCGGGTTCCTGCTCTGTTTCCGATCTCGAAGCTTCATCCCGAGAAGCAAGACCGAGAAGGATCACGTGGATCTTCCGTCGAATTTCCGCAAGATGAAACACGACGCAGCGACGACTCGGAGGGTCGCCATCTTCGATTCCTCCGGATAAGACTTGTGCTGTGAATCCTTATCGTTAGACCAAGTATATCTTACGTACGCTCCGGACATAAACGCGATAATCCAACGGAGGAATTGTTCCAAGTATCGTGTCTCTCTTCTCGTTTCGTTCCTTTTAGAAATTCCGATTTTCGTATCGCGCCGCGTTGCGAGCCTGTGTCTTCGAGGAAAGCATAACGCGAGTGTCCGCGAAGCGTCTCGGGTAAAGCGTGGAGAAAGCGGCGTCGCGATCCTGTATAATTCGTGTAAATAAAGAGACGGAATAAACGAAATTCGCTCGATGGATCGCGATCGTTGTTCATTAAACCTCTCATCGGGACGATTGCGCAGCGAGAAATCGATGATCTTATCCTTCGGCATGGCGAAGGCCACTTCAGTGGTCCTCGGTTGTATCGTTGATCAGCTTAAAGACCACTTTAGGCGGGCCTGAATTACGCCTTCGTTTATGGTCGTTTGCGGAGCTGATCGAGTGTCGCGAATTCATCTGCGTGCTACTTAGCGCGTCTGCTGCTGCGAGTCCTCGAAACTGCCGGCGAAAAAATACCAGAGCCACGAAAATGTTTAGGATCCTCAGAACGAAGCTTCGTACGAATTTTGGAAAATCGAGGAACAATCGTTCGTTGGTCGACGACCCGGCAAGCCTCGAAAATAATTCGCGATGACGAAAACCGCAGATGTTATCGCGCTCTCGAGGCTTTGCTTTGTTCCACCAAGAAGCCAGCAGCTGACGAGATGAACGCCTGGCGAGCTGTTCGATATCTCGACGATAACGCGCTTTCGTAAACACTCGTCTGATTAAAGAAGAAAGGCACGAGGCGGGGCGATGCATCCTCTATTTCTATCGCGTTTCTCGGAGATTAGAGACGCGGGAAAAGAAGTGACGCGCGATTACTCGCGATTCGCGCGAAGTTGCTCTAACGAATTATCGCGCGTCTCTTATCGAGCAAGTACAAATGACTCGCGGTAATTACGACCTGTTAATTCACCCCTTAATCGATTAAGCTAATTTTCAAAGCGTTTTCCCATGTTCGCGATAGTTATTGCATATCCGTTTAACGGAATCCCGCGGCGCCGCGATACCGACGCGCCGCGTCCGAGATAGACGGCGTTATCTTTAACAAGTATGCAAAATTAGCACGAAAACTAATCACCGTCGGCTTTGCGGTAATCCCTCGCGCCTTTTAGCGTGGTCGCGGCGATAAAAGCGTGCATATCTGTCGCGTTGTTAGTTTGTTAACCGCGTGCGTTGCGATTGACGCGAGCCTTCCGTCTCGTTTCCTTCTTTCGGTTCTAATTATTCCGATTAATTACTCCAGCTACGATTATTCCGGTTTATCTCTGTTCCTCGGCGAATAAGGGGTTCTTCTTTATCGATCTCCCATCGTCTTGTTCCCATGTTTCGTTCACTCGTAATTAACAACGCCTCGTTCATGTCCACGATTTCATTTACTAATTGATCGATCAAAATTCCGTGAGAACGGTAGCCGTGTTATCGATCCTTATCGCAAACGGATAACAAGTTTTCGTAATTAACCGAACAACTTTGAAACTAGTTGGACATCGGCCATAATTCAACGTTTCGCTAATTATCCGCTATGCGCCTTCCTTCTATCTTCCCGTTTGTTATTCGCTAAAATTATCAAATGCGCTTAAATTCTATTTTCGCCACACGCGACACTCTCTATTTCTATCTATATCTGTGTCCGTGTATTCTCCCTGTTCGAAATCTTCCTTTACGTATCGAAGATTCTTTAAGAATCAAGAATTCCATAGCAAACGTTTCAACGTTTGTTGATTCGACAAAGGGTCTCGTAAATCAACAACGATGAAAGATTCTTTTTCCCTGCCAGGTGTCAAATTTGTACTCCGGCGAATAATTATAATCAGTAGACTTGTAAACCAACCCTAACGAATTCGAGACTCTGTTCAAACAAGTTTCGAAAAGAAACGTTAACGTTGAGAGGATATAAGTTTGCTCGCGAAAATATTTGAACGCCTGCGCGTCAGAAAGCTGCTGCCAAATGAAACAGGCGCGTTGGAAAGTCCAAAAATAATTGCCGCACCTGTGATATGACACAGGTGTCGGAGACGCGTTGATGAAATTATAGAAAGAAATCTGATAACGGACTCGTCAAACGGTATGGTAATTCGACATCGGGTGTAATACTCGAGAAGTAGAAGAACGTTTGCTAAAGATAGTCCCTAATTAAAGCCGAGGAAGTGATTTTTTTTTTTCGGCTAAGACATCCACGAGATATTAACCCTTTGTACTCGACGATTTTTGAGCTACAGAAGAGTAGAAATTTATTTTCTGCTATGAAACTGACGTTATTTTTTCGAATGGTAAATAAAGAATCGTATAACTAACACGTAAAATTATTTGATTTTGATATCTCGTATGTTGTTATATTATCTTAAATTTGGTATATTAATTAATATGGGTCTTCGAAATTTTATGGCAACTGAGAGTCACCTCTCGAATAATGTTCGCCGAAGATGTGGATGGTTGTGTTCTTTTTTATATGTCTTAGTAATTTTACTATATCTTGACTTGATTTCTTCTGCCATTTCCAGAGAAAACCTCAGAGCAACATAGATTTCTCAAAAAGTTGTGCTGGAATAAGTTATTCGATTTTTTTATTACTATTCTTAATCACTAATAAACATTAATGTTCCCTGAGAGGGGATAGTCGAGTGCAAAGGGTTAATACACTGGCACCTTTAGAATTTTGTTAAACAGCGACTGGAGGTGACTTAGGTTTAACTCTTTGCACTCTACACCATCAGTCGCCGTTCAATCGAATTTCAAAGATCGACGTTAATAAATATGCGAAATTTAAAATAACGCAACGACGCGTAGAATGTCGGAGTAAAATAGTTCCACGTGTAAATTTACCTACGTTTTTTCATTTTCAGTTTTAACGGTGTCATCGACTTCATGGCAGAAAATTTTCCAATTGCTATTCTACCGTGACGAAAAAATCGCCGAGTGCAAAGGGTTAACTCTTTGCGGACGAAAAACATAGTTAACGATACATCGAGTATGTGCAAAAGAATAAAAAATAACGAACCGAGGGAATTTTTCTGAATTAAGAGATACGTANTCGCGAACGACCTAATATCAATCGCTAATTAACAAAAAAGAGTCCTATAAAAATTAAAATTCAAGCAATGCTTCGTTAATTCAACTTTTCACTATCTAAAAAATACAATTAGGTTCTTTGTTGGAAAAAAACGAAATGACTTCGCGAACGACCTAATATCAATCGCTAATTAACAAAAAAGAGTCCTATAAAAATTAAAATTCAAGCAATGCTTCGTTAATTCAACTTTTCACTATCTAAAAAATACAATTAGGTTCTTTGTTGGAAAAAAACGAAATGACTTCGCGAACGACCTAATATCAATCGCTAATTAACAAAAAAGAGTCCTATAAAAATTAAAATTCAAGCAATGCTTCGTTAATTCAACTTTTCACTATCTAAAAAATACAATTAGGTTCTTTGTTGGAAAAAAACGAAATGACTTCGCGAACGACCTAATATCAATCGCTAATTAACAAAAAAGAGTCCTATAAAAATTAAAATTCAAGCAATGCTTCGTTAATTCAACTTTTCACTATCTAAAAAATACAATTAGGTTCTTTGTTGGAAAAAAACGAAATGACTTCGCGAACGACCTAATATCAATCGCTAATTAACAAAAAAGAGTCCTATAAAAATTAAAATTCAAGCAATGCTTCGTTAATTTAACTTTTTACTATCTAAAAAATACAATTAGGTCCTCTGTTAGGAAAAAAACGAAATGACTTTCCGAACGACCTAATATTTCCACGTATATTATGACATTCGTTCCCAAAGGGATAAACCATTACTTGAGTTAATCCAGTAAAACTTAGTTCACGCGATGAAAAACGAGTCGAGATCGATCTTCACTATTTAGTTCGAATTTCGAATTCTTCTGGCACCCGTGCCGTAAATGTTTCGCGGATAAATCATCACGAGCTTATTCTATAACGCATTATCGACACAAAGGTTGAAGAACCGTGGAGTTTACGCAACCCCGATGCGATTACCGCATCACAATAAGCCGATAGTCGATCGTTGTGATCCAGGAACGGAACTATTCGCGAGGTGGCAGCTTGTTCGAACGCTCGAGACCGGAAAAGTTTCGGCCCCCCGATGATTTTTCGATCTCCTCCGGTGGAGAAGAGGGTCGCGGAAGTTCAGCAACGATCCTCGTGAACGCTCCGACGATTTCCGGCCGAGTGGCACACGGCAACGGATCGGGATCCGTGATAATAAAATATTTCACGGCCGTCAGACCGGGTTTCGATCGAACGCTGCCAACAGGGGAAATCGTGAAACGAGTCGATAAAACGAACCGTGAAACCGTTCGGGCCCGTTGTAAACGTACCGGTAACGAGAACGATCGCAATACGGGAATTTTTTCAGACGTTTATCGAGCCTCGACGATAAACAGAAGCAAAGAGTTCTTGGGATCTCGTGAATTATTCTAATCTTCGTTTATTCTCGAGGTGTAAACAGACTCGAATTGAATGTTCTTTTGGATGTTTAAAAAAAGTTATTAAACCGTACAAACAACGGTGATTCATGCGACTAAAACATTGGAAAAACTTTTAACCATTAAAAGTTGAATTTTTCAGACGTTTATCGAGCCTCGACGATAAACAGAAGCAAAGAGTTCTTGGGATCTCGAGAATTATTCTAATCTTCGTTTATTCTCGAGGTGTAAACAGACTCGAATTGAATGTTCTTTTGGATGTTTAAAAAAAGTTATTAAACCGTACAAACAACGGTGATTCATGCGACTAAAACATTGGAAAAACTTTTAACCATTAAAAGTTGAATTTTTCAGACGTTTATCGAGCCTCGACGATAAACAGAAGCAAAGAGTTCTTGGGATCTCGAGAATTATTCTAATCTTCGTTTATTCTCGAGGTGTAAACAGACTCGAATTGAATGTTCTTTTGGATGTTTAAAAAAAGTTATTAAACCGTACAAACAACGGTGATTCATGCGACTAAAACATTGGAAAAACTTTTAACCATTAAAAGTTGAATTTTTCAGACGTTTATCGAGCCTCGACGATAAACAGAAGCAAAGAGTTCTTGGGATCTCGAGAATTATTCTAATCTTCGTTTATTCTCGAGGTGTAAACAGACTCGAATTGAATGTTCTTTTGGATGTTTAAAAAAAGTTATTAAACCGTACAAACAACGGTGATTCATGCGACTAAAACATTGGAAAAACTTTTAACCATTAAAAGTTGAATTTTTCAGACGTTTATCGAGCCTCGACGATAAACAGAAGCAAAGAGTTCTTGGGATCTCGAGAATTATTCTAATCTTCGTTTATTCTCGAGGTGTAAACAGACTCGAATTGAATGTTCTTTTGGATGTTTAAAAAAAGTTATTAAACCGTACAAACAACGGTGATTCATGCGACTAAAACATTGGAAAAACTTTTAACCATTAAAAGTTGAATTTTTCAGACGTTTATCGAGCCTCGACGATAAACAGAAGCAAAGAGTTCTTGGGATCTCGAGAATTATTCTAATCTTCGTTTATTCTCGAGGTGTAAACAGACTCGAATTGAATGTTCTTTTGGATGTTTAAAAAAAGTTATTAAACCGTACAAACAACGGTGATTCATGCGACTAAAACATTGGAAAAACTTTTAACCATTAAAAGTTGAATTTTTCAGACGTTTATCGAGCCTCGACGATAAACAGAAGCAAAGAGTTCTTGGGATCTCGAGAATTATTCTAATCTTCGTTTATTCTCGAGGTGTAAACAGACTCGAATTGAATGTTCTTTTGGATGTTTAAAAAAAGTTATTAAACCGTACAAACAACGGTGATTCATGCGACTAAAACATTGGAAAAACTTTTAACCATTAAAAGTTGAATTTTTCAGACGTTTATCGAGCCTCGACGATAAACAGAAGCAAAGAGTTCTTGGGATCTCGAGAATTATTCTAATCTTCGTTTATTCTCGAGGTGTAAACAGACTCGAATTGAATGTTCTTTTGGATGTTTAAAAAAAGTTATTAAACCGTACAAACAACGGTGATTCATGCGACTAAAACATTGGAAAAACTTTTAACCATTAAAAGTTGAATTTTTCAGACGTTTATCGAGCCTCGACGATAAACAGAAGCAAAGAGTTCTTGGGATCTCGAGAATTATTCTAATCTTCGTTTATTCTCGAGGTGTAAACAGACTCGAATTGAATGTTCTTTTGGATGTTTAAAAAAAGTTATTAAACCGTACAAACAACGGTGATTCATGCGACTAAAACATTGGAAAAACTTTTAACCATTAAAAATTGAATTTTTCAGACGTTTATCGAGCCTCGACGATAAACAGAAGCAAAGAGTTCTTGGGATCTCGTGAATTATTCTAATCTTCGTTCATTCTCGAGGTGTAAACGGACTCGAATTGAGTATTGTTTTAGATGTTTAAGAAAAATTATTAAACCGTACAAACAACGCTGTTCATGCGACTAGAACATTGGAAAAACTTTTAACCATTAAAAGTTGAATTTTTCAGACGTTTATCGAGCCTCGACGATAAACAGAAGCAAAGAGTTCTTGGGATCTCGTGAATTATTCTAATCTTCGTTCATTCTCGAGGTGTAAACGGACTCGAATTGAGTATTGTTTTAGATGTTTAAGAAAAATTATTAAACCGTACAAACGACGGTGTTCATGCGACTAGAATATTGGAAAAACTTTTAACCATTAAAAATTGAATTTTTCAGACGTTTATCGAGCCTCGACGATAAACAGAAGCAAAGAGTTCTTGGGATCTCGAGAATTATTCTAATCTTCGTTTATTCTCGAGATGTAAACAGACTCGAATTGAGTGTTCTTTTGGATGTTTAAAAAAAGTTATTAAACCGTAAAAACGACAGTGGTTTATGCGACTAGAATATTGGAAAAACTTTTAACCATTAAAGGTTGAATTAAGCAGAGAAATTACTCTAAAATTAGCGCGTTCACTGTTACGAATATTTTATACAATGTACTTAGGGAGTCGCGACAAAGTTTCCGTTATTTTTAAGATACCACGAATTATCGTACAATCGTTAAACGTTGTTCAAATCTTGGAGAAGCGGTTGTAACAGAACGAGTGTCACAAATTGAAGAAATTAGTATCGCAACACGGGGACCACCGTGACAGTCAACGTGTTAATACGTATATCGGCTGGAATTTGTTTGTCAAGAAGAGTAAATATTTGGAAGGAAATATACAGTGAAGATTTTGAACACCTTTTTAATGGATATCGCGTAACGTTCTTATCGAATGTTGAAATTACCTGGGAATGAAGAAGGAACGATAAGAAACACCGACGTGAAGTGGAATAATAATAGCGAAATCGTGTAGTATCGAAAAAACTGACGTGTAACGCGGCAAGCGTGATCGAGTGGAGATGTAATCTTTAATTTGTTTGGCTGTATAAGTCGAAAGTTATTTCTGCAGCGATAATGGGAACTTTTTCCGGGAAATTATCTTATGTAAAGAACGCGATAACCGATTTGAAGCTTGTCTTAATTTCTAGAATTTCCAGAGTGGGAAAAACGCGAGGTTTTCCTTCCTTTTTCTGCTTTTATTCGATCTCTGTGTATCTGGCAAGAGACTCGAGGTATTCCTATTTGAAATTCCCTTGATATCTCGTGCAAATAAGCGACGAGGCCTCGCGGTGGATTCATTCGAGGCTAAAGAACTCGAATCGTTAGATTCTAGCTAGGAAATTACCACGGTTACGAATTTTTCCTTCCGGCGATTTTTATTTTCGCCAAAATTAGAAGAGGTTTCCATCGAAACAGGCTTATGATTATGCAAATACGTAGCACTTAAGCGGAATTGCCTCGTTCGTATATTAACTCCGTTTATGTACGTTCAGACTACTAATTAAATATCTTCCTCGGTTAAAATGCAGCGAAAAATGCACAATTAAATCGCACCGCGTGTAATTTAAATCCGAAGAGGATAAATAATAAAACGGTGCGAAATTTATCTGCGAAATCGTGGATATCGAAATGACGGTGGCATTTTTCACCCTGTACGCCATGTTTATGGCCGATAATTAACGGGTTAAACACACGTTGCAGATCATTACTCCCCACTGTTAATGACTATTATATACCTATCGTGTAACACGAGCTTAACGAACAAACACGTAAACAAACGAAATACTCATTAACCTCTTGCACTGTAATGACTCTGGCTTGTCTATTTTTCGTACCAAATAACGTGAAATTACACGTATTATTAAACGTATTTTAATACAACTAGAATTTGCATAAATCTTCTACAATTTCATCGAAATAAATATATAGATGTTAAATTACATTTCGGTACCTTTTCAATCCGCCGATTTTTCACGATGGAACGAAAATTAGACGTTCGTTTAATCCATCGAATTTTCGCGATTAAATAAAATAAAAATCCGCCGTCGTTTAATTCGCGAAAAATAAAGTAAAAACTACGTGTACTTTAGCCCGCCGGATTTTCACGATTCGATGAAATAAAAATTCGACGTGCTTTTAATCCGCCGCTTTTTCTCGATTAAATAAAACAAGAATAAAAATTAGGTGGCCCGTTAATCCGTGATTTTTTCGCGATCGAATAAAAATGAAAAAAAGAATAAATTGTCGAGATAAAAGACTGGAGGAGCCGGTTCGCGGTGATTTAACTGGTTCTAAACAGGAACGTAATATGTTTCGATTAATTGGCCTTGCCTGAATGGTGCCACTGTCCGACTTATTATCCATGCCGGCCGCTCGACGACAGGATAATCGCCTGTTTTACAACGTCACCGGATTTCGGGCTTAAACAGCGAACCGGAGAAGACCGGCTAGCTTTTCAAAGACTTCCATCCCGTTCACCCCCGTTCCTCCCTTTTCCAGCCGCATCTCAGCGCGGTTAATAGGATATTTTCGGTCAACGCTGCGCCCACAGGGTGCAACTTCCACTTTACGTTGCTCTTCGGCTGTTCCGAGGTACGTCGAGCCGCCCTAAGTCCATTCCGACGTTAAATATCGTCGAAGCCGACGGCTTCGATCCGTCGCCATCGCGTTAAATCCCCGGGATCCCGACGATGGACTTCCCTCTGGTCAAAGACCCAATCGGCCGCGGATCTTCTCGCGACCAGCTCCGTTAATCCTGCGAAATTCCACTCGGAAACGTTCGCCACGCGTTTTCCAATCGGCCTGTTTACCTCGAACCGAGAGAGAGAGATCTCGAGGAATTGAATTTCTCCGTCTCCGTATATTTTCCTTCCGACGCAACGCAAATAAATCTGCCAGGGCGCGCGAAAAACGCGGAATTACGATTTCTCGCGGCCGCTTTTTGATCCTTGGCTTTCATTTTAGAACGGGTTATGAGATGTGAGAAATATTACCGGTTTATACCGTTTCCATTTTCATTTAAGGGGAAAACGAACTCGGTTTTGTTCTGTGATTCCTTCGGATTATAAATTAATCCCTTCGAACTCGACGTTGCGAAATTTCGAATAAGAATTTTAAAAATTGTTTTGCTTACTGGAATAGGTGTATGACGTTGACTGAAACTTTAATTTCAGTTGTATACGGTAAAGAAAAACCGGTGAGATGTTGTAGCGAGAATGTTGTCGAATGTTTCGGAACTTGAAGAAGGAGGTGGACGCAAAGGGAGCGAAACGAATCAAGTTTCGTCGGCGTAACGGGGCGTTCTGCTCGCGAGTCGGATAAGAAACTCGTTCCATTTCGGTTCAGATAGGCGAGTTGCTTGAACAAATAACCGATCCACGAAAGTACCGAGCGGAGAAGACAATGGCGCACGAGCGGAGATCGTCTTGGGCCGTTTCCTCGTCGCGTGTGCCCTCGAAACGGTGAAAGCGGCTAACAAAGAATCGCGTTGTAATTATTTTAATGCCAGGACAAAAGCGGCCTCGCGAGAAATCTCCGACATCGGAGGAACGGCTCGCGAAAAGATTCCCGATCGCGACCTCGAAATCCAATTCCTCCTCCTCCTCTCTCTCTCTCTTTTTCTCTTCGAATCGAGGAAAAGAAAAAGCAAGAAAAATTCGTGTCTTTCTCGATAAAAAATTCGATTCACCCTTTGCAACCCCGCGACGCCTTCCACGATTATTAGATACGTTATAAATACATCGTTTTATCCGAGTTTGTTTCGGGATTAATCAACATTTCCTCGTGCTCTTTTTCCGCGAGATAAACAGCAACGATCTTGACTGCTTTATCGAGTAATAAATTGCCGCGAAGATAAAGCCCGCGTGTTGCTCGTTAAATTAAAAGATTTCTCTACGCTTTTGAAACGAAAAATTCCGACGGAGGCGAGAAATTTTTGCGAAGAACCCGGGTCGCGACGATAAATCACGGATCGACGGGGGAATTAAACGGTGCCCTGTCGCGTTAAAGTTTCACGAGACGATAGGCCTGTGCGGAACGATAAATTCGCGATCTGTTCGACGATCGGCGATTTGCATTAAAGGAGAAACACGTTAGGCAGCTGCAAGGCTGGTTATCGAATAACAAAGCATCGATCAGACGCTGCAAGCTCGCGAGCTATTATTATTAATCTATTTTTCATTCCCGAGCGGCGCTGCTGACAAAATGGCCGAGGTTTAATAACACGAATTACGAGCAAGTGGTCTCCTCGCCGATCGATTATCGGCCGATAAATTAAATATCCGCCGAAAGTTTCGGCCTGTTCGATTCTCGCGTAACTAGGCTGCACGTAACTCCAGTGTAACCGGTAATTCGAATTCGAACGGGGGGTAAAAACGCGTAGAAAAAGGGAGAAAGATTCGGTGGAAGAACAAGGAAACGAAGAGCGACTACGAGCGAAGTAATTATTGGTCGATAAATCAGACGGAAATTAAAAAACACGCAATTTATGGCCATTAAAGCCTCGTCGAATTTGATTTGCCAGTGGCACCGGCTTATCACGCCAAGATACACTTTACCCTTTCTGCAAACGAGCGACACGTTCGAGGCAAATAATTTAACAAATGGTCGATACCAGAAGATCAGAACGTTCCTGCCTCTTATGCAATTCAGCGCGATTAAAAACGAATCGAAAGGCGATTTATCGAAAGGACTACGCGTTTTTCTCCTGCCATTTCGCTTGGTCTCCGACTGGCCGCGATTAAATTCGAGAAAAATAGCAATCGCGGGATATCAGCGTCGAGTTTATCGAGTATTAGATTATCTTTCTTTTTTCCATCAAGCCGGCATTATCTCCGAACACCGGCACTTACCGCGTTACACTACTGCTCGTCAATGAACGATGATAGTCACGAGCCACGGCCAGTCATTAACGGCAATTCTTTCCCTGCCCTGAACAATGACGATCCTTCACTCGGTTTCATCGATAAATCCCGCAGAAAGCCAGTCCAAAGTCTGCTAATATCGAATATTCCGATGCAGCTCGTTCCCTTTCCGCGATTTCATAAACACGCGGTGCAAACACGCGGCCCGATGGCCGATTTCCGAAAAATTCGCCTGGCATTCTGTACATTTCCCGACACATTTTCCACCCTTTCCAACCCCCGCGCCACGGCGAATAAAAGGGAGAGTTATTGCACGTACAGGAGCTATCGGGTTTCCCGTCAGTTGCATAACCGATAAACAACGTAGCTCATCGCCCGCTATTATCGCCGCTATTAACCAAGTTTCTACGCCGAAGACTTTATCGCGCACGCACGCGTTCAATAAATCCGGCCAAGTACGTTCTTCCGATATCGCGCTCGATTTCATTGCCCCCGAAACCTTGAACGACATTATTAATTGTGCAACTCATAGCGAGCCAGCTTCCTTCTGCGTCTGCAGAATCGTTTTACGCGTGTGGGTGGTCGAGGACAATTATGGGAACGCGCCACATAAAGCCAACAATATTCCCCGTTTACGTGCCACGACTCTATGCGTTTTCCTTTCCCTTACTTTCCTTCTGTCGTCATATCGTTAGAGACTATCGAAAGTCCTCGAATTTTCGCTGTTTACTTTCCTTCATGCGTTAATTTTTGATTTCATTTCGAGGGTGTCATGCTTTTCAAGGGATTCCGTCGCCATATCGTTAGAGACTATCGAAAGTCCTCGAATTTTTGTTGTCTAATTTCCTTCATGCGTTAATTTTTCATGTCTTTTCGAACAAGAATACTCCCCGTTTACGTGCCTCGAAGCTATGCGTTTTCGTTTTCCTGACTTTCCTTCTGTCGCCATATCGTTAAAAACTGTCGAAAGTCCTCGAATTTTCGCTGTTTAATTTCCTTCATGCGTTAATTTTTGATTTCATTTCGAGGGTGTCATGCTTTTCAAGGGATTCCGTCGCCATATCGTTAGAGACTATCGAAAGTCCTCGAATTTTTGTTATCTAATTTCCTTCATGCGTTAATTTTTCATGTCTTTTCGAACAAGAATACTCCCCGTTTACGTGTCTCGAAGCTCTGCGTTTTCGTTTTCCTGACTTTCCTTCTGTCGCTATAACGTTAGAGATGATGGAAAGTCCTGGAATTTTCGCTGTTTAATTTCTTTCATGCGTTAACTTTTGATCTACTTTCGAGGGTGTCACGATTTTCAAGAGATTCCGTCGCCATATCGTTGGAGACTATCGAAAGACCAGGAATTTTCGCTGTTTAATTTCTTTACTGCGTTAATTTTTTCTCTCTTCGAGCAACAATATTCTCCGTTTACATGCTTCGACTCTATGCGTTTTCGTTTCCTTTATATCCCTTCTGTCGCCATATCGTTAGAGACTATCGAAAGTCCTGAAATTTTCGCTGTTTAATTTCCTTCATGCGTCAACTTTTGATTTCATTTCGAGGGTGTCAGGCTTTTCAAGGGATTCCATCGCGATCTGGATTCGAATGGAAGCGGGCGAGCTTCGAGATCGGGAACGTCGAGATTATGGGATTCTAATTTCAGAGAGGCGAAAATTCAGAGATACGGGATCCCTGGGATTAATAATTTCGGTGGTATATGGTAATCGCGAGAGCAGGAGCGCCTGCTATCCGAGGACACGGAGAGATCCAGGGATTTCTGAGGGAAAAGTGTAACAATCGGCCGAGTGTTTACCGATTCCGAGGATTCGGTAATCCTGGGATTATCAATCCCGCGTTTATTCCACGCGGAGGGTTTCCGGCCGTGTTTTTAGATCCGCGATAATTCGGTAATTCCCGACGATCATCGGCGTCGCGATAATCGTTGCGAGCCGGATTATCGAGGAATTTCCGGGGAAGAAAAATCGTATCGACCGGCGCGTCCCATTTCCTCGAGGTCCCCTCTGCACGGTGCCCAATGGGAACTCATCTTTCGCCGAAAGATATAATCGTAAGAAGCTATACTATTTTCCTCCGCGAATTTCCTTCGTATTCACCGAGAAAGGAACTCCGGTCTGGCCTAGTTCCTCCAGCCACCCTGTACATCTATATCTCGAACAATGTGAAAGGACTTCGACTCAACTTCGCTCTTCGACTGCTGATACGATGTCTACCATGGAACGTTATACAACACCGAGTTATATCTGCGCGAAAAAGCGTTGTTCCAAATCTCGGTGAAAAATGGCGAAACCGTAGCTGGTAAAATGACCCAAGAGTCCTTTGGAAGAAAGAACTGCCCATTTGCCAAAATTGTGTTTCGAGATGACTAAAGTTGTTTGTTATTCGCTTCTTTCCTAACGGATTGTGAGCCATTTAGTATGTATCATTCACAAACCGAATAAAACGCAAAAGATAAGAATAAAAATAGAATTAAAAATTAAAATAATTTCCTTCTAAACCTATCATAGCTAAAAATTACCATTTTTTATTTCTATTTTTGAATTAAAAATTCCGCGCTTAATTCCCTTTTCGTTTTTTTTCCAATCGTCCTTTGATCAATTGTAACGAGTTTAGTATTGATATAAATATAATTGTAACGAAGAATGGACTATTAAAATGCAACGATCGGAAAAGGAGTCTATCCAGAAGAGAGAAGTTTTCCTTGGAAAGGGCTTGTCGATTGTCGCGTTGAATGCACCTTGGTAAGTAAAGATCGGAAACGCTTCTTATCTGTCCATTGTCGGATAAGTAATATCGAAACTGCTGTTTGGCCGGTACCGTGGAAGATAAATTTGTTATAGGGAATTAACGGTGGCGCGTTGGTTGGTAAATGGAATTGGGAGGTAGCCGGCCAGGGGATGAAACTCGATTAAACGTACTGTGCTGTATTCTGATGCTTGCCCTACAAAACTTAAGGACCTGCCTACGAAACGCGTCCTGGGCTAAAGACATATCGATCACCGGCTTGCAAATTCCACGCTTTAACCCTTTCAATCGGTCCTGTCCAAAGGAGGATTGCATAACCCCGATAGACCTGGTCGTTTAAACGCGATATGAACCGCAAACGCTGCGGAAAACTACCATTTTCATTCACCATTTTGATCCCTGTCCCTCGACCATCTGGGTCAGGCTAGTGGAGCGTTCTCTGCTGGTTCGATTTAAATGTTGCCTTAATAGTAAACGGTAACACAACAAGCTCAGCGTGAAACCGCCATTTTTAGAGCCCACACGAGCCTATCCGAGTGGAGCTCTCGGAACTTTACCGTGCCAAAAACCAGTAATTCTAGGTCAACGACCCACAAATGCTATACCAGCAACTTCGCTGATCGCTGAGTTCTTTACACCCGATCCTCAACCTTTGATCGCCGGACACGATGGCCGAACCATCGAACAGGCACGTTCGGGCCTTAATTTTCCGGGTCCATCGTGCCGGAGGACCGACGCGATGATTACCCCGGCGAAATTATCCTAGCGAAATGGAATTTCCTTGAAACGAGACGACACCTTCCTCCCAGATGCCTAACTCGATTTTAATCTAATTCTAATCTGGAACTAACCCAGATTTCTGCCGCGTTTCAATCCAATTAACCAACGTTTCCCGGTGTCGCGACGCGACTTTATTAATTAAATAACCAGACGAGGGAAAATAAAATAAAGAGGAGAGAAAGAAGATGCGTCGATTCGCGGGCGAATGTCCTGAAGATGAGAGAAACTTGGAATTTGAAAGGGAAAATCGTGAGAAATCCGAGAGATATATTCAAATTCGGCTGACCCGGAAATTTTCCGTCCCTTTCAAATTTTCCCGCCTTTGTGCCCCGGCTGCAATTTCGTCGCAGCATTCGAAACGGAGGGGGGCAGAACGTGAAATCGGGGATGCAATATCGAAACGATCGACTCGAACGAGCGGAATTCTAATTTCCACGCAGGCGTGGTAATATTAATCCAGGCCAAATGAAATTCGGCCGATCCGGCGTAATTACGTGCCTCGTAAATATTAACAATGGACGCGAGTTCGCGGATTTTCGTTTCGAACCGGGAACACAATGGAATCGCTTTCAGGAAAACGAAAAACCATCGACTCGTTCGAGGTAACGAGTTTCTGATGCGTTCGTGTTTTCCTTTTCCCTTTTTTCCCCCCTTTTCCCTCTCTCTCTCTCTCTCTCTTTTCCTGCTCCTCTTTGTCAGCGGCTCGGGAAATATTATACGACTCCCTAGCCAGCGAAATATTTCGCGTGGCAAGCTATTCAAAAATTTAAAACTCGGTTATATATCTCCGAAATCGAAAGAGGGAGAAAAAAAAAGAAGAGAAAGGAAAATCCGGAAAAGGCGATAAAAAAGAAAGAAGAACCGAGAGTCGGATATACGGATTGAAAATCGGGAGCGCGGAAATTCGTGGAGAAGAAAATTTCATGCCAATTACGCGGTAATTATATCCAGCATTCTCGATTTTTATTCTAATTAAAAGTTAACGGGACCTCTGGTGTTGAAAAAGGAAAACACGGAGTAACAAGCGGTCCGGGAGCTGCGCGTTTTACGCCTCGTATCGGCGCGGAGAAAATAACAATTACCGGAGATTAAAATGGTACATAAACGGTTTCGGAGCGATGCGAAACAACGAATCGGAATGGTTAAGAAAAAAAAAGAGTACAACGCGTGGAGGCGCGTGTATACCACGTATGTACGTGGACGAAGGTAGCCGAAGGAGTCTTGTGGTAAAGTTCGTGGAGACGAGCGGTAATCACGTCGCATTTAAACATCAATTCGTGTCAAGCCTTTAAACCTTTAAAGGTCCGCAGATTTATTAGAAACTGTCAGCGGCGGCGGGCTGCCACGCGAGCCGATCAATTCTTCCTGCAAAGCAATCGCGTCCCACTGAACCGTCACGCTTCTTCGAGAATTTCTCGCACGACACGTCCGAGTCCTTTCCATTCACCTGTACCCCGGTAAGTTATGCACGTAGGTGTGAGCACACGGCGGCGTCCATGTAAATAGGTTACGCGTTGGTCGGTGTGGAACACACGGACGAAACGGTCGGTCGGTTGGAGGAACGCGCGAGGGAACACAACAAACCGTGAAAACGGTGCAACTACGGGCTGACAGGGCAAGAATCCGGCCGGAATACGCGGTCGAAAATCGATGCAGCGGGAGGAACGCGTGAAACGCGGCGTACCACGCGACTAAAGCGGTGCCGGATCGCCAGAGTACTTACCTAACCTTGCTGCAGGATCGCTTCTCCGTTTGCCTTATCCGCGTTCTCTTCTCTCCACGAGGAAACTTCCATCTACCGATTCCGTTCCCGATCGATCTCAACGCCGTGCACGGGGGATACCCTTCGGTGCGTGTACCTTCAGGGGAGGCATCGAGACGGAGAAACGTTCATGGATAACGGTATACCCGTGGCATGTGGAAAAAACAGGAAAAAGAGCCACACGATTTGCCGCCCGCACGCGCGCGCGCGCTCACCGACTCGGCTACTCACAATCAGTGGCACACTGAAGCCGCTCAAGCGTACCTCGTCGCGCACGCATCTGTCCGTCACGTCCGACAAGATCTCCCACGGAATTGAAAGCGTCCGTACGCTTTTGCCTCTCCCGCGCCTCTACATTACGCTTCGCACGCCGAGCTAACCGTCTGGCTACGCTAACGAGCTACACTCGCGACACTCGGTCGCCGACTAAACGTGTTGCTCCCGAGTCTCGAGACATCTGCTGGTTCAACCAGGAACTAGCAGCGCCGTCCGTGGATTTCCAACGAACTACCGACCGGTGAATACACGTACTTCGTACGGTATTACGCCGTTCGGAAAGTCATTTCGTTTTTACTTGACAATTGTATTACATCGTCCTATAAATTCGTACCAGTTTTTACTTTAACCATTTAAAATTATACATCGAATAAACGTTTAAATATTAAGACAAAATTTAGAAGCCTTTTTGTTCTACGATTTATTTCTATTTCGTTAGCAAAGACGTTAATCATCGATATAGTTTATAAATTGCGACGATAAATGTGTATAGCGACGCGGAACGAACTTATGGGACGACCTATTATTTTTTGTTTTTCATAGTCAACTTCGCAATTCTGCTGTATAAAAAAGAGCGAAATGAGTTTCTAAATGACTCGATATTTACGTACGTTCCTGTGGAATTTTTTTTTTTTATTTTACCGTAATTGTTTTTTGGTTCGTCCTTATATTTTTCATCCGCAAACGAACGAATGAATCGTTAAAGTTTTTATTAGGACAAATTTTGGAGAATATGAGTGTGGTTATGATAAGCGTATAAATGTTAATAAAGATAACGGTAATTGTCTATGAAACGAGGAATGGAATGATGTCTCGAGCTCATTTTCTATTCAGATTTCGTATGAGACGAATCACGAACAATTTTATACGGTTTTAAAATGCGAATGAGGTAGCTTACGACTGTCGATTAACTGATGAAGCTGTCTTATTAGTCGCGTTAATAATATTTTTATTTTCTATTACTCTACTATAAATATTTAGAAAAGGAAATAGTGTTTTAATTAATTTTGAATTATTAAGATTAGGAGCAAAGACAAATACGTTCCACAATTATGATTTTAATATTAATTCTTTGTTCTAATTTTTTGTCCTAATTAGGTTCCGTAACGGTTTCAATTAAAATTGTATGTATTTAATATGTAATACATGTATATATATTATAAGATTGTCAATAAAATTGTTTCTCGTGTACTGAAATAAATTCTCTTTGATAACACGCATATTTACGGCTTTCAATTATTGAAAATCCGTTATTCGTTAATGTAAAATATAAGACACGAATTATTACTATGAACGAAGTATAGGGTAAACTTGATACATAAAACTTCCTATGTCATATCCTGAAATACCGACCGTGGAAAAAGTCAAAGGTTTCGATATGCCATCTATGTTTTACAATAGACAACTTGGAAACCTTAAGAAAAGTAACTCGTATAGTCAATAAAACAAAGTAAAGAAATATGTAAATAACGTAAATAATTGTTTTCACAAAAAATATGTTTAAATTACTGTATATATTGTTACTGTAAATAACAGAAAACATCTATTTCCGTTTACTTAATTGGTAATTACATTTCGAAGCTATTTAAGCCGTTATTTAAATAAGGTAAAGTTGAAATAAATAACATAATCAGTATTTGTTATTATAATTTTTAAAAGAATTATATATCTAATTACACAATACAACACGTACATATTATAAATTCTTTTTTACCAATTTGCTTTTCAAAATGAACTGTAAATTCTCGGTGAAAAAGTATATAGAAATATTGTAAAGTAATTATAACGCTATGTAAATTAATAAAATTTGTTGAAAACACGAATTTTAGCTTATTTTAGAATGAGTGATAGGTATAGGGTATAGGGTCTCTTTCGTTAATATCGTTTTTAACCATTTATTCGCCTTTTGTAACTTTAAAAAATGTTTATATGTATTTATACATTAAAAACTATTATCACGAGAAATGGGTTCTTTATATAAAGAAGCAACTGTACATATGTACTAATTACAGTACATATTAATATTAATAATTATACGAAACATATATTTGGTATAAAGTATGTCATAACTATTATAAAACGTTTGGAGAAGTTTGAAAGATCGATCGAGTTCGACGATGTTCGTTTGACCTCGGGAAGGATAACCTTGGGTGAGACAGGCACCTGCAGGTTTTAAAACACCTCAGTTGCTCTTCGACCGCCGGGACCTAAACATCGGTAACCGACTCGCGTAAAAACAACCAACTAACTGTTTTTGGAGGAGTACTGATAAACATTAATAACTATTATATTAATAAATATTCTTAAACAGATTCTTCATTTATTTATT
>NIJG01000055.1:963858-995607 GCA_002201625.1 Euglossa dilemma | reverse complement strand
TGGATTTGAATTACCCGCTCGAGTTAAAGGACGGGATTTTAATTAATTCTTTCCGAGGAACTTGTACACTATATTTAAAAAATTAGGTTTTCTAAGCAATTTTATTCTCTAAATTATTTAATATTCTTGGAAATGTTGTGTCGACAATTTCATCTCGCTACAAATCAATGTAGCATAGGATGTAACAGTTGACCAATAAAGACACAAGTGATGCTTGTGTCATGAATATTTTACATATACAAATGGCACCGTAACAGTACTGTTACTGCTGATGTTACTCGCTGATAATACGTATTTGCAAATGCAATACTTCTTTTGTAGTTATTACATTAATAGTTTGGAAATGTTTCAAATGCGTCACATTTTTAGAAATCGAAGGTTAGGGCAGTTCGTACATTAATATTTGACGTGTCAGTGCAATTGCAAATGGCGGGCACCAATGGTGACATTTCCTTGGTAGGAAAGAAAATTGAGAAATTGGCGATTTCCGCGGAGAATTCGACACAGAATGAGATTGATACGGAAAGTGGAAAGAACCTGGAACCCCGTTTGTGGGGTTTCGAAACTAGGGAACTGTACAAAATTGCGGTCAATTTTTACAAAGGTGAGTAAGTCGTATTGACAGTTTACTCGAATAGATTCACTCTTCGTTTCTTTAAGTTATGTCAGAAAAATGACGTGTCTGTATGGATACGCGTTATCGTATTATTATGCCATACATTCGCAACATATTAATAGGTTGAAGTATAAAATTTCATGAGAACTTCACTGGTGATCACTGTGTGTTGATTTCGTGTATATGTGTTGATTCATTCTTATCAGTTTGGTAATGAATAGATTTAATTCATTCTTATCAGTTTGGTAGTGAATAGATTTAATTATCTTTTTTTTTAATATCGATGTGATGTTACGTGAATTGTGTAATATTTATAGAGAAGGAGGGTAAAGCTGTCCATTTGTCTTATGAAGACAAATTAAAGTTGGTGGCTTTTACGCAACAAGTAACGCACGGCAAGTGTACAGCAGAAAATGCACCACCTTTGGGTGTGTTGGATGTAATAGGAAAAAATAGGCGCTTGGCATGGCAAAATTTAGGCGACATATCCAAGGAACAAGCAATGGAAGGATTTATAATTTTGTTGGACAAGCTGTGTCCTCTGTTCCGAACGGTTGTAGAAGCACAAAAGAGAGATATCGAAGAGAAATTACGATTAAGAAAGGAAGAGGAAGCAAGAAAATTAGAAGAGGAAAGAAGGTTAAAAGAATTAGAAGAACAAAAAAAGAAAGAAGATGAAGCCAGATTAAAAGAAGAAATACAAAGGAGACAAATTCAAGATGCCTTAAACCAACAAACGTATTATCAATTTAAAATGTATGCGGAGCAACAGTATCCTGGAAATCCAGAGCAACAGGGTGTTCTAATAAGGCAATTGCAAGAACAACATTATCATCAATATATGCAACAATTGCGTCAAAATCAGTTAGTTATAGAAGATCAAACCCCAGAAATAAACAATACCACGATAGAAAATGCTCAAAAGGAAGAGCATACAGAAACCAATGAATCAGCTCCATTGAATGAAGAAGATTCTGATGAACCACAGGATGATTGTCCACCTATAGCTTTAGCAGAAATGTGGACTAGGAAGGGTGTAGAAGAATTCAAAGATACCATTAGGAGAGAAGATGGTGTTGCAGTTATTAAAGTAGGACATGGGGAAACAGTAACTGTTAGGGTGCCAACGCATGAAGATGGTTCTTGTTTATTTTGGGAATTTGCAACAGATGGCTATGATATCGGTTTCGGAGTATATTTTGAATGGTCAAAACCAGAAAGTAATCAAGTATCAGTACATATTAGCGAATCTGAGGATGAGGATGAAGAGGATGATAATTATGAAACGAGAGATGATTTGGAAAGTGGAGTGACAAATGGTACAATTCAATCCGACTATAAACCATTGCCACCACCTATAAGTGTGATAGTACCCGTAAGTATATAGATGTGATATTCGATTTGAACAATAGAAATAGCATTTTCGTGTTACCGGTATATTCATACATGTTTGATGGTTTTGTAGATTTACAGGAGGGATTCTCAAGAAGAAATCTATGCAGGAAGTCATAGATATCCAGGGCAGGTAATTGAATATTCCTTTAAAACTATGCAATTTTTATGTATATGTGTATTTGAAGTATAATGCCAATCACATGTATCGATTCGTTACAGGGAGTATATCTTCTTAAATTCGATAATTCGTATTCACTTTGGCGAAGTAAAACGCTTTATTATCGAGTCTATTACACACAAAATGGTTATGTGAAAAATTAGCTTTATTAAGAAAAGAAAAGCCACTGCGATTCACTGACCGTACAATCTTTGAGAACTAGCCTGATGCAATGATATGCTGATATTGCTAGTCTGACTAAACGAAGAGTCCTATATCTTATTTCTGTTCACATAAAAAAGCCAAGTGTTTGCAAGAAAAAAAATATACTTATTATAGTTATGTAAAGACACTTTATTGTTTAATATGGCAAGCAAAGTGGGCACAAATAAAAAAAAAAGGTTCCTATTGTTCCCCCTCCCATGGATGTTTATAAAAAAGGAAGCAAACGAAAAATGAAATGTATAAACGTCGGTAATAACAGTAAACCGTATATCGTAATGAATTACTTTAATAATCCGATATATTAGTGTCGTACTCAATTGTATATTATGCCAGTAATGTATCGGTGATTATATGCATAATAATTGTTTTCTTGTGGTAAAGATTTTAGTCTGTCTTTGTTATTATCTCACTCGTGCCTGTATCTTATACTTTTATTAATACTGTCCCACGTTTTAGAAAAATACATTGAAATCAAAATATTTCAGTATTTCACTTTTCCACGTCATTTTCGTAATTCATGTAAAAGATTGATTAAAAGTGGCAAGTTCTTCGAGGAAACAGGTTCCTTTTTCGTGTCAACGTTTATTTTACTATAACCATATCGTTCGTCTTTTTTTTTTGTTTTTTTGTTTTTACAAGAATGATTTGTATATCGTCGTTAATAATAATTATAATAGTTACATACGCAGCAGTATACAATTACAGGCATTTACGAATATGCGTGTATGCATCGCATATAAACGCGTTCCCAATTATCGCGTAATAATAGACAATTCGCCGTATATTAACAATTTTTTTTTTATTTAGAAGAGCACTTTTTCAAGACGGCATGAGTACCTTTTTGTTCTTAAACATTGTACGATACGTCGAGAGTTTAGTTACATCGAGTGAATTGGCATGAACGTTAAGCAATAATCTATAAAAGTTCTCTCGGCATGCAATTTCTTTTTTTTGCGATAGCAAAATTTTCGTACTATTTCCCTTTCTTTTTTTCAACGCAATACGATTATTCGAACTTAAATATTTTTTTTACTTACGTATTTGACGTTGAAATTGTCGATCATCTCGTACAGCCTAGATTTGCGACTATAAAACTATGAATCGATGAATTTTTCACACGCCGAAGGCTCGAGTAGTTCGTTGGAAGAGACACTTTCAAATTTTACGGTTTGATTTTGATGCTAGTCAGTTTACATCCTATATCATAGAATCATTTATTTTCACAATTACTACGACGCGATTTAGTTAATCGTTAATTAGTAATTCTATTTATATTTTAATGTTACGGTATCAAATTTCAACAAGATGCAACTATCTTTTTAAATATTTAGCATTTAGTTGCTGCATTGCTCACGTTGTGGCATCCATTGCTACGGAAAGTGCCTCTTTAGCAGTTGGCTTGGTCAGACGTATTTTATCGAACATACTATTATATTGCGGAGCAGAAAATTTGTCATACGTTATTCGTATTAAACTTAAAAAGTATTACGCGCGTTATCCTGAGATACCTTAACACTTACATATCGTGAGTATCGGATTTTCTTATCACATGCTTCGTCGATCGTCATTCAACAAGTTGTAACAAGCCTATATCTACATAGCGGTTTAGCTACGCTTTCGTTCGTTTGAATTCCGCGCTAAAACGATGACGCGTCCTATTTGCGATTATCGCAACGTATCAGTGATTCTCGTTCGGCGGTTCGAAATGTGAATATGCGTACGGCGCATGGTTTTAAGTGTGAAAAATCGAAGAAATATCGTGATCTTGTGGGAATTTCTCTTACTTTTTCGGAAGATCTTACGATCCGGACGAGAATTCAGTGGCTGTGGAGTAAATTTCGTCGCTTCTTTCGTAATTGGCAATCCGAATTAGTAAGTACAGATTCAGTAGCTAGCCACCGTTCAAATCTTCGAATTGTAGATATACTTACGATGCATGTAATAAATTTTTCAATCCATTCGAGTAAAAGAAATTTCTCGGAAAATAAGCCGGCAAAATCGATTAACATACGAAGAGAAAAAGAAAGTTTATACAAGTACGTCGTGTCTTTTGTCCATTTTTTCTTTAACCTTTAAAAGAGTCGAATCTCGAATAAAGATATATAGCTATCCTTTTTCCAACATGGTAGCCTAAAATCGAATGGATTGATAAGTAGCACTTATTTCAATCTTGCTTTTCGTCAAGAGTGAATATTCGTGTAAAATTACACGTACACGCACACATATTACAGATTTTAGAATTCCGATTAATTTACTATAGATGAAAATATTCGTGGTATAATTAAGATGATCAATTTCTTTCTTTATTATCCTCGTGGATATGAAACGAATATTGAACGATATTTTTTTTTTACGCGCTATGTAAAATAGATAAAATGCAATTAGTCGAGTATTCGCCTGTTAAGGTGAATTTCTTAATTCGACCCTATTATTCGTTCGTACCACTTTTTTCGAAATCTTAATTATACCACGATTACAAATTCCTTTTCTTTTCGATATAATGATCTCTATCAATGATTATCACGATCAGCAATTGGCATCGATACACATTATCCGAATATATGAAAAATATCCTCCTAAAAGCATTAACGGTGCGTTTTGTTTCCTCGCGATAATATTATAATAGTAATAGTATATGTATGTATGTATGTATGTATGTATGTATATCGTCTAATAAATACAAAGTGCTCGATCAAAATGTCGAGAGACCGGTAAAAACGATCGGAATTACGGACAGCTTCTTTCTTCTCTGTTGCAGCGAGCAAACATGTAGACAAAAATATATGTATGTATATATATATTCTGNGTATGTATATATATATATAGATATATTTATATATATACTTATGTACTTTTCCCGTAATTCTATGTGCACGGAGAAGCGAAGACTTTCAATCGTTTTTCGGCACGGATTTTCATTTTTCGATTTACATATTTCTACCTCGTTTTGCTTATACCTCTTCTTCCTTGTAAAATCTACGTGTTTTCCTTGTTTACGTTTGAGCGAATGTTTGTTATAAACATTTTGTTCGAGCGAATCTCGCGTCGCAGTTTCCATATTTCCTGCTTTTCGAGAATTCCGACGTTGCCTCGAACGATAGGGTGAATTTCCAACGAACCTCTCTTACGTTTTCGAAACACGCGTACAGACGAAATTGCAATTTCTCGAAAACGTTCCTGTTTAACAGTTTCCTTTATCGTGAACAGGGTCTTCAAGAAAAATTGCCATTTCATCGTAGAAAATATTCGAAATGCTTACAGTTCGTTGTAATAAAAAATCAGCAGCTTTTATTTCTTTTTATCGACGTGGATTTCACTTTTGCTTTAATTTTCATTGCATGAATTCTCTTTGATATTTTTCATTCGTTTTTAGTTATTAATTTTTTAATTATTCGTTTCGCAATTGAGAAGTGAATTTTTGAACTCGTATTTTATATTTAACGTTTCAAATTTGAACTAGATTTTCCAAGAGACAAATTTTGAAATTATTTATACCGTAATTGAATTACTATAAATTTCACCCCGTCGACCTAGGCTCGGAATACTCGATCGAGAAGAATTATGGAACGATACGGACTAAAGATAATTGAAACCCGATGGACAGTAGCATAACGATGCTATCGTATTTTGCGAATATCAGCTAAAAACGCTTTCATCCCACCATCTTACTCTCTGTGGAAAAAAAATCCCGCTTCTCTGATCTTCGTATCAGAGTCTCTGCTCGTTATCGACCGAAGCTTACGCAAAAACTGTGCGCATAATTGACGCTGGATCAATTACAAATTGCATTCGCGATCCTAGCAAGCCGCATCTCGCGAAAGAAGAGAATTTTCTTTAAAAGTTGATAATACAACCCCTATTGGCAACATTGACAGCGTTTCACGCCTGAACCTCCTCTGTTCACGGAAAAGAAAAAGAAAAATAAAGAAAAAAAAAGGGAAAAAGATTGAATTTCCTTCTAGACTCGAAGCGAAGGCGGGGCTACGTAAATCGCATTTACGTTGTATGTACAGGATGTTGAAAAGTGGCAGGACGGATATTTACAATTACCATCTCGTGTCCCTTCGTTATAACGACGTCTCCATGTTCAGATTCGCCCATTTGCTGTTCTCCGCTCTGTAATCCTCCACTCTTCCGGTGAAGCTCCGACGAAAGCTCGCATCGCCTCGGACTGATTTCGTTCGTCTTTCCGTCAACGAACGGGTCAGCTCCTTTTTGTTCGATCTGAAAACGTTCGCCGGCGATACTCTGCCAATCTGGCCCGGTTGATCGGCGAGTTTCTCGGTGTGATCGGCAATGGATCCCTCGTACGGCGGAAAAGACGTTCCGTGTTGATAGACGCGAGCAGATGCTTGGCTCTTGTTGAACTCCACGGTGTCCACCGTGTCTGTGGACGCCGAGAAGGCGTACGGGTAAGGATGCTGACGGTCAGGTGGACAGGAGAAGGAAGAAGGTTGATAAGTATCCGAGTAACGTTGCCTACGAGAGTCCTGGAACCGGCGTCGCGCCGACTTCCGGTCGCAGGCTAGAGACCTGCCGAGCTGACTGAGGACGGTGTTGTTCGGTGCTTCCTCCGTCGGAGTAGAATCCACCTCTTGTCGCGTTCGAACCACGTCTTTTCCGCCGAAAGGGTCCCCGGGACAGACCTCTTGTATGAGACTCGCGAAGATGAGAGTTCTGGGAGGAAACAATCGTGTTCTCGTGAAAAAGTTCCTCGATTACGGTTATTTCACGCGTGGATGGTATAAATCGTGAATAGGAAACTATCGGGAAATAAAAGAACTTACCTGCTTTCACGTTTCGACCCAGTTTCCTCATTCTTATCCATGGATATACTCTCCAAGAACTGTTTCTTTCTCCTTCCTAGAGCCCCATCCAAACTTTCCCTGGATCTCGAGAACAGATTGTATCTCTCGGAGTTCTTGGGAGCGCAGATGGGAGTGCAGCCTTCGTGGTACGAGGATCGATTATCTAAACGCCTGTCCGCGTCATCCTCCTCCTTGTCCGAGAAGTTCTGAAGCTCCCTCGCGGGGATGAGAGTGTACCTTCGCTTGTTCTGCTTGAGAATCGACTTGAGGCAAAAATACGTCTTGGAGTCCGGCAATCCGCAGCTCTCGCTCGACATGGGATTCGCGATTACTCTGCTTCTGCTAACTATCCTCTTGGGTATGGCGCCTCTGCTCACGTCTACGCCCACTCTAGCCCGAGAACTGGTTTCGTCCAGGGAACAAAGGGATAACCGGAAGTTTCCTTCCCTTCCTGGCTTGCTGATCTTACCTTCGCTCATTTCCTCTACTCTGTCCTCCGCGGCGAGTTCTTCCTCTTGCTCGCTCTCTAGGATATTCCTTAAACTCTGCCCGTTGAACCTGAGGAACCTCGTGTCGGCTTCGATCAGTTCCGATTTCGATCTGAGATTCGGTTCGGACATGTCTCGAGGTATCGCGCCGGTTCTTGGTCCTCTTCTCGTGATCAAAGGAGCCCTCGCTGAGCTAGGTCCAGGATTGGCTACGTTGTATTCGCTTCGCGACAGCTCCGAGTTCTCCAATTGCGCTTCGACCAGGAATTTCCCGCAGCTTCCGCATTTTCCAGCTTCCGTCTCGCTGACCAATGTACAAGTCAAAGGATGAACCTCGATGGTTGTTTCTATCAACGGTTGCCTCGCCTGATCGTTCGGTTGACCGTTGTTTTCTTGTCTGGACCCTTCGTCTTGTATGTTCATCTCGAAAGTTGAAGCGGTGACGTGACAGGGACAGGAACATTCGCGCGATGTTAATCGACGACTCGAATCCTCGTTCGCTTCCATGTTCACGATGCAACCTTGCTCTGCTCGCTGGTACAACAACGCTTCCGAGTAACTCGGCACCATTTCCGTTATGCTCGTTTCTTGGGACTCTGGTGGTCGTTGATCCGGTGCTGGGTCCATCAGGAGAGCCTCGCTATAGCTTGGTGCTAGCATGTAAGAACCTGGCTGGTTGATGGTCTGTTGTCTCATGGACGCGTGTATCGGCTCGCTTCCGCTCGGCGTGTCGTAGTTAATTCCGAAGAGCTTGGTGATCTGACAATCGACCAGGTTAGTTAACGGAACCGAGAGGAATTAACCACTTGACATACAATGACGTCTCTGAGACGTCATTAACCTTTTGGGCTCTAAATACTCGCGGCCGAAAGGGTCCGTAGGGACGGCTAACACTGACGGTGACTGGCAATTAAAGAACCAAATTTGATATGTATAACAGAAATTAATAATTTAATTGTGTGTGGTAAATTTCAAAACGTTATTTTTCTAACCAAATCAAAAAAAAAAATTGAAAAAATCAACAGACGCATATATGCGCCTTTAGTCCACGCCGATAACTTCGAGTAAACGCATATATGCGTCCTTTGTCCACAGCAGCGACTTTCGTCAAACGCATATATGCGTCCATAGAGCCCAAAGGGTTAACGCTAGATTTACGGGACCCGTCAATTTGATGGGTGAGTTGCTCCAATTATACGATATTAATAGATTTAATTATATTAAATTTCTTAATATCGTAATTGTTTTTAAATTAAACTCATGGTCTTATTTCTTAAGAAAATACGTGGTTTTCTTTACCCGTAAATCTGATCTCCATAAAGATAGGTATTCAAAAACGTTCGTAAACCTAGTGTTAATTTCATGTACCATTGTAGACTTTCACGTCTCCGAGACGTCAAGAAAATTCTTTGGCTAACATCTCACAGTATATTATTATATTAACTGTTTCGCTCGTGCATCGATACTGTTTTGTTTAGACTATTGAAGATACACTCCCTATTTTCAACAATACTGATAAAAAAATCGCTTCGGCAAACAAATAAACATAAAAAAAAGCAGTGAAAACGGTAATCAGAATAGCAATGAGCTCGCACTTCGAACAATATACCTACGACAAATAAAAAGCAACATCCTGCAAAAAGGAACGCAATATGAAACACAATATAAGAAATGAAACCTACATATTCTTAAATGCTTTGAGAAGTATCACACGTTACAAAATTATTAAATTAGTATTTTATGGTATTACTTAATTAATTATCAATCTTATCGAATGTAATAAAGCAATGTAAATTTCAAAACATAACGCCGTGTTTCTGAGCTTGTATATGAGTGTTCTCAATTGAGTGAAATTAAATGGTATCCTACGGACTCGTGGACGCGCATTTTATTTCTATGTCAAGTGGTTAAGATTGTAAGAACTTCGGATTTTCACCTGATAATCGGCATATTGCGTTTTGTACTCTATGATCACTCTCAATGGCCAGCTGAGCAACAGAGCACTCAGGCACCAGTAGACGTAGCGATTGGTGAACCACGGATTGCCAAGAACAGCTACCAGTGTCGTAGGATTCGGATTGTACCCGAGATCCAATCCTTCCCTCATCTCCATGTAATCGTCTCTCAATTCCTTGAAACAACGGCAATTCGACACATCGATTATTTCTTTGATTCTTCGAATAACTCTCGAATGAAACGTGTTTAGCTTTAGTTTCTCATACTTGCTCCGCGAAGAACCTCGACCTGGCCTCCTCGAACTCCGTCGCCGATCTCATGTTCGAAAAAGCGAATCCTTTGCTGAGATTGATCTTGGTGATTGGTACCTTCGGATCCATGATCAACTCCTTGCTGATATCCTTCACGCCGCAGTAGTCGTAGTAGTAGAAAGACGTCGCAGCGTGCGTGTTTATCCTCTCGTAGTAAACCTGAAAGTCGAGGAGTGTCAGAAAGGGGGATAAATCGAGGATAGATAGGCCATTGAGCAGAAATAGATCTTACTAAGCTACCTCTTCGGTTATTCTTTTTTCCAAATCATTAAAAAGCGAGAGTAGAAATAAAGTGTAATATAAGAAAGAATCGACTAATAGCGTATCTCTGAAGCACAGTCGAAACAGAAAGGTAGGAATAGCGAATCTAATCGTAGCTAGGGAACGTTGTCGAGTCCTCGTCGACTTTGTCTCGTCTATAATCGCTCTGAGAACGAAGAATACGGGAAATTATGAGGAAAATTGTTATCGGGATACTTACTGGATCTTCTATTTTACGAAAAGAAACGACGAAGTTAAATTAAGGAAGATTTTGAAGAGAGAGAGAGAGAGAAAGAAGGGCGAGAGAAGAAGGAATGGTCTATCTATTCTCGCAACAAGGTTCGGCGAGGCTCGCGCGAAGCGTATCAACGATTTACCATCCCGCGATTTCCTTTCGTCTGGATTACGAGATATGCGTTGCACGTTGCGCGATATGCGTTACCTGCGTCGTCGTGTAATTGTCTCCGTTTCTGTACCGGGTAATTTGACGTTTTCGTCGGACGTAATGGTAGGAAACAGCCTTCCACCAGATGGTCGGCTGGGCTGACTTTAGCTGCAGGATCTTGGACAGCACGCTATCCTGGCTCTCTGCGTGCAACAGATCGATCCTGATCGGCGAGTGATAACACTCCACCAGGTAGACCAAATACAACATCCCCATGAACGCCACCTGGAAGGAAACGCGACTCTTTTCGTCCAAAACTTCCCATCTCCTCGTGGTCCCGTTTCGTAACCTCCGTCTTTCGATTTTAATCGCATCTAGCCCCACCTTTAATAAAATTTCATGAAAATCTACCTTCCAAAACTCCGACTCTCTCGAATTTCCGCAGTTTAATTTATCTATTTCTTAAAATTTATCCGTACCTGAATATCCCGAGTAAACCGACTTTTCGATCATGATAGATAGCGATGGTTCGGATTAAGTTTCCTCTATACTTACGGGGATGTATATGTAGCCATCGTCGCAGGGAGACACGTGTCTCGTGCTTTTAATTGGGTACGTCGAGAAATTGATTATCACCTACGAACAATTACCACTCAAGAAATCCCTTTTTTTCTCTGTACGAGAACGGTCAAAAAGTGAACCGAACGTTAAAGTTTTCGTAGTAGTACTTCGGATAGGGTTTCCGTAATGCAGAGGAAGTGACGTACCTTGGTGACATTCGCGCATCTACACCACGTCACTGCGGCAAGGCATCCGTATATTAACACGGACAGCACCAAACATTTGCAATTCGGTTCTTTTTGCAACGCCCCGCAAAGGGTTTGAGAGACTGGTCGCTGCTGCGGAGATATTAGGATTCAGACAAATTACTCGTAACATCATCTACAGGGGTTGAAATATTATCGATCATTCTCCTACGATTTCTCTCCGTCGTTTCTCCTTCGACCAAGTTCGAATATCAACGTTCTAAAAAGACTAAAAAAGCTCTACAGGCGAAAGAACGGCGAACCTGACTCGGGCAAGGAGAGAAGTCTAAAGGAACGCGGTACGAAACACTTGTCCCGCGAAGTATTCTCGGGATTAGCAATTCAAAACGTACTTCTTCGTTTTCCCGATTCATCGTTGAAACAATCGAGTCCCAGGATACTTTGGAACGTGTTCTCGGATCAAAGCCGGAGTCCTTCCATTTCACAAATGCTCCTTGATCTTCTTTATTTCCCTGCCGTTGCTCTTTGTGCTGGAAGAACGAAAACGCGGTTCATCGGTCGATCGATTCTCGCTTGGATCAGGATCACAAGGTTGTTTCGATACAGAGATTCCCACGGGGAGAGATCGGGAAAAGCTCGTGTCTTCGTCGCGTTTTCAACAAGTACGTTAGTTAAAGATTCAGAGACTTGTCGCTACTCGAGCGAACTCCCACCGGAAAGCTACAGCATCCTAATTGCAGTTTAACCCCGGTCCACGTTTCTTGTCGAGCGATTTTCCTTCCCGACGTTTCCCACGCTCGAGACTCCTTCTCGAGCATCATCGTTCCCGCCTTTTAACCTCGCGAGCAGTTCCCGTGCGTACACCTAATTACACCCCTGGGTCCATCTACCGATCGATCCTCGGATCAACCGCTCGGTTTCTCATCGATCTCGATCATCCATCTCTACTCGAAACCATCTTCCATTCAGAAAAACAGCCCCTGATCGAGTCCTTTATTCTTTCAAATCATGAAACCACACGAAAATCACTTCCGAAGCGATCGAGGAACGATCCGGCAGCTGAACAAGGTTCACCGTGCGCGGTTTTAGCCGCGGCGAAAGGTTAGCTTTCGCAAGCGGCTCTAACACGAAGAATCGTTCATCCCAAGGCGAGGAATAAAATCGATCGCGTTCGGGGATAGAAAGAAGGGACGCGAAGGGTGATCGTGGTCGAACAGCGTCTACTTATCGTACGTTTCTCTCCGTTTGTCTCCGGATTCTTCTTGGACATCCTTCCTGGCATCCTCGTCTCTCATCTCACGCTTCTCGCCGATCCTGTCTCTGGCCGATCACCGAGATTCTCTCTCTCTCTCTCCGGTGGTAATCAAGGCGCGAAGCTCGTGTGAGTTGCACCGCGGCGTCGCGGGTAGAACGACACGTCGCGAGAGCCGGGACGGGTGAGGAGAGAGGAGAGGAGAGGAGAGGAGGACGACGACGGTCGGTCGGTCGCGCGAGCGTCAGCCGCGTCCTGACGCGCCCCTCGCCGTGCGTTTCGGCTGGAACCACCCCGATGCTACCCCTAGGGCTAACTGGCACCGTCGTCGATAAGCGTTGCTCAAGGCTGGATTTTATCGCTCTCCCGGGGAGAACCGAGCGGGCCAGAGANTTGCACCGCGGCGTCGCGGGTAGAACGACACGTCGCGAGAGCCGGGACGGGTGAGGAGAGAGGAGAGGAGAGGAGAGGAGGACGACGACGGTCGGTCGGTCGCGCGAGCGTCAGCCGCGTCCTGACGCGCCCCTCGCCGTGCGTTTCGGCTGGAACCACCCCGATGCTACCCCTAGGGCTAACTGGCACCGTCGTCGATAAGCGTTGCTCGCGGACGCGGCATCTCTACTGGCGTCCCCGCGCCGCCACCGGCGTCCACCGCGTCGCTCCGACAGCGTCGGCGCCCATCGCGCCGCGGCTGCGCCCGCTTCCGCGTTCCTGCGTCCTCCAGTGGCCCGCCTTTGTCTTCGTGCCCATTCAACTCCCATCCGACCACGCCAGGACCACCACGATCGGCCGAGACGCTTCCACCACGCCGCCGATGCTCGCAAATATTCCTTTTCAAGGCTGGATTTTATCGCTCTCCCGGGGAGAACCGAGCGGGCCAGAGAATGGTTTAGCAGCTTGGCGAATTTTCAAATGTGTCCGTGTGTACTCTAGGGGTCCCGAGATGTCGGAGGGTCTCGGCAAGAGGTCGGTGTGGTGGTGGTAATAGGGGATCGTTTGGAAGGTGAAAGTTTTAGGGCTGGCAAGGCTTGCTGCGTCGACTGGGGTCGATTGATGGAAGTTGCTGCTCGGGAAATGTTTGATCTTGCCACAAGCTTCGTGTTATATTCCATTTAAGAACTTGTTCTTTTTCTATTTTACTTATCGTGTTTCGATAGAGAAGAGACTGATTAATCGTTAATTTCAATGTCGCGTCTGTTTTAATCCTTGTATCGTTTATTAGAATATCGTGGAAACACGACGAACAATTGCTGCTCGGGAAATGTTTGATCTTGCCACAAGCTTCGTGTTATATTCCATTTAAGAACTTGTTCTTTTTCTATTTTACTTGTCGTGTTTCGATAGAGAAGAGACTGATTAATCGTTAATTTCAATGTCGCGTCTGTTTTAATCCTTGTATCGTTTATCAGAATATCGTGAAAACACAGCGAACAATTGCTGCTCGGGAAATGTTTGATCTTGTCACAAGCTTCGTGTTATATTCCGTTTAAGAACTTGCTTTTTTTACATTTTCCTTGTCGCGTTTCGATAGAGAAGAGACTGATTAATCGTTAATTTCAATGTCGCGTCTGTTTTAATCCTTGTATCGTTTATCAGAATATCGTGGAAACACGACGAACAATTACTGGTTGGGAAATATTTGCTCTTGTGACAGACTCCGTGTTATATTTGCTTTAGGAACTTGGTTTCTTTTCATCTCGCGTATATTTCGATTTTCCTCGTCGCGTTTTGATAGAGAAGAGACTGATTAATCGTTAATTTCAATGTCACGTCTGTTTTAATCCTTGTATCGTTTATCAGAATATCGTGGAAACACGACGAACGATCGCTGCTCGGGAAATGTTTGATCTTGTCATAAGCTTCGTGTTATATTCCGTTTTAGAACTTGATTTTTTTCCATCTCGCGTGTACTTCGATTTTTCTTGTGCGTTTTTATAAAGAAGAGACTGATTAATCGTTAATTTCAATACCACGTCTGTTTTAATCCTTCTATCGTTTATCAGAATATCGTAAAACACGGCGAACAATTGCTGGTTGGGAAATGTTTAGTCTTGCGACAGACTCCGTGTTATATTTGCTTTAGGAACTTGGTTTATTTCCATCTCGCGTATATTACGATTTTCCTCGTCGCGTTTTGATAGAGAAGAGACTGATTAATCGTTAATTTCAATGTCGCTTCTGTTTTAATTCTTCCTAATTTCGTATCGTTTATCAGAACATCGTGGAAACACGGGAAACGATTGCTGGTCGGGAAATGTTTGATCTTGTCACAGACTCCATATTATACTTCGTTTTGGAACTTAATTTCTTTCCATCTCGCGTGTGCCTTGATTTTTGTTGTCGTGTTTTCATAGAGAACAGACTGTTTAATCGTTAATTTCAATGTCGCTTCTGTTTTAATTCTTCCTAATTTCGTATCGTTTATCAGAACATCGTGGAAACACGGCGAACAATTGCTGGTCGGGAAATGTTTGATCTTGCGTCACACTCCGTGTTATATTCCGTTTACGAACTTGTTGTTTTTCTATCTCGCGTACATTTCCATCTTCCTCGTCGCATTTCGATAGAGAAGAGACTGATTAATCGTTAATTTCAATACCGCGTCTGTTTTAATCCTTCTATAGTTTATCAGAATACCGTAAAACATGGCGAACAATTGCTGGTCGGGAAATGTTTGATCTTGCGACAGACTTCGTGTTATATTCCATTTAGGGACTTGTTTTTTTACATCTTGCGTATATTTTGATTTTCCTCGTCGTGTTTTGATACAGAAGAGACTGATTAATCGTTAATTTCAATGTCGCATCTGCTTTAATTCTTCTTAATTCCGTATCGTTTATCAGATTATCGTGAAAACACGGCAAGCGAAGCGTAGAAACTTTTAAAAGCCGACCAGATGTCCGCAATTAGCGATTCCCCGGTGAAGTACACTCGTGATGAAATACGTTCGACCATCGTGTCCGGAAAGTTTCAGAATATTCTCCGATACCTCTCCGCGTTCTTTCTCTCGTTTCATCGGAATATCGCAGCGGGGAAACGCAAACGAAGGCACCTGGGGGGTTGTTCAAATCCCCGTTTCCTCTCGATAATTACACCGCCGACGCGTTTGATCGCGTTTCGCGCCGGGGAACAACTGTTTATCGAAGTAATTAAAGGGCGGGGAGAAACACAGGGCACTCGGTTGGTTGTGAGGACGAAAATTGCCGGCCGCGTTCCCGCGGCTTTCAGAAAAATTTTTAAACCCCGGAGATTAAATTTCATTACGCGGCGCCGCGACGCTCGCACTTTGTTATCCGCGCGGGGAATCCACGCCGTGGCGAAATGAATTCATAAAGGCGGACGATATGTTTGCCGTGGAGTCACCGTGTTAATTTCGCGGTCGAATGTACGAACACTTTGAGAAAGCCTGTATACGCGTAATGGAAAACAGAGAAAAAGTATTCCTCGTTTCGCGAACCACGGGTCTTTCCCCGAGGTTGCATAACATATTTTTCGAATATTTCCATGAAAACGTACATATGAGCATGTACAGGGTATAGAGCGACGAAAATTGCACGCGTAGTTAGAAGGAGGTTTTTTTATTAAACGTTTTACGTTGCCGTTCGAACGAGCAAAGTTATAATACCGTGGGAAGGTTATTATCGTAACGAGTCGAGGCATGATCGATGAGCTATGCATTAAACGGCAGATCGTTTCTAATTTCTTAAGCGTACAGATCGCACCTCGTACGTAGCGTTGCTTGAAATTAACCGAGAAACGCGGAATTGCTGTGAAATTTCTTCCCAAGAGACGCAGTTAGACGTAACGCATCGGAGAGCCGGATAAACTTTCTTCAGCTTCGGCGACGAGGCGCGAAGAATCGATTTCGTTAAGGTTCACGCTAACGTTACTCGTTGCGATATCCGTGCCGGTAATTACGAAAGCGGTTTAATTGCAAGTAAAAACTCTCCGAGGAATGAAATTCTTCGACCGTAGTTTTTTGATTTTTCCTACAAAAACGTCTCGTAATCACCGATATATCCGCAACGCGTAAATACACGTTCGCTGATACAATCGTAATTAACGAAAGGTCAAAAAGAGTATCCAGCGATCAAATTTCGCTGTTACGTCTCGCGTGTATCCCTTCTGGAAAAATAATCCAATTAACTGCAGCAACCTCGATACCGTCCGACCGATAATTACAATTGGCCTTTGGTTCGCATGTTCCCGCGAGCGACGAACCTTGAAACTTTTATAGAGGAGAATGGTTTGTCCGAAATACCGGGAAAACTCGGTTGAATTTGGAGGGAAATCTGGGAAATATCAGCAGGAAGCTTCGCCACCGGGCAGCTCGGCGCGAATCAATTTAAAAGGTGTAACAAGCGGAGCGCAGGCAAGTCAAACAGGCAGAGGTGAGCCGAGCAAACACATCGACGAGGTGGTGGTACGAGGAGGAAAGAGGGAACAGGGCTTGCAAGCTCGCGCGATCCTTGTCGCGTGACTTTTCGGACACCCTCTATTTGCATTGTGGCCACGTTGGATAAAGACACGTTTCGGCGCCGTCTCGTCGCCTATCTATTGATTGCAATTTGAGATGATGGCAGACGGGCGAGGGCGCATGTATCCGAAACTGTCTGCCCGGGTCGAGTTCTGCTCGAACAGCTTCGAAATCCTCTTTGCTACCGGACGATCGAGTCCACGGGATTATCCTCACGAACACGTCCACGTGTGGATATGTCCATGCGCAGGTGTCCACTCGTCTTTCATCTTCGTGTCTTCCTCTTCTACTCCCTTTCCTCACGCTCGCGTAGCATGCTTCCAACGAATGATCGTGTTAACAAATTGCAGAAGGATGACGAGATGTTAGGGGTTCTCGAGCAGACATTTCGTAGTTTCAGACGAGAATAATTGGAAATGAAAATGGTGGAATAAGGGCATGAGAATAATAATTGTGTGAGAATGGCGAATAAAGCGAAGTTAGAGATTCTTGTAGCAACAAATTACGGTTGGATCACTGTCGGCGATTATTGACGAAATATCTCATACTTTCTACGTGTCCATTAGTAATAATACTCGTTACCGACTTATCAACTGAATAATTTTTAATATCTCAAAGATTTAAAAGGTTTCAGATTTTGGATGACGAAGTAGCGCTGTTTGGGGTTTTCGAGCAGACATTTCGTAGCTTCAGTCGAAAATAATTGGGAATGAGAATGGTGTAGATGAATAAAGCGTANAACAAGCGGAGCGCAGGCAAGTCAAACAGGCAGAGGTGAGCCGAGCAAACACATCGACGAGGTGGTGGTACGAGGAGGAAAGAGGGAACAGGGCTTGCAAGCTCGCGCGATCCTTGTCGCGTGACTTTTCGGACACCCTCTATTTGCATTGTGGCCACGTTGGATAAAGACACGTTTCGGCGCCGTCTCGTCGCCTATCTATTGATTGCAATTTGAGATGATGGCAGACGGGCGAGGGCGCATGTATCCGAAACTGTCTGCCCGGGTCGAGTTCTGCTCGAACAGCTTCGAAATCCTCTTTGCTACCGGACGATCGAGTCCACGGGATTATCCTCACGAACACGTCCACGTGTGGATATGTCCATGCGCAGGTGTCCACTCGTCTTTCATCTTCGTGTCTTCCTCTTCTACTCCCTTTCCTCACGCTCGCGTAGCATGCTTCCAACGAATGATCGTGTTAACAAATTGCAGAAGGATGACGAGATGTTAGGGGTTCTCGAGCAGACATTTCGTAGTTTCAGACGAGAATAATTGGAAATGAAAATGGTGGAATAAGGACGTGAGAATAATAATTGTGTGAGAATGGCGAATAAAGCGAAGTTAGAGATTCTTGTAGCAACAAATTACGGTTGGATCACTGTCGGCGATTATTGACGAAATATCTCATACTTTCTATGTGTCTATTAGTAATAATACTCGTTACCGACTTATCAACTGAATAATTTTTAATATCTCAAAGATTTAAAAGGTTTCGGATTTTGGATGTCGAGATAGCGCTGTTTGGGGTTTTCGAGCAGACATTTCGTAGCTTTAGTCGAAAATAATTGGGAATGAGAATGGTGTAGGCGAATAAAGCGTAGTTGGAGGTTCTTGTAGCAACAAATTACGGTTGGATCATTTTCAGCGATTATTGACGAAATATTTCATAGTTTCTACGTGTCTACTATTCGACTACTGGGTGTGACTTGTAATAATACTCGTTACCGATTTAGCAATCGAATAATTTTTAAAATCTCGAAGACTTGAAAGATCTCGTACTTTAGATGACAAGATAGCACTGTTAGGAGTTTTCGAAGAGACATTTCGTAGCTTCAGTCGAGAATAATTGGAAATGAGAATGGTGTAATCAAATAATACAGTTGGAGATTCTTGTAACAATAAATTACGGTTGGATCAGTTAGCGATTATTGACGAAATATCTCATACTTTCTACGTGTCTGCTACTCGACTACTGTGTGTGACTTGCAATAATACTCCTTACTGATTTACCAATCGAATAATTTTCAATATCTCGAATACTTAAAAGACAAGTCCTCGGACTTTCCGTAAATCGTTCTCGACAATACACTCGGTGTTTCGAATTACCGTTCCGGGACACTTGTACTTTCAGTCTTCGTAGATTTATGGTCGCGCCATGTCGTTACCGATCCGACGATACAACCCGTGTTTTGGCAAAGAAAGAGTAGAAGTCTGTTGTTTATTCGCGTCGTGAAAAGCAGTAACGTTCGATTATGTCGTGGCGTGAAATGTATGAAACGTGAAAGACGTCGGTGAAAGGGAGCGGATGTGTGTGGTATAAAGTATGAGGAATTTGATGGTGAAATGGAAGTTTGGGTGGGTATGCCAGACGTTGGTTTTCTTGCTTAATGCTCGGAGTATCCTTGAACGTCGGGAAGTAGGTCTTGAGGCGCCGTTTAGTCGGCAGAAGAAACGCACCCTGGGCTCCGTCGCGGAGCGTCCGACCGGGAAAAACAAAATAGAAGTCGACGAGCAGAGAAGAGGGGTGCTCGGTTGACACGCTTACCAACCTTCGGGGGCGGCTTTTTCCGGGGTCGAATTGATCCACGGAAGGGTAGGGAGGTGGAGAAATTCTGGGAAATATCGCGTCGAGTCAAAGCGAGGATTCTTTAGATTTATCGGAACTTTATTGGATCTTTTGCTGGCTTTCACCGTGGTTTTATTTGCCGAGAAACGAGGTTCCATCTTTTTCCGTCCGATATTACAGCGGACTTGTTCCTCGTAATCCCGGATAATGACGCTTTGATCTTCCGTTCGGCGGTTCAAAGGAACCAGGATGCTCGAATGCTTAACGAGCAACTTTAATTTTCCCCGCTTCGTTCCGTCGAATCGAACGCGGATTGTTTGTCGAAATAACGACGTCGATTGCTCCCCGGTCTTCCGGATAATTCTCGCGATATTTCCGAAGCGATATCCCACGAAACGTAACGTCCCGGCCGATACGCATCGTGCGACGAAAAATCCTTTGATTTCTCGCGTTTCGTTCAGCTTATAAATAAACATCGGGTTTCGCTTTCTATAAAAATTCCGAAACTTCCTTTCGCCGGTGTTGTTGCAACGCGTGTAGAATACGTGAAAAAGGAGACTGCTCTCTTTCTAACAGGGATTGTTTCGCGCTCTCGAGGCTTTCGAGGGTACGCGTCGGATTTCAACGACGAAAAGTCTGGCAGAAAGTTGCCGGTGAAAGCACATGCACCGCTTTAAGTAGAAAAGAGCATTAGAGAAAAGAACCGTGTCTTGCCGCGTAATAAAAGGCAAGTGTCTCCTATAAAGAAACATCACACGGCAATTAACCTTGCCTCGCCATGTAACGCCGCGAAATAACCTCTGCTTTCTTCTATTTTCCTTCTGCTTAAATTACGTTCCCGCTGGTAAATAGGCAGATTCGCTCTTCTCGTTATTTTCGAACCTCGTACCATCTCGATTGGCAATTTCGCGGCGACGGCCACGCGTTTACATTGGGAACGGAATTTAAATGAAAATGCCACTTCGATCTTAAACCTCGGATCCTCTACGGTCGGTTCTAGCCATCGGACAAATGATAATCCTTTTACGAGGAAATAATCGTAATTGCCAGTTTTACCCGGGCATATAACGATTAACAGGGAACACAATTGAAAATGGTAGCGCGTATAAAGTTTCGGCTTGAATTCCGCGCGATTTCAAATTAATTATAATTGCCAGCTGCAGCCAGGAGTGTATGGAATATTATCGTAGAACGAAAGCGTAGGAGAGGATTAGTCTAGGACCCGGTGGTTCCCGAAATTCCTCGTGTTACGTTCTACCCAAATACACACGTACTAACCCGATGAGATACAATCCCATTTTTTGGACCACGGCCAAAACCGCATTTTCTCTATAGCTCGAATCCTCGGATATATAGCGATCGGTATCAAGGATTCTGAATACGTCGCAGGACCATCGACGAACCCTCCTGGCCGTGTATATTTGGGAAAATTCATTCAATTCGTACGGCCATTCTCCGATTTTCCCGTCATCGCCCACCGTGAGTCGTCGACACGCGAGGGCCTGTTCCACGCGACGAACATCGAACAGCTGATTACAGGAGCCGTCGCTAATTATCTGGTCGTGAAAGCCGACGTATTTAGGCCAGTCCCCTTTTATTTTGCTGCCGGCAACATTGTCTAAACTGCTCGGCACGTAGCGTCGGGGGTTGATTAAAATCAAGCAAGACTTAATTAGGCCGGTATCATTAGGAGAGAAAGAGGGCTCTACTCGATCTCGATAACGCGCCTCTGCTTGGTCAAGAACTCATTTACGTAACAAATTCTTCGCCCCCTCGTGAAGATAACTATGTATCCCGTGGACTCAGCCTCGTGGAAGCTTTTTTCTACGCCCGTTGCAAATTCTCGTCCTCGGACCTCGTTGGCGAAGGGAGAAAAAAAAGAAGATAAAGGTAAAGGGAAAAAAATATCGAGAAATTTCGTAAAATTTCGAAATTTCATAGGACTCGATATACTTTCGAGGTTTGCGAGTAACGAGAATGAAATTATCCCAGTGAATTGATATCATCGTTTCATACATACGCGAACGGTCCACTTCCGGTATTAATATTTCACGATCAATTCGGAGATATCGATTAGGCTCGTGAATTATTAAAGCCGATTCAGGCAGAGCGATAGAGGAGAATTTCGTGCTTTGTTTCCCCGGACCAAATTTCCGCGAATACTTTACGCGTCGCACCGTTCAATTACACCGAAAATTTTACGTTCCGCGATATTTTTCCCTGCGGGACGGGAAATTTTTCGACGTTTTTATCCCACAGCGATCCGTCTCGAAATTTCTTCAATTATTCGACGCACGTTGGTTAAACAGTTGGCTGGTTCTCAAGCTTCTTTAAATATCTAATTCTCCCCGAAAATTGTAAACCAGGTCTAATCTTTTAAGCGTCATTTAACGTGCACGATACCTTTTTTTTTTTTCGATGGAAACTTTTCTACTATTTTTATCCCACGATTATTCCCCGGTGACTTTTAATTATTCAGCACACGTCCATTAAATGGATGTCGCTCCCGGTATCTCATTTTCTCTTCGTCGAAAGAGGAATGAAAAAAAGGGGAAAAAAATCAAACGAAAAAAAAAAGAACGAAGGAAAATCTACTTCTCTGAAATTTCCTCTCGATATCAATCTCCGGTGATTCATTGACTCCTCATTGAAATTCCGAACCGCCGATGCACGGACTGGCCAATAAAATAAAGCGCAAAAAGGATCAGCCTGTTGCCTGTTTTCGTAAACAACGAGTGTTGATGCACTCTTTCACGGCTCGCGCGAAAAAACTGCACTCTGATATTGTGCAACGAGGCTCAATCGAACGGAAAGAGCCGATGATCGGTGTACTGTGACTAATCGTTGCCCGGTAGCCTTGTCCATGAAAAGGTGGTGCAAGTTGGAGCGCGAATAATGCGCATGCATGCACTTTGTATTTATAGCCGCGACCCTATCGCAGCGAAAATTTAAGTGGCTGAAGTCTATCCCCTTGCAAACCTTCCCCGGTCGATGTTGTTGCAAAATCTCCTTCTCCTGATAGTCTCTGAGTATCATCGCGAAGTCGTGTCGATTCAATTACGAATCATCGTAATCGTTATTCCGGTTAAAAACGAAAAGGATCACGTTAAGGGTAGGTACACCGTTAAGGGTGGGTACACGTTAAGGGTGATGAGATATTGCGAGCCACTGGCAGGTTTATACAGTGGCATCGGTGTTACAGGTTTCTAGCTCCAATGGCTATACACAGTCTTCGGCTAAAGATAGCAATAGGGATAGAAGCTGAAGGCTTTAGTTTCAGTGGAAAGATAATATTGATATTGATCGGCTCGAAGTCTGTGTCCGAGCTTGCAGGAATTATCGTGGAACGGAGATACCTGGTTCTCGAGTTTAATCGTTTAATCGAAATAGGAATTAAATCGTTTCAATTTTTGATCGATTCGCGTATGGATTTCTTTTGAAGAAAGTCACGAATCGGTTTGAATAGGATGTCGGGAAGAAAAGTAGCCTTCGATTGAAATGTAATTTTATTCACATTAAATATATAATCGTGTGTTACGCGATCCGAAGTATTGCCTTTCACATTCCACCTGACAATTAGAAAAATGCCTGATCACGGTTCTTCGGACAGAATTAGAAGAGAACGCCTGGTAGAGTTAGAATAGAACGAGTTAGTGTTTTTTTTTTTTTAATTACGTGTTCGTGTTCGCGTGTTTATGCTTGTACGTGTGTGAATCGACACTGCAAATTGACAAAAGGAGATTCGTCCTCAGCTTTCGATAAGTTCCGCGGTATTTACAGAGATCCATGACGGACCGGAACGTTATAAAATACGCGAAAGATACGTGTAATTCGTTTCTCTGTATGCGTGTGTGTACGTGTGTATGTATTGCTACAGATCTTAGCCGACAATGATCCCCAGAGGGAGCAATCGAGTTATCGAGACGCTTTTTTTTTTTTTATTTCTTTTTCTTTTTTTGGTTTTTTTGTTTTTTTTATTTTTTAAACGATCCCATCGAGCGAGCATCTTCGAAGCGGGACGTCGGATTACGTAAAAGACGCATTTTTACAAACGGTACAAAAATCGTTGGTTCGCATTGGGGGACGAGGGGGGTTTGGGGGACGGGGGGTTGGATTACCAGATCTACGAGGGCGAGAAAAGATCAAAAGGAATCCTTCGGGGATGCTTCGAAGCGTCAATGCGTCGATGGTTACGCGTGATTCTCTTATTAAATAGAATTCCGAGGGTGTTAATTATCGTAAAATCAATTACTTATCGCCACTGGTTTCGAATGATTCGCGTTTCGCGTATGATTATTGGAAAAAACAAGGCAGACGAATTTAGTCGTGCCCGACGCGGCTCTGCCGGAACTAGCATGTTCACGAGTACGGACATACAATATCGATAAATATAACGTTATGTATATGTGTATATATATATTTATATAATATATATATACATATATATTAGTATATAAATAGCACGATCCTTTACACTAGAATACAGGGTATATATACATATTACACGATGGATGGAGTCTTCCGTAAATAGTTTTCAGCGGAGCATCGAGGAGTTCCCCTTAAACTCTAAGTTTTTATGTTTCGATTCTCACGAGCGCGCGCTCGCCTCGGGAACCATTTTCTTTTGTAATATATTGTCCTTGCTCGTCGTTCGTAAAACGCTTCCTTAATTGCAAAAGTAGGAAAATAGCGAGGGATATTCGCCGCGGATCGTGCTCAGATCATCCGCGTGAGTTACAGAGACCGAGGAAGGCCTGTCTTTGGTGAAGAGGACGGAGAAACGATAAGCAAGTTGTCCAAGGTTAAATTCAACCGATTGAAATTCTCTCGAGAAATTCCCAGCTCGCTGACCATTTCGTTTATCGCCGCTATGAAATCCTTTCTTCCAGCATCGTCTAACGTTTTTTTCTTTTTTCCTGATCGAAAACGAATCCTTTGATCGATGAAGTGTTACACCAAGGGTTTATTCTGTCGACGTGTTAGAGAAGACAGACAAATCAACGTCCTTTTGAATTAGGGATCGCGACTTATCGTCTCGATTCGATTCTATCACGAGAGAAGAAAAGAAAAGAGAGAAAAAAAAAAAAATATAAAGAAACGAAGTCGAAAGTGTTTCTCATCGACGTTTGCACTGCCCTAAAAACGTTCGTAGCGACTAGATTCTTTCAGCGGAATCGTACTTAGGGATCCTTCATTCTGGCTTCGTTCTTCAGAGGTGAGAATCGAACGATGGAACACGTTTTTCAGTGGATTTCACGCAGTTGTTCACTTTCAGTGAAAAGTTAACTCGATCGTTGAACTAATCGTTGCATCCATGTTCGTGACTGTAGAAATCGAGTCACGTCAGGCACGATCAGCTCGTTCATTGTTGATAGCCGTTCGCCTGGGCTTGGCCTTCTTGACTGTCTATACTGTAACCGGTTATGCTATCCGGGCTCTGCAGAGACGCCGCATAAAGTGGATTTACCGGTGTGGAGTTTGTGTCGAATTGGGTCGAGTCATAGACACTGTGGTTCTGTGAACAAAAGAACAGTTCTCGTTGCACTCTTTAACAAAGATGTGAGAAATGGTAGCGGACGATATATAGCTCCTTTGAACGATTTCTTTCTTTTCTTATTCTTTTTTTTTTTTTTTTTTTGTTTTCCAATCGACATTTGTGCTTTGAATTGTGTTTATAAAGAAGAGTATAAATTTTGTCACGGAAAGAGTCCAGATTCGTGTGTTTTTCTCTTGGTCGATTTGATCTCGTGCAAAGGCACCATACGGTTCAAATTTCCACTACTACTTGCACACATACAATTACCAAGCTGGGTGCGAAACATTTTTCTCTTCTTTTCTCTTGTTTGAAAGAAAAAAAAGCGATTGATCGTGGTTGGTGTGAGGGTGGTACCGATTGCAACACAAAACAAACAATGTTAGCGTTATCCATTGCCAAGTTAGTGTAAATAAATAAAACCAAGTGCGTCAGCTACATTAATGAGTTTAATTAAATCTAGACATGCTGTATATGTACAGATAATAAAGCATTTTGTGCGCTTCTCTATTTTACACTATGATACATCTATATAGTTATTTTTAATTCGAGCAAAACGCAAAAGCCGCGCTGTGATTTCTTCGTCCGAGAGACGGACTTCACTTTCGTTTAATCAATGAAAATCGAACGAGAATCGAGTTTGAGGGATAAAAATTCTCTTATATACAACTACACGTAGTGACTTAGACCTTACATGGATTAATATAACGAATATTTACAACGATTCAGTCTGCATGTAAGATTTAGCGTGTCGGGAGGGAGGAGGACTAGGATCCCTTTCGGTATTTTTCTCGTCTCTTTGAGTGCTCGGAGTTGTCAGAGACAGTAAGTAATCGCTCAGTCCACCGGACTCTTTCACGGTTGTGTCTTTCTTCTTTCGTTTCCGAAACATCTCCTCGCTCGTCGGAGAGTCGGTTTTGAACAATAACTGTTGCGTAACGTTTGAGGCGTCCGTCGAATCGGACAACGTATCCTCGACATCGATCTCGGACATTTCGGTGTCACTGTACCGTTTCGAAGGACTCGATTCTTTGCTTTCTATATTCTGCAAAGCTTGTGCGATCGTGCTATCTTTCCTCAAAGTCTCATCGTTAGGCGTGTTATATTTCGCCTCGGAGCTGTTGATGCTGTTATCGAGAATCGACTGTAACTTTTCTAACGGTGGAATTTCAAAATACTGGCTGGACACGTTCCCGTCCGACCGTTTTCGCTCGTGTACCAGGCTACTTTTCCTCGTCAGCGAGAACAAGTTTGCGTTGCTATCGTTCTCCCCGGGTTTATACAGGAAGCTACTAGCGGTGTTCGGCGAGAAAGGCAAATTCGTGATGTTACTAGGTTCACCGTATTTGAAATGCGACGTGGACCGGCTCTTCCAGACATTATGGGGAAACTGTAGATCAAGCAAACTCTTTTTAGAGTCGATAAAATTGTCGGATTTCGTTAAAGGATAGTTCTTGAAATCAAAAATGCTCTTTTCTGCGCTCAGACGTCTGGTGGAACTTTTAATGCCGGATGTGGATTGGTATGAAACAACCGAGGAGTCATAAGTGTGTCCGCTACCACTTTTAGAATCTTTGATGGATGCTAAGGAGTGTAAAGAGGTTTTATGCGCTGATGGAAATAATTTTAACGCTTGCGGGCCATACAAGGGCATGTGAATAGATGGAGTATGGACCTGATAAATATAATCGCTGTCTGTTCTTAACGAGGAGAAGCTCTGTTGATGTGGCAACGACACCGTGTCTTCGTCCATTGCATCGTCTACTTGTGCCTTGTACGAGAACATTATCGAAGGTTGCGACACTCTGTAACAAAATTTCTCGTTTGTTCTTGCACGTAATTTCAGGATAGAAACATTGCTCTCGATAGTGGCAGACTTACCCAAAGAATTCAGACAGGAATGTGTGATAAACCAAAGGTGTAAAAAGAGTCAAATAAACCGCTGTGGTGATATCGACGACACATAATCCTACAGGACTTTGCGTATAGTTTAAAAAGCCTGCACCAATTGATTGTACTAAGTCTAGCATGGCTAATGTACCAGCATATACGTAAAAACATTTTTTTGCTGCAACAAAGGATACCTTGTAACATGGAAATTAATAGAAAATACCGAATGTGCTGTGTCGATCAACGTACTTGGAAGGGTTAAACGGTCTCGTAACCGTGTCCATGGCAGTATTAATATAAAAAGATATATCTGTAACAAGATTAGAGTAAGTGCACTAGCACTGTTTACAACATACTGTATCGATCTTTACCACCGCTATAAATTTACCATAGTGAAAACAAGACTGCTGCAAAACCAAAACATCATTCCCCCGTGACCAAACACATAAAAATTTCTACTGGGAATAAGGAATGTATCGTCTGGTAAAATTAGCTCCAAGGTTCCTTGAGTTATGGTAAAAGCCAATGCTATTGACGATGTTGCAAGTACTACCCTACGAATACTTGAGCGACTATCCAAATGTCCTACAAATAAACAGACATGTATTCCGAGTGTTTTAAGAAGCTGATTTAAACAACAAAAACGAAATGAACTCACCAAAAGCCAAACCAAATATAACCACGCTCATTTCTGTGGATAACAGGAAAAATCTCACCGTTACCCACAGTATTTTGTCTGCAATACCACCAACAGTGGTCGCTGCATTTACAGTCATCGAAACGATACATCTTATCACTGAAATCACTACATTACAAATGACAAGTACGTAAAATGCTAAAAATATTGGACTACTCGTTGCTCGTAATTTAAGCCGTGCTCTATTAAATCTCACTGTGATGAATAAAAGAAACAAGAGATTCGGTACCAATATGACGATATCCCATATTCGTACTCTGGAAAACAAAAAAGAAAATTGGTCCAGGAGATCTATCGAGCTATTTCTAAGACAATGCTTACCTCGTGTCTTTAATTTCTTTGTACAAGATGAACTTGCAAAAATGCTCTTCATCGTTCATCGGCGAACTAACATTAGGAATCATCGTACTGCTCAAATCATACCAACTTTCTGAGACTTCTTCACGTACCGCACCATACATATTTCTCGCTTTCTTGCACACTTTATATTAGAACCATCTCTGAACCTTACACTGGTAAACAAAAAAGTGACAGCATATGTCATTCTAGTGCAGGCTAGACGATAATTGTTATTAACATAAAGACGCATAATGCATCTGGAATCGTACAATCCTTATACGCTCGACAAGAAAGATATAATCCGAAGAGTTTTATCCGCGTGAACGGAACGTCCGATGCAACCGTGGTAAAAGCATCGTTCGCTAATTAAGGTGACATAATAAACATAACCTAAAATACTTGGCAGTATTCCCGAGTAACGACCTTCAGACTCGTTAGAAAGCGACGACCGATCGAAATAATAATACACAAACGTTGAACCGATCCCGAACTGATTTCCACGAAATAAACGTGAATGTTGGTCGTTTAATCGGGGGGAAAATCGATAAGCGGTAAGCCTATTGTGTGTAACTGTCAAATCGACAATGCCATCGCGATAAATCATGTGATCCGAGCGTTCGAAACGATTAATGCTAATTTAATAAGAGAGCTGTGACAAGATTTACGTGACTTACCCATTAGGTGCATAAAATTACCGCTCTCATCTTGCCCCCGAAATAAAATCGTAATTCGCCTTCTGCTCCCCACTGTCTCCAACTTATGTTCCCTGTCTATATTTCGCGCAGTTTTTTTCCGCCGTTCGCCCACTTATTTGCCCGTTTGTCTTATCCGTATACACTGGTCTGGCCCGATTGGCATTTTGCTATGAGACCCCAGTGTCCATTCTGTCGATCAGCTTCACGCTGATCGCTCTGTCCCTCTCTTTTTTTCGTTGGCTGTAACGCCACACCGAGCCACCGAGCAACGTATACTTGATAACCAGTAAGAGGAACGCGTAACGAAATGCGCGTGACTGCGTACGTGCTTTGACGTCTCTATCAAGTATTCGTTTGTACGACGAGAACAACGATAGCAGGCCGAGGCGAGGTGTTTCCAGGTGACGCCACGATTTAACGCCTATCATAAAGGCTGCGCTCTGTTCTCAACTGCGAACAACGACTTTTCAACGACGATGCAGACGCGTAGATTATGAAAGGTTTCCTCGCTCGGCGGACGCTTTCACTGAATCATTATTACGACGATGACGGTGAGCCAGCCAGTTGGATAGGTTAGGTGTTGAAGGAAAAATACGCGGAATGGCCGCGAATCGCTGCTAAACCGGGAAATATGAAGCTTCGCGCTCTATTTGCCATTCCGTACGACCCACGCTCTGTTTAGGCTTTTTCGAGACAGTTACGACAGACGCGAAAGTAGAGTGGTTTTACACGGCTCGGTGGATAGAAAGGAACGGTAATTGTTGGACCATTTTTACGAGACCAGGATGACCGTGGATTATTCCAGTGATTTATTGAGGAACGTACACCGGGATATCCCTGCGCCGGAAGTTGGCCAGAGTTTCTTGGTTAGGGGGGATTACGAGTACTGGCACTACGGTTGTGACGGTTTTAACGACAAGGTTTGTCCACTGATTTTCTATTAATCTATTTCTTTTTTTTTCTTCTTCTTCTTTTAAATAACCACGAAGAGGATAGAAGAAAAAAACGACGATATGTTGGATTTAGGGTTGGGGCTGTGGATACAGGACGCTGCAAACGATATGCTCGTGGGTCATAAGGAACCGGAATTTGGGCCAATCGGTGCCCGATATCAGACGGATCCAAGAAGTGCTGGTCACGCTGGACGATAAGGAGCAATCGTTTATCGGATCGATAGAATGGATAGGGAGTTTCGAAGTAAGCAATTCTCGCGGAAAGATATCGAAATGTTTCTTTTAGCGATAACTTTGTACAGAGTGTGTCAAAAATTCCGGTCTACCGATAGAGAAAGAAATACGAAACGAAACGTTATCGTTCGTGGCTTAGCGATCGTCTAGATATACACACGTACACGTGACTTACCTTTTATTCGCACGAACATGCGATTAATTGGAATTTTATTCCGCAATTTTCACTCATGTTTATTCGAGAAACCTTCTTTCCGTACTGCGATTTCTGATACACTTTGTAGCATCGAGAAGTATCGTACAATCGCCAATTACCATAAAGTTCGAAACACCAGTTTAATTAGCGCCATCGATACACGAGGAATGCCAACATTCGCGATACTAGGCCGATAAGCAATAAATACTCTTATGCCAAATATAATGTGCACGTAAACAAGCTGATTCCGAGTATCTCGTAGGTATGCCTAGTGTTGAATCATTTGTACGAGGTTCTCAGTAAAATCATACACGTTCCAAGTGGCAGGGCGCTGCGGGACCAGGTGCCCATTATTAAGGCCCACTTCGAGGAGTTCGGTAGCCCGATCATGATGGGAGGGGACAGGGATTGCTCTAGCAAATGCGTCCTGGGAATTCACAAGGGCACCAAGAACACCTATTTGTTGATCGTCGATCCGCATTTCGTCGGCAGAGCACAAGGGACCGAGCAGCTGGAGAATTACCATTGGGTGAAGTGGCAAAATTTGGATAATTTCGTCGGTAGCTCTTTCTACAACCTCTGCTTGCCTCAAATCAGATTTATAAGTGTGTACCAATAAATGATCTTCTGTATATATGTACATGTAAATACATCTCCATTATCCCTGATTTTTCTCGTCTATTACAATTGTTGTTCGAATATAACACACAGTGGGTGGATGTTTTCGAAGTGGTTTTTTAATATTCAATACTTGGAAAAAGATATTTACTGTACATGGTATTTTCATACCGTTTGCCTTATGAGATATAATCATTAAAGATTCTATAATACTATTTAATCGGTATTTAGTACTAGACAGACTCCTTGTAACACCCAATGAGAAATGTGTTCCGTGGTGGCGAGGTTTGCTTCGAAGACTAAACCAACTCCCATAGCGTTCCTCCGATTGGACGTTGTGTACACCGGTGTTTTAAACGTGTTCTATAATTCACGAATATACGCGTCAATGGTCTGAATAATTTCGATGCACTTTAGTCGAGTTAAATTCGTTTGTTTCGCACCTGAAGTCTCAGTCTGTGAGCCTCGACAGGGATAATGATGAGTACCGGTAATTCTTCTATCAGGATCTTTGGGTGCGATCTTCTCAGACACTCTTCCTCCAGATCCCATCTGGCTCCTTCCAAGTATAATCCACTCACGTAGCATCCCTTAATTATTCATTTGTTTGCGATTAAATTTAATTACAGTGGAAACTCGTTTAGGAATTAATTGGAATTATCGCGTACCTCATCGGGTCTCTCCTCTATAGCGTCGGGTCTGGTATACCTAGATACTGCCGTGTATGTCAGAGAACGATCCAAAGACCAACTGTTTCTGCGACAAGCCATTTGCACGAGAGCTGCTAGATAAGTCTCTGGGATGTGCAGGCCGGCTAGCCAAAGAACTATAGGCTCGTTTGCACCGGACTAAGAATTTCGGAAAGATTAGAATACTAGAAATAATTGTTTTTTTTTTTTTTAAAGAATTCTAATACGAAATATTGGATTTTT
>NIJG01000055.1:917565-930709 GCA_002201625.1 Euglossa dilemma | reverse complement strand
TTGTTATGTTTTTAATATTGAATATCTGTTTATAATGTTGAGAATTGAAAAATAAACCTATTCTGTACTACCTATTTTGTGAAATACAAGTGTGACCCACCGTGATGCACGCTGGTGTCAACATGTTGACCTCTTAGGTACGACATACCGCTATAGTGGCTTTCGTGTATATCATCTTTCAGAGCGACACGCCACTATAGTGATTTTCGCGGATATTGTCACTCTGAATGTCACGCTACTATAGTGACTTTCGTGGATGGCACAATTTTTCACAGTATTATACGTTTTTCCCTTTATTTCTCATTTGTTTCGCCTAGGCCGCATTAACCCGTTGCGTTGGAAAGACGTGCCACGCACGTCGAGATGCTTTTGTTCCAAAATCAACAGCGACGTGTATACCACGTCCATAGGTATTTGTCGCAGAAATAAAAACGACGTGTCCGTCACGTCAGCTAACAGTTGTATCGTTCATCATTCGAGCTATATATTCCCAAATGTTTTGAAATAACCATACAGAAGTAGATTATTTAAATAACAAAATATTATCGTTGTTATGAATATTTATTCATATCCGTGTAAAATTCTTTATATAAGATCCTACCAACGCTCTAAGGCACTGCTTAAAACTTTGCGCTGGCATACGCGGTGCGGCGTCAATGTAACTCCTTACCGCATGTTATATTGTAGAGCGCGGCACGGCTACCAAAAGTTAAATCATAGCGCAAGTGGTTAACAGGTTGAATGCCATGGGGGTCACCGGTGACCGGCACTAGATTTGGCTACAGCGCCGTGGGGGTCACCGGTGACCGGCGCGCCCAGATTGATGGAAATGTATATAATTTAAACAAATGACAATACTTATAATTTAATTGCACTCCAGTGCCACGGGGGTCACCGATGATCCCCGTCGCAGTTAACATGTCAAATATGGTTATATACTGTAATTTATCCATTGAAGAGAATATTTCATCGTTATATGTATCGCTAAATAGAAAATTCATCGTGGCGCCACGGACAATCCCGGAAAAATTGGCGTGGCATTCAACCTGTTAAGCAGAAAAAGGCACTGGCAATTTTAAATGACTATCGCGATAGGAGCTCGGCACTACGGTACGGTTGACTTCGAACTAGTAACTATTAAATGGTTCGAAAAGTCATTTCCTTTTTTTCTTTTTCTTTTTTATGCGGTTGAAGTGAGAAAATGGCTGGTAAAAAGATACAATTAGATCCTCTATTCAGGGAAAACGAAATGATTTTTCGAACGACGTAATATAACAAAGAGGCTATATATTCCGACTATTGCGTGTTCTCAAATATTCTTACGTTAAGCTCCGTAATAAATCGAAAAAAGCAACCGGATCACGGTTTTCCTCCCCGGCATTCTCGACCGCCAGGAAAGGCTAGGCTAATTAGCGTATAAAGGTCTAATTGTTACCATGTTGAGGCCGGTTTGCGGTATGATCATCTTAAGCGGCTTGAGCTGCTGCAGCCCGAGCATTCCTTCTATAATGAGCATGATCGTGCCGTGCACGTATTTCTCGCACATTCCGCTCAATGCCTCCTGGTCCGATTCGCTCTTGCCTCGTATCCATTTGTCCATGTAAGGCTGGTAGCCCAGGTTCTTTGGGTCCACGTACACCATGCCGGCTCTAGACACCGTGGCGGGCGAAGCGTACTGCAGGTCGCCTACCTTTTATGAAAAACTCAGGTTAAAATCGTGTCTATCCGGCCGGTTAACCAGTTCCGAGATCTTCGAGATCAAGCTCGAGGTATTTTCCGATCGATTTCATCGCGATTAGTGCGTTTTTACGTGAATCTTTAGATGATTTTCGGCTGAGTTCTGAGATCTTCGAGATCAAGCTCGAGGTATTTTCCGATCGATTTTATTTGGATTAGTTCATTTTTACATGAATCTTTAGATAATTTTCGGTTAAGTTCCGAGATCCTCGAGATCAAGCTCGAGGTATTTTCCGATCGATTTCATCGCGATTAGTCCGTTTTTACGATAATTTTCGGTTAAGTTCCGAGATCCTCGAGTTCAAGCTCGAGGTATTTTCCGATCGATTTCATTTCAATTAGTCCGTCTTTACATGAATCTCTAGATGATTTTCGACTAAGTTCCGAGATCCTCGAGGTATTTTCTGATCGATTTCATTTCGATTAGTTCGTCTTTACATGAATGTCTAGATGATTTTCGGCTAAGTTTTGAGATCCTCGAGTTCAAGCTCGAGGTATTTTCCGATCGATTTCATTTCGATTAGTCCATTTTTCCATGAATCTCTAGATAATTTTCGGTTAAGTTCCGAGATCCTCGAGATCAAGCTCGTGGTACTTTCCGATCGATTTCATTTGGATTAGTCCGTTTTTACAGTAATTTCTAGATGATTTTCGGCTAACATCGCAGATAGAGTCTCACCTCGAACAACAGGCTGCAATGATTCTGCATCTTGATTCTTTCTTGGTTCGCCAAAGTCAGCAGTTTGTTGTCGTCCATCACGGAATTCATATTCTCGATCCACTGCGGATCTACGTCACCGTCGAACAGGATGTACTTTTTCTCGTTTTTGTTCGTTTCCAACGGTCTGTTCACTTCTCGAAAGATGTTGCTGAGGAGACCGTCTGTCCAATCGCGAGTGGTTGGGTCCAGCACGCCGTAAAGTTCGTTCACCGTGCATGCCTTTATGGAAATTTATTTTTAAATATTATTCCATCAGGATCTTTTCGGTTCGCGTTTAACTCTTTGAGGCACAGAATTTTAGAAAATAAAAGAGACCTGTGTTGCACGAATGTTTTATTGGGTTTTAAAGATAAAATTGGTATTTTTTTTATTAATGAAAGTATCACGTAATATAAAAACATAAAAAAATAATAATAATTATAGGATGGGACTCAAATAGTCTCACCTAATTCCCAAATAATCCTGAAATAGTCCGAACTATTGCAATATTTCGAGGTGGGTCTAAAAATATCCCACCATGCATTATCGTGCATCGAAAAGGTGGGACAGTTTTAATCCCAGTGTGCCTCAAAGAGTTAATCCTGTAGAGACCGTTTACCTTCGGGTTCAAGGTGAAAAGTTTAGTAGGCATGTCGAGACGAGTTTGAGCTTTGCAGAGGGTGTCGATTACAACGGTTTTCCCACCCCCTGTTGGGCCGACCACCATGGTCGAGTGTCTGGTCATCATCACTTCGTATAATTGGATCACTTTGTCGATCTGTCGATCGCGAAGGGAAATCGTTATTAGGAGATCGTCATACGCGAAAGAAAATTGTTGTCGAGAGATCGTCATACGCGAAAGGAAATCATTGTCAAGAGATCTTCATACGCGAAAGAAAATCGTTGTCAAGAGATCGTCATACGCGAAGGGTAATCGTTGTCAAGAGATCTTTATATGCGAAATGAAATCGTTCTTAAGAGATCGTCATACGAGAAGAGAAATCGTTGACAAGAGATCGTCATACGCGATGGGAAATCGTTCTTAAAAGATCGTCACGCGCGAAAGAAAATTGTTGTCGAGAGATCGTTATACGCGAAAGGAAATCATTGTCAAGAGATCTTCATGCGCGAAAGAAAATCGTTGTCGAGAGATCGTCATACGCGAAAGGAAATCATTGTCAAGAGATCTTTATATGCGAAATGAAATCGTTCTTAAGAGATCGTCATACGCGGAGAGAAATCGTTCTTAAAAGATCGTCACGTGCGAAAGAAAATTATTGTCGAGAGATCGTCATACGCGAAAGGAAATCATTGTCAAAAGATCGTCATACGCGAAGAAAAATCGTTGTCAAGAGATCGTCATACGCGAAGGGTAATCGTTGTCAAGAGATCTTTATATGCGAAAGGAAATCGTTGTCGGGAGATCTTCATACGCGAAAGAAAATCGTTGTTAATAGATCTTTATACGCGAAAGAAAAAGATTGTCAAGAGATCGTCATACGCAAAAGAAACAAATTCTCAAGAGATGGTCATACGCGAAAGGAAATCGTTGTCAAGACATCATCACATGCAAAAGAAAAAGGTTGTCAAGAGATCATCATACGCGGAAGGAAATTGTTGTCGAGAGATCTTCATACGCAAAAGGAAATCGCTGTCAAGAGATCGTCACACGCGAAAGAAAAAGATTGTCAAGAGATCTTCATACACGAAAGAAAATGCTTGTAAAGAGATCGTCATACGCAAAAGCAACAAATTCTCAAGAGATGGTCATACGCGAAAGAAAATCGATGTCAAGAGATCTTCATACGCAAAAATTTCGTCTCTACTCGCGTCAACTTTTAAAACTTTCGTAAAACCCATGTATACTACCTGTTCGGGCAACACGATGTATCGTTGTGTCTCCAATACTTGCTTGACAGCCTCGTGGAAATCAGGATAATGAACCCTGGGACAGTCTAGGTCCGGGAAGAGGTCGGCGATGAGCCCCAAGAACAATGGGACGTCGTCGAAAATAAATTTCGGCAGATTCATGTCTCGTAGCGCCCTCATGAGCACCACGTCCTCAGGCAGGTCGCCGGAAGTCCTCTTCAGTTGGCCTGCCATATTGAGCACGGACTTGAGTGCCCTCAGGCCGAAGTCGTAGTGGTTCTGCTTGCTCAGTTGTTCGCGTGCCAATTTGTACAGGACCGTCATCTTTTTGGCCAGAACCTTGGCGGTCAAGAAGCCAGAGCTGAAGAGCTTTATCTGGCAGATCAGCTCGTTATCCGGAACTATGCACACCACCGGCCTGAACAGCGCTTTCACCGATTCCGGAAGCTCCGTCCGGCCCGCGTATCCCGGATTCATCGTGATGAATATGCCCACTTTCGAATCGAGCACTATGTCTTGACCCTCGAACTGGAATCGCGATAACAGAAAGATTAAATATTAATAAATTCAAAATTAAATATATAGGAAAATCTCGTTACGGATTTTCTGCAAAGTTCGACGTTTCTTTTTTACCAGAAATCGAGAAGCTCTGGCCATCAAAGCGGATCGAATGGTTTGAAGTTGCGTGGATATGACGGATAGGACGGAAATGTCGATGCGATTAAACTCGTCGAAGCAACCCCATACTCCGCACTGTGCCAAACCGCTCAGTGTTTTTCCTATCGCCACGTAATCCATCCCCTCGCCGCAATTAGTCACGATGCACAGCAGTCCCAAGGCTTTTGCCAAATCCTTCGTGGTCTCCGTCTTACCCGTTCCAGCGGGACCTTGCGGAATTTTGGAAAGAGCAGAATCCTTGAAGAATAATTTCCAACGTCGAGGTCGTAGAAGTCGTGAGATTTTACGAGTCTCAGAGGACTCAGGGTATACTGGGATTTAATTTAGGTGCTCTTTCACGAGAATACTATACCTGCCGGGGCACCGCCCAGGTGCATCGAGAGGGCTTGCGTAATAGTCAGGTATATTCTGTCAGTCAAAGGCGTAACGACGAGTCTGCCGTTAAGTCCCATGTATTCGTAGCCATATTCGAACATTCCCGTGCATTGATACATCCAGACATTGTCCAGGTCGTGAACCCAGTAGAACCTTGGCGAGAAATTTCCGATTACCCATCTTTTCTTTATTCTTTTCTTTCTTTTTTACTTTTCTTTTATTTTCTCTCTTTTTTCGTTAGCTTCGGTTCACACGCGAAAGGGAAAGGCATTTATTTGGCGTGGGAAGAGGAACTTATATCTTATCTACCGAGGGTATTTCGCAACGTGATTTAACTTACGGATAAAAATTTGCGATAACGAGATTTGCATAGATAGTAGATAAAGTAATTAGTATTTAATAAGGATGGAAAAGAAGGAACCTTAATTGGCTTTCCCACTCGAATTCCGAGGGATCTATGATGCTGTCTCTGACAAAACCTTCCACGATGTCTCTCATGTGAACGTCGATGGTTAATAACATGTCGAGCTTCTTTCTGTCGTTGTTCGTCAACGTATCGCCACCCATCAGCGTCACCACTTCGTTCAATTGATTGTTCAGTTGTTTCAGATACTGAAAACCACGCGGTCGTTCTTTAGAGTGATGTCTAAGGAATTTTGCGATGGAAAGAGTTAAAAGCAAAATGGAACGAGCGACGTAAATTCAATTCGACGTCAGAGAAGTTAAGAAATCTCCGATAGTTTTTAATCTATACCGTTTTTGGCAAAGGATACGATTGTACCGCTTGTTTGTCGAGATTTCGGTAATAAACGTACGTCTTTCATGGCACGCATTTCCCCCTGAGAGATTTTCACGAACACGTTCTCCACCTCTGCGGTCCACCATATTTGATCAGCTGCCAGAATCATCATTCCTTGAAAATCTAACATCCACTCTGTCCTCGGTCTTCTGACCTGAAGAATTTCGTTTGAAAGAAGATTGTAATTTCTGTGCGGCAATCTAATCGCATATGAAACACAAATTGTAAAATTATTTTATTTAAAATTTGGTATGTCAATTAACATCGATCTTTAGAATTTTGTTATATAGCGACTGAATTTCGTCTCTCGAATGCAAAGGGTTAAAACAATAGATCTTTCCCGAATTAAAAAATCAGCGAACACGCTAAGATTGTAATTTCTGTGCGGCAATCTAATCGTACATGAAACACAAATCGTAAAATTATTTTATTTAAAATTTGATATGTCAATTAACATCGATCTTTAGAATTTTGTTATATAGCGACTGAATTTCGTCTCTTGAATGCAAAGGGTTAAAACAACAAATCTTTCCCGAATTAAAAAATCAGCGAACATGCGAAGATTGTAATTTCTGTGCGGCAATCTAATCGCACATGAAACACAAAGTGCAAAATTATTTTATTTAAAATTTGATATATCAATTAACGTCGATCTTTAGAATTTTATTATATAGCGACTGAATTTCATCTCTCGAATGCAAGCAACAGAAGATTTAAAGCAACAGATACTTTAGTCAACGACCCACGTGATCTTTCCTAAATTGCAAATTAATTTCGAAAGTAGCTCCTTATTCGAAGAGATTCCGACGAAAGCGGATGAATTAGCTAAAAATGTGCAAGTATGTAAACTCGACGAACCCTGGACCCACCTTTCCGTAATTGTAAACAGCCTTCTTCGTCAGATACCGATTCGACCTTTTCATCTCTTCCAACGCGAACACCATCCATTCCTCGATTTTACCCTCGGCTAAAACCACGTTTCTGAAATCCATCACCTCTTCCTCGCAGGAGATCAACGCTGTGACTACCTCTCGGCCCGTGCTGTTCACCTCGAAGCGGAATTTCTCCAAATTGTCGAACATCTTGCCAACGTGTTCCTGAATGGCAATGGGCAAGCCGCTACCAAGGATACTCAGTAGCTCGTCGTCGCTAAGGAAAGTGAATCGCGGGAAAACTGCTCGTTTGCTGTTCAAGTAGTCCGTCAGAGACTTCTGGCACTTGTCCAGCCCGTAGATCATCGATTCGAACTCCTCCAGGCGACCTAGACCACGAATTTCATCGATTCGAATCAACATCTGGCAGATTATTATCCTTTTGGCAAATTATTCCACGTCTAAATGTTAGAAAATTCGTGTTTTTTGGACCTTTTACATAAAGTTACGCAAAAGACGATTTAAACGTCCAGTTAGAGTCCTAATTTTGTCGAAGATGGGAAGCATATTTTGACAAAGTCGAATCGAATTCTTATATCGGATAAAATTATTTGACGTCTAAATGTTAGAAGGTTCGAGTTTTTTGGACCTTTTACACAAAGTTAGTTGGACGATTGAAACATCTAGTTAGAGTCCTAATTTTATCGAAGATGGGAAGCATATTTTGACAAAGTCGAATCGAATTCTTATATCGGATAAAATTATTTGACGTCTAAATGTTAGAAGGTTCGAGTTTTTTGGACCTTTTACACAAAGTTAGTTGGACGATTGAAACATCTAGTTAGAGTCCTAATTTTATCGAAGATGGGAAGCATATTTTGACAAAATCGAATCGAACTCTTATATTGGATGAAATTATTCCACGTCTAAATGTTAGAAAGTTCAGATTTTTTGGGCCTTTTACACGGAGTTATTTAGACGATTGAAACATCTAGTTAGAGTCCTAATTTTGTCAAAGATGGGAAGCATATTTTGGCAAAGTCAAGTCAAATTCTCATATCGGTTAAAATTATTCGACGTCTAAATGTTAGAATGCTTCGTGTTTTCTAGGCCTTTTACACAAAGTTAGTTGAACAACTGAAACGTCTAGTTAGAATCTCAATTCTGTCGAAAATGGGAACATAATTCGATCTCAATCGAATCCGTTTAATTTCACCGTTAGTCGCGCAACACTCGAGAACATTCAGCCTTTTGGCTGTCAAAACTGAGAAATATAATTCGATTTTAGTCGAATCTGTTTAATTTCACCTTTAATCGTGCAACACTCGAGAACGTTCAGTCTTTTGGACGTGTCGATCATGATTTTCCTGAAGGACTTGTCGATTTCGTCGAACTTCTTCGCTTCGTCGGGCAACTGAAGCCTTATGTCGCCGCCAACGAAAATGCCTTCGAGGTAGAGCCATTTCTTCTGAAGCTGCATCCACAGTTCCAGAACCTCGGAGATCGTGTGCATCGTGATCTCCCATTTTTGCACCGTACCGAGGAAAGGCCCGATAAATTGCGAGGCGGCCATACCGTTCACATTCATCATGTTATCCTCTAGATTCTGATTCAACTCGTCAGTTGGGCCCAGAATGAATCCACGATCGTCGGTCCCTGTAAATCAAACGCCTCATTTCATTTCATTTCGTTTCGTTTCGTTGAACTTCGATCAAAATGAGACTCGATTGTCGGATAATTAGAAAATTCCGCTCTGTAATTTCTTCTTTCGTTCTATGATATTTTCCGTTATAACACTGAAAAGGAAAATGTACCTTTGTAATGTTTAATAACAGTGAATTCCAAGTTTTTCCAGACTTCAGCCAACTCTTTTAGACCTCTTTCTATGGCGAGCTCTTTTACGGCGTTCATCACAATTTCTCTGGCTATTTCTTGGTATTTTCCTAACTCCATAGCGAACATGTTCTCCAGGGTGAACCTTAGAAATTCATATTTCAAGTTGAACCTTTCATTTTCACCAAAATACGCGAGATAGAGCAGGTTTTTTTCATCGAAAAACGAAGGAAGATCGACTCACCCTTTCAGAATCTCTATCTCGTGTTCTCCCATGTTTTAAAAAATTCATATATATATTTTATCAAGGATTACAAAGAGTCTTTCGATACAGAAAGAAATCTTCTGGTTATTACGAGTATAGTAATAGTTAGTAAAGTTAGTAAAACAAAAATTCTGGAAAAAAATAGAATTAATCATCGTTTTATGCACATTGTTTACCGACTGCTTTTCTCAGAATTTATCTCGTATCACTGGTTATTTAAATTAAAAATTAAAAATTAGACGTGGAAGAGAAGATCTTATCAAAATTTCTTTTTTATAGCATAATGAACACACCCTGACGGGTTTAATTAACTAAATATTAGTTAAAGAATGCATTAAAGAAAGGCGCAGATCACGAGTTTACTCGTGACCGATTAACAAAGTGTTAAATACACGAATTGCAGGAGAATATTTGTGATACTACATTTGTTGTACCACGATATCCAAAGTGTACGTAATTACGTAGATCCTAATTTAACCGTTTGACTGCTAAGCGATTCTGGCGAGAACGTTCGAAAACTGCGGGAGATATTTTGACTTGATAGTTGTCAAATAAAACACTCTCATTTAGACAAATATCAATCAATTTTAATAATTCTTTTCGTATTATAAAGAAACAATATTAATTGTGAATGTGAATAAGAAAAAATAAACATTAAATTGTTTTTTTCTTTGAAAATTAAAATTTATAAAAAGATAACTTAAAGTTTATTGATCTTCTCTTATGATCAGCACGTAAAGGATCATTTTGATTAGAGGAAGATCACTGACTCTTACATGAAAAATTTATGTATAACAACTATGTTTTGCCGCACAAATAGCGTGAAGGCCTTTTTTACACACACGGAGCAACAAAGATACGCTGAAACTCGCAGCGCTTTTGCGCCGGGTAGCAGTCAAACGGTTAATTCTAAAGAATAATTTACGAAATCTAAAACTTCCTAGTCGCTAAATGTTTCTAGAAACACCAATAGACACAGATATACACATGAAAAACACCACAAACACTTAAAAAAAACACGTGGATAGAGAAGTTTAAACTCGTTGAAGTGTTTTTGAAGTGTTTTTGGAAATTTATGTTTCACTATCGTCGCACCTATCCGGGTCCATGTCAAAGTGACGTCCAGTTTTTTCCATCAATTGCTTCCAGTGTCTCTCTCTCATCGCCTCGTTCTTCAGCTCGATAAACAGCGGCACAGAATTCTTGAAGCTCTTCATGTTCGCGTCCAGGGCTTGTCCGACACCGAGCTCCTTCACGAACTTGGAAAGCTTGCGAAATTCTCTAATGAAGTGGTCCATTCCGTCGATCAGCTGCTGAGGATTCAGGTTCACCCAAAGCGTCTGAGCCCAGATTTCCCTCATGCTTCTCTGTTGCTTGTACAAATGGTACAGCAGCTCCATACCCTCGTAGTCCTTCTTCACTTTCAGGAAAACGGAATAATCGGTCGCTGGAAGGTCGAACAGTATCTCGGAATTCAGGAGAGAGCGACGCCTTTCCTCGAACTTCGCGATCATTTTCCCGTATTCCTGGAGAAACAGAATTACGTGATTCGAGGAAGATTATGAACCTGAAAGGTATCAATCTTTTGTGGAAGTCTAGGCAGGGATTACGAACATTTTAACTTTAAATTCTGAATAATTCATGAATTATTTTATTCTTGTATCGAACTTCTTAAGTTAAGCTTGGTTCCTTTAAAAAAATGGTTTCGAGACTTTCTAGATAACTTTCTAGATAAATAAGAAGAAGATTAATGAAATGAAATATCAATTGCAAATAAAGAAGTGTAATTTTAAATAGTCGCGCTTCAGAGTTTAAAGAGCGTATTTTTATACGATCGCACACTCATTCGCAAAGTATTAGGTCATCCCATAAGTTCGTGCTGGCTTTCACTTTTACTATTTAAAATTATACGTCGAATAAACCTTTAAATATTAAGAAAAAAATGGAGTTGCCTTTTGTTCTATGATTTCTTCTTATTTCGTTGGCAGAGACGTTAATCGTCGATATAGTTTATAAAATGCAAGCAAAAGTGTAAATAGCGTCGCGGAACAAAGTTATGGAATCACCTAATATTAGCAGAGTACCATTGACGTCGTCAAGTATATTGAGTATTAATACCTCCTGCATATCTGTATACTTACTCATGATCTACTTTTCCTAATCTATTGACACCCGCGACTCAAATTTCGAGGTATCAGTTAGGAAATTGCGATAAAAGTGCGACGATTCGACTCATTTGCAAAGTATTGGCAGAGTACCATTGACGTCGTCAAGTATATCGGGTATTAATAACTCCTACATATCTGTACACTTACACATGATCTACTTTTTCTAATCTATTGATACCCGCGAATCAAATTTCGAGGTATCAGTTCGGAAATCGCGATAAAAGTACCACGATTCAGAAAAGAAGGTTAGAAATTTCGAGGTATCCGTTCCAAAATAACGATAAAAATACCACGACTCGGAAAAGAAGGTTAGAAATTTCCAGGCATCAGTTCGAAAATCGCGATAAAAGTACCACGACTCGGAAAAGAAGGTTAGAAATTTCGAGGTATCCGTTCCAAAATAACGATAAAAATACCACGACTCGGAAATGAAGGCTAGAAATTTCGAGGTATCAGTTCGGAAATCACAATAAAAGTACCACGGCTCGAAAAAAATGATTAGAAATTTCGAGGTATCCGTTCCAAAATAACGATAAAAATACCACGACTCGGAAATGAAGGCTAAAAATTTCGAGGTGTCAGTTCGGAAATTACAATAAAAGTACCACGGCTCGAAAAAGATGATTAGAAATTTCGAGATATCCGTTCCAAAATAACGATAAAAATACCACGACTCGGAAAAGAATGTGAGAAATTTCCAGGCATCAGTTCGAAAATCGCGATAAAAATACCACGACTCGAAAAAGAAGGTTAGAAATTTCGATGTACTAGTTCCAAAATCGCGATAAAAGTACCACGACTCAGAAAAGAAGGCTAGAAGTTTGGTGGTATCGAAGGAACATTATCACACTCACGTTCATCTTCATCAGTCCAAGTTCAAGATTCTCGCCAACGCTGCCAGGGCCGTTGGCCTCGAAGTCTGCAGCGAACGCTTCCAGTTCCGACACGAACGCGTTTATCTGCTCTTGGGTCATGTCGGAAAATCTGTCGGAAGTGCTTTCCAAAGTCGAGGCTCTGTACAAAGCACCTAAATACAAGGATTCCCAATCACGTTGAAGAGCGTACGCCGTTTGCTCGTCTTCTTCGGGGAAGGTTATGTCGTGGCTGCGGAAAGTTTTGAAGGTTTCCTGCGAATTTTCCGAAGTTAAAAAGAATTCGTTGTCCCTCGATCGCTTTTCCACGATTTCCACGAAACTGGATGGTACCTGATAGGTGGTGTAGCGAACCTCCGCTTGAATTGCGGTCTTTTTTATATCAGAGATCGCTTGCATGACGGAAGTGAAGCGATCCAAGCCAGTAATCACCAGCTCGACCTCGCTTCGGAAATTTTCGATGATCATATGCAAATCGTGCATTTCGTGGACCGTTTGGAACAGGAGAAAATTCCCGAGGACCTGTTTCCACTCGTTGGCGTGTTGTCTAATCCCGGAAAGCAGCACGTGCAGGTTGATGCTGGTCGAAAGAAATTATTCCACGTTTTAGTTCTGCTGTTGCTACTAGTTTTAGTCGTGGTCTGCGTGTTTCAGATGTTTCTAGGTTTTCTATTAGACGACTAAACGTCTATGTATATTAGATCAATCGTAGACCGGTTAATTTCCTCAGTCGAACACCGACCTACCCTGCATCGTACTCTGTTTGATCTATGAATCTTTGAATCTTTGAATCTTTGAATTTTTGAATCTATGAAGGTATGAATCTTTAAATCTTTGAATCTTGAATATTGAATCTTTAAATCTATGAATCTATGAATCTATGAATCTATGAATCTATGAATCTATGAATCTATGAATCTATGAATCTATGAATCTTTAAATCTTTGTATTTTTAAACCTTTGAATCTTTGAATCT
>NIJG01000055.1:873541-885678 GCA_002201625.1 Euglossa dilemma | reverse complement strand
TTATGTTTTTAATATTGAATATCTATTTATAATGTTAAGAATTGAAAAATAAACCTATTCTGTACTACATATTTTGTGAAATACAAGTGTGACCCACCGTGATGCACGCCGGCGTCGACGTGTTAAATAGTCCTATTTTCTAGTCGAAACAAATTCCAAATAATAAATTTAGAAACGTTAAAGGCTACTGGTAACAAAATTGAAATATAATTCGGATCGCAAAGGGTTAAAGTGAACGCTGCTTTCAAAATAACGAGAAATAATTTTAGCATTGTCATCGATGATGTAAGTATCATTTAATTCAGAAAATTTCCTTCGATTCGTTAGTTTGAATTATTTAACGTATACTTGATCTATCGTTAACTTCGTTTCTCATCCGCAAAGGGTTAAAGAGAAGTTCGAGGAAAGCGTGAAAAATCTTTATGATCCCGAATCGCGAATCGATTTGATTTAAAATGAATCGTATTTCCGAAAGGTGCTTGATTAGTTTTAGCAAAGTTGCAATTTACGTTCAGCAGCTTGTAGAAGAGGAGTTCGTGGCCGGACAGTCCTAGAAATGTCACCACTCTGTTCTGGATCCACATCATTCTGCGAAAATTCACCGTTCCGTTCATTTTCCACGTTTCTCTTTCTCTACGAAGCTCGATTCGTTACCGGAAGTCCATGTGCAGTACCGAGTGCCTGGAGGCCAAGGTAATGTCGTCGAGCTCATCGTCGTCGTCGTCGTCCACGTCGGTTCTCATTATTTCGCTCTCCGATTCGGCCATGTTTTCTCGGGTCAGCGATCTCTCCGATTCGGCCACGTTTTCTCGGGTTAGCGATCTCGCCGATTCGGCCATCTTTCTTCAAATCAACGATCTTTTCAATCGTATCTTCACGAGAAACTCGCGAAACTTCTGATAAGTCAAACGAAATTTTTTCTTAACAATTTCTCGCGTCGATATCGATCTCTTTTTAATTCTCGCCGGATCACTCGATTATTCGATTACTAGATTATTTGATTACGCGATTGTATTTCTTTTCGAAGAGACTCGAGCACTTTAACCTGGCACTTTACACCGTGAATCGATTAAACGAGTGCGAGTCACGAGGTTTGGTATATCGACGTTGTCATGGCAAATAAACATGAATTCGTGAACCCAGGAAAGACGGAGAAACAGAGAATTTTTCGACATCTCGATGTCGATTTTTGCCGTAGAAATTTCTTCGTAAGAATTTCGAAACTTCTCAGGAATTTCTCGCGTTTAAAAGGATGGTATTTTCGAGAATAAAGAAACTCGTTTACGCAACGAACGGATATATTTAAAGATCGTTATGGTGTTGGGTTACATAAGGTACAGTTTAATAGTATAATTGCTATTGCTCGTTGCACACTCGTACATACATGACACACACATCTACGAATCTATTACATGTAGTTTTCATTATCGAAACCCTGTTCCTTGTCATTGGTAGGTGATCGGGTTAGTAAAACGTCAGTGACTTCTCTTTTTAATCGGATAGCAACGAAATTTCCTCCCGAGGACGTGTAGTAGATCTTGTTAACAACGATAGTACGATTACTATTCTATACATGTTACGTCTAACGCTATTCTTAAAACCTTACACAAGTTTCACGAATGATTCATCGCTGTGTTAGTTGCTTTAATTACAAAATACGATACGCTAGGGGAAATTAGTCCGTTTAATCGTACAATCGGGGCTTCTTCTTTGCTCGCAACGCTCATAAATGATAAACAGAGGTTGTTAACACATTGCGTATAGGTCACGAGATATCTCGTTTAACAAATCAAGTATTGCGGACGGGTCACGAGATATCTCGTTTTCAGGTTTCTTCGAGCAATAATTTAAGGAATTAAAAATCGATTTTCTTGTTACGTTACCAGGATAATAAAGTTCNTTTAACAAATCAAGTATTGCGGACGGGTCACGAGATATCTCGTTTTCAGGTTTCTTCGAGCGATAATTTAAGCAATTAAAAATCGATTTTCTTGTTACGTTACCAGGATAATAAAGTTCACGTTTTAATTTCTAAGGAAACAACTTAATACCTTATGAGAATATAATACTAAACGAAAATTAATAAAGTGCATATATGCATCGTATAAAACGTTTCTGAAGAATAAAATAAATAAAGTAATAAAATGTTTCAAAAGAGTGCGAGCCCTGGAAGTGCGTTGCGTGAGCAAAACGGTGTACGCAATGTGTTAATCGTCGCGATACATCAATTATTGCGTTGCGGTTTCGAATGGCGGAAGAAGGAACGATTTGACAGGACCGAGGAAAATGAGAAAGAAGAAGGAAAGAATAAGAAGAAAAAAATAGTCGCAGAGAGCTACGATAGAAAGCACGAAACGGCAGGACATCACAGATTTCGTTCTAAACCTAAGTTCATCCCTAGAAAATCCTTAAATCTTCCCTGAGGTTTCATTCTTCTTCGAGGAAGCCTCTTCCTCTAGTTCCTCCTTCAAAATCCTCTCCTTTTTCTCGCTCTCCGCCGTTTGAGGTTCTATCAACCCTCCTAAAACAGCCTCCACGTACTCCTCTCTTCCAGCATCGGTGTCCAAAGAGAACCCGATCGAAGGTACGAACTCTGTCTTCACAACGGTCTTCTCCGTGGTGGACGCGATCTTCGGCGTAGACGTCGTCGTCGTGATGGTCCTGTCGATTTCCCTGGAACTCGGTCGAGCAGTCGTGTCCTCAACGCTCTTAAGAGGTATTGCAGTCTGGAAATCCGCCGATCTCGGTTCACTAGGCAGATCAAACGTGGCTTGCCCATCTGCTCTGTAGATAGGTTCCCCGAAATTGTCCGTCAATTGGCCCAGGATCTCCTCTTTCGATCGAGGAGCTTTAGACTCCGTAGAACTCTCTGGAAAGTTAGACGTTCCTTCATTCTGCGGTTCTACATTCGAGTGTACAGCTTTGGCGAGCGTCCTAGACGACGTGGAGCTCAGGATATCGTGTAGAATCTCCGAACGTGACCTTGGTTCGTGATCCTTCGTCTCCGAGAGGGAAAACGGACGAGGAACTCGGTCTAGCTTCAGCAACTCGGACATCAGATGAAGCAAACTAACCATATTCGAGTTCCTCTTCTTGAAATCACCTCGTTCCACGCTGGTCACGTTGTCTTCGAGGTTAGCCTGATCTTCCAGGGTGTTCACTGTAGTGGCCTGGAATTTCGTCGAGCTTCTGATCTCCGGCTCCACGGATTTGATTATTTCCAACTCGTCGACTTGATCGTTGAGAGTGGAGGTTTGTTTGCCCTGTTGGGCTATTAGCTGGCTAATTAGGTCGCTGCCAGTCGACTCTGCGTCTTTGCTCATCGTCAACGTCACCTGGTAAGGCGAGTTATTCTTTTCAATGGTTTCTTCGATCTGTCTCAGAGTCTCTGGCCTGATGGATCTGTGCAAAGCCGTAGAGGCTTCCACCGTGTCTTTCTCACTCTCAGATTTCCCGTTTGATCCTGGATCCCTTGATTCTTCTGTGATTCTGTGCGTGACGGGTCTGGAAGTCGAGTCGTACTCGACACTAAGGGATTTCGATTCAGTTTGAGGCTTACTAGAAGAATCTTCGAACGTTTTCAACACCAAAGCGCTTCCCGAGGAATCCAGCGATCCTCCAGGCGATATAGTCTTCGCGATGTTCGACGTGGAAACGGGACTGACACTCGGGGAAGATGTTTTTGTGAATTTTAGATCGCTACTACGATTAACGGTAGTTGCGATTTCGGTATCGTTTCTAGACTCGAGGAAGAGATCTAAACGATCCGTATCGGAAGGTCTGTCTTCTTCAGTTCTGACGAAATCATTGGTGTAATCCTTCGGATGGTCTTCGTGGGAAGACGAAGGTAACCAGGACGGAGTGGACGAGACCAAAGGTCTAGCCACTGTGGTAGGGTAATTTTGGAAACCGGACCCTTTGGAAAGCTCGATATTCTCGTAATTACTAGTCACACCTTCGTTTTCCTCGGAGAAAGTACGATCGAGGTATTCGTCTGTACTGCTGTGGAACTTTGGTAACTCTGTCGTTCTGCTCTCCTGATAGGGCTCGTCACCCAGAGTCGAATAGCGAATCAGCAAGGTGGACACTTCCGAGAGATCTGGCACGTTTATCTGGAACTTGCTTCGCGTTTTCTGCGGAGGATCCGGGATTTCAGTTGGCCCGAACGTTTCGAAGCCACTGTTTATAGCCTCGATAGAGTCTTTACCGTTTAAAAATTCGGAACTCTCGTCGGAGGTGTTCCTCAGATCTCTTTGTCTGTTCAGAGACTCGCGAAGACTCGTGCTAGCTTTTATCGTGCTTTCGACGACCGATGGAGTAGTCGTGGACACGAAACCATCCTCGTCTCTTGAAACTCCCGTCTCCTTCGTTTTGGTATTTCTTTGCTCGTGTCTTTGGTAATTTTCAGTCGCGTTCTGCTTCTCATCATAGCTCGTGGACTCTGGCCTAACCAAGGTGTGCTTTACCCCCTCTTTGCGAGAATTCGCTTCTCCGGCTTTGGTTTCGTCTTTCGCGGGATCCTGCGAGTGAACAGAGATTCCTCTGAGCGATTGCTGCAACGCTTGACCTAGACCGATGCTACCTCTAGTTTCGATGTCATCCACTGTGTCTTCGTCGTTCCTGGCTCGATCGAATCCTCTGTAAATACCATCGAACACGGAACTCCTTCCACCGAACGCACCGGTTCGATTGAAATTAAAGTCGTCGGCAACTCTGACTTGGAATCTCTCTTTGGGCTTCTCGCTCCTCGTCTCCACGCTGTCAAAGTCCTCGTAATCATCCTCGTAGCTCTCCTGTCTGCTGTAATCCTCGTCTCTAATCGTCTTCCCGAAAGGCTGAGGCTTCCTCAGGTCTCTGGTAAGGTCCTGTCTGCCACTGTCACCGCTTGGAAAGACTCTGGTCGGCGGAGTGACGAAGCTTCTCGCTCTGCTGTGCGAGAAATAATAGTCCGAGCTGTCTATCACCTGGTCCAGCTTGTTGTACGCTAAAGTGGATGGTCTGAAGGTCGTGGGGACGGTTGGAGAGTAGAATCTTCTGGTCGTGGTAGTGACTGTAGGCACAGTGGGCGCGTAAGACGGTTGGAACTGATTGGTGAACTCGTTGGGTCTTCTGTAAGTTTCCTGGAAGTCTTTGTTCCTCTGACGATCTCCGTACCCAGGATCGTCGATTTTCTGCACGCGAATTATCGGCGAATCTTCGTATGGAGACCTGGACTTGTCAGCGGAATAGAATTTTTCTTGGTAGCTTCGACTGGTTTCCGGTTTTCTCTCGTTCAGTTGATAGGATGGCAGGAAGTCTCGACTCACGGGTCTAGGATAGTCCTGGAAGTTGGTTCTCAGGTCGTTTCCCGATGTGTCTACAGGAGAGTAGTCCAGAATGTTCCCTGGACCTCTTTGATAGTCCACCACGCTTCCAGTTCGATCAGGATCCACCAGACCATCCTTCGTCACGTCGGTTCCCGATTGAAGGCTGATCATCGCGTAAGCGTTTCGAATCATCTCGTCGTCGTCTTGCTGATAGCTGTTCCGATTCACGCCTATGTACTTGCTGCTGGAGGAACAGTCCACTTTGGTCCACCAGTCACAGGTGAGCAGCTTCTGGCTGAACACTGAGCCTATGGGGCAGAGAAAGGAGGAGACCAGCACGTCGTGGCACACGTGGAACACTTGGCACCCTGCCACCTCGTCCGCGTAGTAACCTGGAGGAAAGTAGCATATTTATCTTTCATTTTCCGAGTTTTTAACGTCTTTTATATTTTTTCGATCGAGAGTTACGGTAACATTAATTCTAGAAGAAAATTTCTGTCGCAGAAAGTAGCATATTTTCATCGATCTTTCATTTTCCGACTTTTTAACGTCTTTGATTTTTTCAATCGAGTGTCAAAATTATAAGGCTCTCCCTAGGTTTTTAATTATCACGTTAACAACGAAACGGTTGCCGTGATATTATCTCTAGAAGAAAATCTATGTCGCAGAAAATAGCATATTTTCATCGATCTTTCATTTTCCGACTTTTTAACGTTTTAGATATTTCTTCAATTGAGTTTCAAAATTTCGAGTCTCTCTTTCTGGGTATTTAATTATTATGTTAACAACGAGACGAGAGTTACAGTGATATTAACTCTAGAAGAAAATCTCTGTCGCTGAAAGTAGCATATTTTCACGAATCATTTTCCAACTTTTTGACATATTTGATATTTTTTCAATCAAGTATCAAAATTCTAAGAGTCCCTCTGGGTGTTTAATTATCAGATTAACAGCGATACGGTTATCGTGATATTAATTTTAGAAGAAAATCTCTGTCGCAGCTATTCCATATTTCGTAGCAAAGCATTTCGACATTTCACGACTTACTCTACCAAACTAAGTACCAAACTAAGTACCAAACTAAGTACCAAACTAAGTCTCCATAATTACAAGCATTACCCAATGGTTGCCGGTCAACCTGTTCCCCTAACGATCGATGTTTATCGTCCCCTTAACGATTAAACTTGCCGTTCCTTTTTTCGTCTCCGTTTAAAATAATCGTGTAACGGGCAATGTTTACGTTCGACGCAGGTTACATAAGGGTACTCGAGGCGTCGTTTCTGCGCCCGTCCAACATCTTTCCCCCTCCCGGGCCCCGCGAATTATCTAATAGCGTGATTTCTTCCGCGAGGTTCGACCGGCCGCTCAAAGGACGCCCTGGCGTCCATCGCGACACGATCCGCCGCTTGGAAATTTCAATTAAACCGCTTTCTTCCATCCGCGAATGCCTGGCACGATTCCATCGAACGGGAAATTGGATATCGTGTACTGAAAGTAACGGTGATAGGCGATGGATCAAAAGTACCGTAGCTACTTATCGAGGTCTCTTGCAAGAACGCAAGAAGATCTCTCTCTTGCTCTCGATTTACTTTCCCGTCTTGTAATATAATTATTATTTTATTACCTCGCCTCGATGTCGCGTTAAAGTCGCGGAATTTTTCATCGTTTAAGATTAGAACTACCGATCGAATCGAAAAGACTGGTTTCTGAATTTTCCTTTCTTTCTTTTAATGTGAAATTTATGTCAACGCGTGTTAAGACAGGACTTTAATCAATATATTTACTTATCTTCATGGTACCACTGCAATTACTGTTAACAATTATTGTTTCTATCTTTAGATATATATATTAAAGATCGGTAGTTCTACTTGTTAAAATTCTAAAGTTAACTTTGTCTGTTTATTTCTTTTAAAAATCGAGGATTAACTCTCGGCTGTCCCCTCTCAGAGGACATTAAAATTTGTTAGTGATTAAGAATAGTAATAAAAAAATTGAATAATAACTTATTGTAACACAACTTTTTGAGAAATCTATGTTTCTCTGAAGTTTTCTCTGGAAATGGCTGAAGAAATCAAGTCAAGGTATAATAAAATTATTAAGATATATAAAAGAGAACACGATTATCCATATCTTCGGCGAATATTATTCCGAGTGGAAAGAAAAATTGTCTGTGAGATTTTTAGCTAATATTTATAGAGAAGAGAGGTATATTTTTCTCTTCGCGAGATAACGCGACGCGTTAAGCTATCGGCACGTTTTTCCTCGGCAAAAGTCAAACATCCAACCGATTTGTAGCCAGCTGAATAATAACACGTTAAGCTTCCGAACAGCGATCGTTTGAATTATCCATCTGGCCTTTATCTCATTGTCGAGCCGCTTTCGCCGACATTCTGTTGCTTCTCCAGCAACGCCGCGTAAGTGTACAACATTATCAGGATGTTGCCCAACGAAGAAACCGTATAACACGGAGGATGAACTTTCCTCTGCGTTCTGGAACTCGTTCAAATTCCCGCCGCTTAGCCGAATAACATTGTTCGCCGGTGTAATTAAGTCTGAGGACGAATATCGCGAATGGAGTATTATTTTCTTAATGGAGACGCCTGGTAACCATTGTGTAACCGAGGTTAAATTATTCCTCGTTGCGTATAATCACCGTAGAGAAGCACACGGTTCGCCTGTATTATCTTCTTTATTTTTATTAAGTCGCTTGCACGTAAACCGGTTGTACCAAGAATAGACAGTAAATCGAAAGAAGGTTTTCATGGAAGAAAGAACGCATCGTGTAATTAATATTTTTAGAATACCCAGAAAACCGATGAAATTCGCGTGGACGCAAAATTTCGAAAAGAAAAATTGGAAAAAATTGGAAACACTTCGCGTATCAAAGTTTATCCAGCGTTTCTTCGTCTTATTTCTCGAGTATTTGCTTCAAGAAGAAAACGAGAATAATTCAGGTTGGTTTCTTGTTTATATCGAGCTACCTCTTAAAGTTGTACTCCGTCAAAACTGTTTGGTGGATGCTATTGTAAGAAGAGAAGGTTGCCATAATCTTTCGGCCAGAATCTAAATGCTGTGCATCCAAGTTGCGCAATCGGCTTATGTTTTATAATAGCAAAGTCGTGTTGCATCTCGACCGTTATCCCGCCTTTTTCTTTTATTCCTCCTCTGCACGGTGATTTGTACACTCGATATTGTCAGCTGTACCCTAATAACGTCGCGGTTCTATCATTATTTAAATCTGCAGTTTCAAAACGCGCCATTACCGTCACTCGCTGTGTTACTTTCTAAAATCCGATCGAAAAGCAACAAATTCGAGATTACCTTGGCTTCACTCTATCGAAAACTTTGTTCTTTCCATCAGAAACCCTTCTTCGATCCTTCGCCGTGTGATTTTATCGATCGTATTCAAGTTCGATCGATTTTGATTTCCATAAATCAGGCGTTCTTCCATGTAAAACACTATCGCGGCAATTATTCGGTGTATTCTTGTCGAACCTCTCGCGTAGAACGTCCTATAAACTAAACGTTTTCGCAAGAGCGAAGAAGAGGAAGAGACTTAGTCGAAGGCATAGATAAACACGTTTGAGAGGTTGGAAGGCGAGCGTTTGCCTTTCCAGGTGAAAAGTACATCGGCAAACAATTTCGCGGGATTTTTGCGACAAGTTTCGCGGTTGCCTGGGGGAACCCCATGGCGGCTGGGACGGTGACCTATTGCGAAACCGAAGAAAACGCTGCCAGTGGATTTCGCAGGCCACACGTGCTGCCCTCGTGTGCGTGAGAATCATCCTTGACATCGATGCTGCACGTGGAAAAGCGTGAAGCACGTGTAGAACAATGGTAATCGATCGTAGGATAGGGCCTGGCCCCTATGCACGTGGTCCTTTCCGATAAGTCCCTCGATCAGAGAGATCGCAGTTGGGTCTGGACGAACTTTCGACGGTTGGAAATTACGAAAATTGATATTTTACCGTCATCCGCGTGATATTTACGACCAAAATTTACGGCTGTTAGTCAAATAGATACAGAAAAGCGTGAAACACGTATAGAACAATGGTAATCGATGGTAGGATAGGACCTGGTACCTATTCACGTGGTCTTTTCCGATTAAATCCTTTTTAAGGATCAGAGAGATCGCAGTTGTGACTGGACGAACTTTAAAACGAGTGATGCTTGAGAGATAGTTGAAAAGGACGAAAATTGATATTTTACCGTCGTTGATGAGATATATACGACAAAAATTGGGACCGATTGTTAGTCAAATAGAAAAAGAAAAGCGTGAAACACGTATAGAATAATAGTAATCGATGGTAGGGTAGGACTTGGTACCTATTTACGTGGTCCTTTCCAATAAATCCTTTTTATGGATCAGAGAGGTCGTAGTTAAGACTGGACGAACTTTCGACGGTTGGAAAGGACGAAAATTGATATTTTACCGTCATCCGCGTGATATTTACGACCAAAATTTACGTCTGTTAGTCAAATAGATACAGAAAAGCGTGAAACACGTATAGGACAATGGTAATCGATGGTAGGATAGGACCTGGTACCTATTCACGTGGTCCTGTTCGATTAAACCCTTTTTATGGATCAGAGAGATCGCAGTTGTGACTGGACGAACTTTAAAGCGAGTGATGCTTGAGAGACGGTTGAAAAGGACGAAAATTGATATTTTACCGTCATCTGCGAGACAATTATGACCAAAATTAGGACCGTCTGTTAGTCAAATAGAAAAAGAAAAGCTTGAAACACGTGTAGAACAATGGTAATCGATCGTAGGATAGGGTCTGGTTCCAATGCACGTAGACTTTTCTGATAAATCCTTTTCATGGGTCCAAGAAATTGCAGTTTGAACTGGATGAACTTTTAAAAGACGGTTGAAAAGGACGAAGATTGATATTTTACCGTCACCCGTCAAATATTTACGACCCAAATTGGAATCGTCTATTAGCCAAATAGAAAAGGAAAAGTGTGAATCGTGGTTCTTTCCGATAAATCCTTTTCATAGATCAGAAAGTTTGCATTTTAGACTGGTCGAACTTTCAACTGTTGAAAAGGACGAAGATTGATATTTTACCGTCATCCGTGAGATATTTACGTCCCGAGCTGTGTCCGTTTGTTAGCCAAATAGAAAAGGAAAATCGTGATTCGTGGTCCTTTCCGATAAATCCTTCTCATGGGTCAGAAAGTTTGCAGTTTAGACTGGTCGAACTTTCAACTGTTGGAAAAGACGAAGATTGATATTTTACCGTAATCCGCGAGATATTTACGACCCAAATTGGGATCGTCTGTTAGCCAAATAGAAAAGGAAAAGCGTCAAACACGTGTAGAACAATGGTAATCGATGGTAGAATAGGACTTGGTACCTATTCGCGTGGTTCTTTCCGATAAATCCTTTTTATGGATCAGAGAGATCGCATTTGGGATTGAACGAACTTTCAACTGTTGAAAAGGACGAAGATTGATATTTTACCGTAATCCGCGAGATATTTACGACCCAAACTGGGATCGTCTGTTAGCCAAATAGAAAAGGAAAAGCGTCAAACACGTGTAGAACAATGGTAATCGATGGTAGAATAGGACTTGGTACCTATTCGCGTGGTTCTTTCCGATAAATCCTTTTTATGGATCAGAGAGATCGCATTTGGGATTGAACGAACTTTCAACTGTTGAAAAGGACGAAGATTGATATTTTACCGTAATCCGCGAGATATTTACGACCCAAACTGGGAGCGTCTGTTAACCGAACAGAAAAGGAAAAGCGCTAATCGTGGTCCTTCCCGATAAATCCTTTTCATGTATCAGAGAGATCGTAGTTGGATCTGAACGAACTTTCAACGGTTGAAAAGGACGAAGATTAATATTTTACCGTCATCCGCGAGATATTTACGACCCGAGCTGGGTCCATCTGTTAGTCAAATAGAAAAGGAAACATACGGTGTTCTATTAAGTTTAGAGAAATGGGATCTCACACCGCGTGGAGAATTTCGCGTTACTTCAGCCGTGCTATTCACGGAGGTCTGTTTAGAATTCTCTTCCCTTTGGCATTTAACTCGTACCCTGCCTATGACAAATACGTTCAATTTCATTAACGCGAGGTCTGCCGGAGGCAATTAGGGAAATTCATTATAAACCGAGGAGCAATCTATGGATTCCGATTAATATGCGTGCCAGCCTGAAACGCTTTCCAACGACCTGAATGGCTAAGAGCAAGCGGTCACACCGCTGCGCGAAAATTGCACGGTTCTAAACTCGATCCATTAGCTCGTTCCGGAATAACACGCCATTAGGGGATAAAATTGAGGAATAAAGGTGTTAATAGCGACGATGTACATCAATTTCGTTGCAAAGAATTCGATTGATTCGATTACACGCGGAAACCGGTTCCCGCATGTCTGTTATGTGGTTCTCAGTCGATCGTTACTTTTTGCAAATTTTCTATCTTTTTATACACTCACGGTATGTTACCAATTATCCCCTAAATTGGAATTTTCAGAGTCCCCTTATATTTTTCTTTCCTTTCGCGATTATTCCGCTTTTTACCTTTCGATTTCTCTGTATCCTTTTCCATTCCACATCGCGGAAAAATTTTGCAATTTCGTAATTTCGTTTGAAATGAAACTTATACCTACTTTAGCACGATTAATCGGAATAGTATAATTAGAAGATACGTAAATCAGGAGTATCATTCACCTCGTGAGCGTTCATCACAGGTGAATCCCGTTTGTGGAAGCATGGTGTATGTTATATGGTTCTCAGTCGAACCTTTGGATCGTTACTTTTGCAAATTTTCTACCTTTTTATACACCCACGGTATGTTACCAATTATCCCCT
>NIJG01000055.1:829828-864530 GCA_002201625.1 Euglossa dilemma | reverse complement strand
TAAATTGCGACTATTGCTGCCAGATAGTGACAGTCCATCGAGATAATTGTCAAGTGGCCGAACAATGGCGACGAACGAACTCGATGGTGTTATGAATAGGAAGATCGTTAGCAGGAAACGAGGATTCCTATCTGTAATGCGATTTTATGAGAATAGTCAATTAGAAAATGGGAATGGGTCAAGGAATCCGCGGGTTTCGTTCCTCGTGATTTCCAAAGCGAAAAAAGAAAATAAAATTCTCCTTTAAAAGCCATAATTCCGTTTGACGTCTCTTAATTTTCCATTTCACCTTTGAATTTTAATCGCCGACGATCATTATCGGTTTACCCTTCTGTCTCCGGCAATTTATAACTATTGACACCGTTTTTATCCATCGACGCGATTGTTCCACACGGATATTGTCGCTATAACGTTGCTCGTATGGAAGAATCGGCGAAAAGAATTCGCAATATGCTAATGCACGGATGCTTGGGCAACGATATTATTCATCTCCTTTTCAATCAATTATGCATCGACACCGATTCTACCCATCCACGCTTTGCTACTCGAAACGACCATTCAAATCATCGATCTTCCGACAGGAAAATTTAAAGGAAAATTTATCATAGAACGATTTGAAATAATTTATCGACCAATTAGGTTTGGAACGATTAAATCAGTTTTTTGTCGATCCTTTGAGAGCATTGTCTTGAAAATTAAAACAAAATCTATCGAGAAACCGGCTTTTCCAATGGTTCTACGAATCGCGAGACCCGCGATATTAAATTTCGATTTGAACGAAAGGAAGAGACGAAAATCATCGATCTTCCAACAGGAAAATTTCAAGGAAAATTTATCGTAGAACGATCTTCTCTGAACGAAATTAATCGAGATTAAATTCTGAATTTGAATTTGAGGGATTCGCTGAAATTATCTCGCGACCAATTGGATTTGAGACGATTAAATCATTTCGTCGATTTTTGGAGAGGATTCCCTTAAAAATTTAAGGCAAAATCTATCGCGATACCGTCTTTTCCAATGGTTCCAAGAATCGGGAGACACAAGATATTAAATTTCGACTTGAACGAAAGGAAGAGGCAAGAATCATCGATTTTCCAATAGGAAAATTTCAAGGAAAATTTATTGTAGAACGATCTTCTCTGAACGAAACGAACCGAGATTAAATTCCAAATTTGAATTTGAGGGAATCGCGGAAATAATCTCGCGATCAATTGTATTTCGAACGGTTAAATCATTTCGTCGATCCTTGGAGAGGCCTGCCTTAAAAATTTAAGGCAAAATTTATCGTAGAACGATCTTCTCTGAACGAATCAAATTGAGACTAAATTCCAAATTTGACGAGATCGGAGGGATTCGCGGAAATAATTTTTCGACCAATTAGATTTTGAACGATTACCTCAATCTTTTGAGAAGATAGCCGTGAAAATTTAAAACAAAATCTATCGTGAAACCGTCTTTTCCAATAATTCTACGAATCGCGAGACATGCGATACTAAATTTTGATTTGAACGAAAGGAAGAGTCGAAAATCATTGATCTTCCAACAGGAAAATTTCAAGGAAAATTTCAAGGAAAATTTATCGTAGAACGATCTTCTCTGAACGAATCAAATCGAGATTAAATTCCAAATTTGACGAGATCGGAGAGATTCGCTGAAATAATTTCTCAACCAATTAGATTTTGAATGATTACCTCAATCTTTTGTCGATCTTTTGAGAAGATTGTCTTGAAAATTTAAGACAAAATCTATCGCGAAACCGTCTTTTCCAATAATTCTACGAATCGCGAGGCACGCGATATTAAATGTCGATTTGAACGAAAGGGAGAGTCGAGAATCATCGATCTTCCAACAGGAAAATTTCAAGGAAAATTTATCATAGAACGATCTTCTCTGAACGAAACAAACCGAGATTAAATTCCAAATTTGAATTTGAGGGAATCGCTGAAATAATCTTGCGACCAATTGGATTTCGGACAATTAACCCTTTGCACTCGACTGGCGACTATCAGTGGCCATGAAATTTTGAAGACTCATATTAATTAATATATCAAATTTAAGATAATATAACAATATGCGAAATATCGAAATTAAATAATTCTACGTGTTAATTATTATACGATTCTCCATTTACCACTCAAAAAAATAATATCAGTTTTATATCAGAAAATTTGTGAATATCTATTCTTCCGTAGTTAAAAAATCGTCGAGTGCAAAGGGTTAAATCATTTCGTCGATTTTTGCAGAGGATTCCGTTGAAAATTTAAGGCCCAAAAATTTATCGAGAAACCGTCTTTTCAAATGGTTCCAAGAATCGCGAGACACGCGATATTAAATTTCGATTTGAACGAAAGGAAGAGACGAGAATCATCGATTTAAATTTCAAGAAAAATTTATCGTAGGACGATCTTCTCTGAACGAAACGAACCGAGATTAAATTCCAAATTTGGCGAGATCGAATGGATTCGCTGAAATAATTTCTCGACCAATTAGATTTTGAACGATTAAATGATTTCGTCAATTCTTGTACAGGATTGCTTTGCAAATTTAAGACAAAATCTATCGCTAAACCGTTTGTTCCAATAGTTCTACGAATCGCGAGACACACGATATTAAATTTCGACTCGAACGAAACGAAAAGAAGAAAAGGGAACGAAATGGAAAGAAAGATCTGTAAATTTACCTGTTTTCTGCTGGTAAGGATCGTATTGGCCACCGGCGGATCCATAACTGTCGAACGCTCCCTCCTCTTCCGGGTCGAAGTACTTCCTGAAACGACACGGTTGCTCGTTAATCGCACGCACGCGTCCGCGCGAGTATCGCGCGAATATCGCGCGAAACGGAACGAACGCGATACCTCCCTCTGGTACCATCGATGGCTCTTCGTGACAGGAAGCTCCTCCTTGGAATTTCATGTTCAAGACTGCCGTAAACGTTGCACAAGACCAGCGTCACGAGACCTGTTAAAGAGGAGTGCCGTGGTTGCAGATGTTACACGAACCAACGTTTCAAAATACATCTTCGATCATTAGTAGGTAGCGATCCTCTATTCAATCGTATCACGCTCGAACAAATTTTTTCAACCTTCCTTTCATTTTCCTAATTTCCCTAATTTCTCTCCCTATTCGAACGTTTAAAGTTTTCGAAACTTCGAGGTATATCAGGATTCTCTGCTATTCCGATAGTTCGATATTAGCAAACTTTCATACTTGGGTAGCCCAGTTCCCAATCTTCTCTAAGCCCAGGGCTTTGACTCTCAATTTCAGACTTGGACAATTTTCTTAAGCTCCCAGATTCCCGGAACCCCGATCTCCAATATCGTAACTCGCAAATACTATTGACCTGGTAACGTCGGATTCTAAGATGATATTCCCTTCTTTCTAAGTCTTTAATTTAATTTTGAATTTTCTATTAGACGTAACCACGTGCTAATTTAAATTATACCTGTGTCTATAATATGTCAGGAAACCGTAGTTTAATCCGTTCGCTGCCAGGGAAATTTCAAGCGTTTTGCTACAGACTCCAAGATTTTATTTAAAAGGAATTTCGAAAAATTTAACGATACTTAGTTTAAGATGTAGCGCTAAAGTGGTATTTATTTTTAAATTTATTTCGTGGCCAATTAGAATCTGCTATAGTATAGTAGATATCTCGTAGTTGACAGTGAATGGGTTAAAATAATCGAAACGTTATTCGATGAAATTTTCCCGTTTGAAACCCAGATGGTACTCCCTTCTTTCTAAGTCTTTAATTTAATTTTGAATTTTCTATTAGACGTAACCACGTGCTAAGTTAAATTATACCTGTGTCTATAATATGTCAGGAAACCGTAGTTTAATCCGTTCGCTGCCAGGGAAATTTCAAGCGTTTTGCTACAGACTCCAAGATTTTATTTAAAAGGAATTTCGAAAAATTTAACGATACTTAGTTTAAGATGTAGCGCTAAAGTGGTATTTATTTTTAAATTTATTTCGTGGCCAATTAGAATCTGCTATAGTATAGTAGATATCTCGTAGTTGACAGTGAATGGGTTAAAATAATCGAAACGTTATTCGATGAAATTTTCCCGTTTGAAACCCAGATGGTACTCCCTTCTTTCTAAGTCTTTAATTTAATTTTGAATTTTCTATTAGACGTAACCACGTGCTAAGTTAAATTATACCTGTGTTTATAATATGTCAGGAAACCGTAGTTTAATCTGTTCGCTGCCAGGAAAATTTCAAGCGGCTTCAAGATTTTATTTCAAAGGAATTTCGAAAAATTTAACGATACTTAGTTTAAGATATAGCGTTAAAATGGTATTTACCTTTTCTAATAATTTCTAACTCGAACGGGTGTAAATTTACTTTGTTGACCAATTACAGTCTTATAATAAATTTAAATAATCGATAAGTAATTCGATAAAACTTTCCCGTTTGAAACCCAGATGGTACTCCCTTCTTTCTAAGTCTTTAATTTAATTTTAAATTTTCTATTAGACGTAACCACGTGCTAATTTAAATTACACCTGTGTCCATAACATGGCAGAAAACAGTAGTTTAATCCGTTCGCTGCCAGGAAAATTTCAAGCGGCTCCAAGATTTAATTTTAAAGGAATTTCGAAAAGTTTAACGATACTTAGTTTAAGATATAACGTTAAAATGGCATTTACCTTTTCTAATAATTTCTAACTCGACCGAGTGTAAATTTACTTTGTTGACCAATTACAGTCTTGTAATAAATTTAAATAATCGATAAGTAATTCGATAAAACTTTCCCGTTTGAAACCCAGCGACTTCCCTTTCCAGGAAGCTCGATAAAAATCGGCAATTTTCCAACGTACAGTACCGGAAACCCTCTAGCTTTCCCAATCCGCAAACTCTGCACCCTTTCTTACTTGCTCGTCCGACTGTTCGAAACGAAACCAACGACACGGTCGCTTATCATCTCCTCCCGATCCGCGAATTCCACTTTCTACTTCGCATTACATATGCGTGCAGCGTTCCAGCCTTCCGACATCGATTCCTTTGCGAATGAACACCGTTTCTCCCTGCGTATCCCCTAATCGAAAACACCGTTTACACCTTCCCTCGTCTAATTCTTCTTTCCTTCCGAGTCTGTCCGTCCAAACCATCCCGAACCATCGTGTAAAACAGTCGAGTTCATCGAAACAATGGTACGACGACCCAACTTGAGGCGTCCATCAGGTTCGAAAGCGGTCCCCGCTCGTCTCGTGACTGGTTTGCGGCCATAGAACCGGTGCTGGATCCCTCTATTTCGAGAATATTCCCGGAATGTCGCGGGACCAGACGTCCATGGTAAAAGTAGAAAAATTCGCGCGGTTTTTCTGTTTTTTTCTCTCCAGCCGTTTTCTCGAATGGTTTCTCGAGCAGTTAGCGAACGCGGAGGATTCGTTAGCATCGACCAGTGATCAGCTTTCGCTGTTCGATGGTGTTAATCGTTGCTGGTACTCTCGCCATGGTACACCCTCGAGCTTATTTGGGTCGATCCATTTTCTCGATCTTCCTCACCTTCTTCACGGTAATTCGTCGAGAAATCGAGGCAGCCGTTTGATCTCTTTCGTCTAGAGAGATTTCTGTTATTTACCGCTTCTTAGATCCACGTAACAAGGTGTCGGTTAATTTATTCGAGAAACAGGTTCAGGCGTTTCATTGGTACGTTTCAATGGCAGTTTGATGAAAAGCTTGTGATTTATTCGGATAGTGCACTTGTGTCTTCTGGATTTCGTCACCTCATCCAGCTGATACTGTTTTAATTATCGTATTTCCATGGTAATTTTACAAGAAGCTTCTCACCTATGGATTCTACGCTTCGGTAATTAGTGGAAACGTTTAATTCGTACATTTCGATGGTAATTTCGTGGCATTCTTGATTTTGTTAACCCGAGAGACGATATATCAAGTGAAATATTTTCATTTTTCTTTCAACGCATTCATAGCAGTGAAAAACCAAGTCAAAGAACGAAAATGTCAACAAATTTCTCGAGTTTCTAATCCATAATTCGTATCTTTATCTCATCGCCTCATTATTCGTTCCAAAAACCGTCGAAAACATTTATCATGATTCTGAAATATCTTTCTCTCGTAGAAAATTCAATTTCACTGTGTCTTTTTCCACACTTGATACCACAGTCGCTCAAACCGACGATTCAACGTCGACCACAAATTTCAACAAAACAAATACTATCCCTCAACGATCTCTGCTCTTTTTCCCGGCCCGTTAGGCGACTCCTCGGCTGCGTTTCGTCATAAACTCTCGGCTAATTCATATTTGCTGACCATGGGTTGCGTTAACCAGGAACACTGAATTTCCATCGCTTATGACGCACTTTGCGTTACAGCAACAGGCGTTTGCCTCCGTTTTATTACCGGAGGAATCCTCGCGATGGCGAAATTTTCGTGACGCAGAGGCCGACCAACGGCGAACGTGTGGGAAATTTGAAAAATCCGCCGAGAAACCGTGAGACCCCCTTTCGATCCTCGCGATCGGGTTTTCACGCGGGCGAAACAACGACGGGGAAATTCGTTTAATATACCTGGAAACGTTTTTTTCTCCCCGTTTATGAAACGTAGCGCTTGCTAATCGAGCCGGTTCCGCGAAACGGCTGTCGATCCATCAAGACATTTATGGATTTTCGTTTCGCGGTTGTTTCCTCATCGTCGAATGTGGTTCGTTCTTTATTCCGCAACGGTCGTGCAACTCCGTTCCACCGATAGTTTGCAAAAAACACGGCGAGAACGACCGATCCGGAGAAATATATCGAGTTGGCTAATGGGCGGCGTCGATCTCTCGATCTTGGGTATTAATCTGAATTTATTCGAATCATACGCGTACTAGAGAGATGGTAGAACGTTACGCATCCGAATTGAGCGAGATTTTTCCTCTTATTTTACAGAATATACCGCTTGTAGGTGGATCTATCGCGAATCTAACGGAAAATCTAACATGATCGGGGTGTGACCGTGATAAAACAATGATCGCTAGGTCTGCTGGATCAGAATAATCTGGATTATTCTACGGAAATCTGTTGAATATTACACATCCGAATTGAACGAGATTTTTCCTCTTATTTCGAAGGATATACCGTTCGTAGATCGATCTAACGTGAATCTAGCATGATCAGGGTGTGACCGTATTAAAACAACGATCGGTAGTTCTACTGGATCGGAACGACCTGGATTATTCCTCAGAGATCTAGGCAGGTGACAGAAGATCGGGAGTGAAGCGTAATTTTCAAAGGAATCTTCTGTGTTGGAGCAGAAGAGTTGAGAAAAGATGGCAGAACGTTACGCGTCCAAATTGAACGAGATTTTTCTTCTTATTTTAAATAATACACCGCTCGTAGGTGGATCTAACGCGAATCTAGCATGATCAGGGTGATAAAACAACAATCGGTAGATCTGCTGGATCGGAACGACCTGGATTATTCTATGGAAATCTGTTAATCTCTCGATTTTCGGTATTAATCTGAATTAATTCAAATCGTACGTGTACCAGAGAGACAACAAAACGTTACGCGCTCGAATTCAGCGAGATTTTTCCTCTTATTTTAATACTAGGTTTACAGACGGTTTTTGTATATCTACCTTTATCGAGACCCGTTAGATTTACGAGTAAAGAAAATCACGTATTTTCTTTAAAACAAAGACCATGAGTTTAATTTCAAAACAATTACGATATTGACAAACTTGGTATATGTTGATTAAATCTGTTAACATTCTATAATTAAAATAACTCACCCGTCAAATTGACGGGTCCCGTAAACCTAGTGTTAAAGAATATACCGCTCATAGATGGATCCAACGCGAATCTAACTGAGAACCTAGCATGATCGGGGTGTGACCGTGATAAAACTACGATCGGTAGGTCTGCTGGAACGGAATAATCTCGATTATTCTACGGAAATGTATTGATCTCTCGATCTTCGTTATTAATCTGAATTAATTCAAATCGCACACTTGCCAGAGAGATGGTAGAACGTTACAGATTCGAATTGAGCTCGATTTTTCCTCTTATTTTAAAAAATATACCGCTCATTGACCGATCCAACGCGAATCTATCCGAGAACCTAGCATGATCGGGGTGTGACCGTGATAAAACAATGATCGGTAGGTCTGCTGGAACGGAATAATCTCGATTATTCTACGGAAATGTATTGATCTCTCGATCTTCGGTATTAGTCTGAATATATTCGAATTGTTTGTGTCCCAGAGAGATGGTAGAACGTTATGCGTTCGAATTAAGCGAGATTTTTCCTCTTATTTCGAAGGATATGCCGTTCGTAGATCGATCTAACGTGAATCTAGCATGATCAGGGTGTGACCGTGTTAAAACAACGATCGGTAAGTTTGCTGGATCGGAACGACCTGGATTATTCTATGGAAATCTGTTGATTTCTCGATTTTCGGTATTAATCTGAATTAATTCAAATCGTATGCGTACCAGAGAGACGACAAAACGTTACTTGTCCAAATTGAGCCAGATTTTTCCTCTTATTTTAAAGAATATACCGCTCATAGACCGATCCAACGCGAATCTAACTGAGAACCTAGTATGATCGAGGTGTGACCGTGATAAAACTACGATCGGTAGGTCTGCTGGTACGGAACGATCTCGATTATTCTACGGAAAACTGTTGATCTCTGGATCTCCGGTATTAGTCTGAATTTATTCGAATTGTACGCGTCCCAGAGAGATGGTAGAACGTTACTTGTCCAAATTGAGCGAGATTTTTCCTCTTATTTTAAAGAATATACCGCTCATAGACCGATCCAACGCGAATCTAACCGAGAACCTAGCATGATCGGGGTGTGACCGTGATAAAACAACGATCGGTAGGTCTGCTGGTACGGAACGATCTCGATTATTCCACGGAGAACTAGGCAGGTGGCAGAAGGTCGGGAGTGAAGCGTAATTTTCAAAGTAGTCTTTTGTGCTGGAACAGGAGAGTCGAGAAAAGATGGCAGAACGTTACAAATTCGAATTGAGCGCGATTTTTCTTCTTATTTTATAAAATATACCACCCGTAGATCGATCTAACGGAGAACCTAGTATAATCGGGGTGTGACCGTGATAAAACTACGATCACTAGGTCTGCTGGTACGGAACAATCTCGATTATTCCACGGAGAACTAGGCAGGTGACAGAAGGTCGGGAGTGAAGCGTGATTTTCGAAGGAGGCTTCTGTGCCGGAGCAGGAGAGTCGAGAAAAGCGTAGTAGAGCAGCCTCAGCCGGTCTCGGACGCTTTCTCGCGTGGTAACCCAATTAAAAAACTATAGCACCGAGTGATGTCATTGAGAATGCGAGATAACGGGATCACGTGTCGTGGGAGGGGCGCGATTATCGTGGAGGATCGGAGTTGCACGGATTCCGAGCGACTCGCGGGATAAACGCGATGCTTGGTACGCCTGAGAGCTCGCGATAGTAGTTGCTGGCATTAAAAAGATGAGCGCAAGAAAGGTCAAGAAGTTGGATGACTAAGGAGACCCGTGTGCATCCCGCCGATCGTGAAAGACCAAACCGTTGCGTGCCTTCGGGATTTCGCGTGAAAAGTCACCCGATTGCATTTTTCGCTTTAATTAGACGGTCGTGTCCCATCTTTACCCTTTTACTCTCAACGATCGCTTTCGTTTCATTTAAACTCGCAAATTTCCATTTATTCGTTTCTCTTTTCCTTTCTTCCGACACTCTTTGTTTCATCTTTGTCCTCGATTTCTCGTTGAATCGTCGGTTTGAGCGACTGTGGTATCAAATTTGGTAAAAGACGCGGCAGAATTGAATTTTCTATGGGAGAAAAGTATTTCAAAACGATGGTAAATGTTTTCGACGGTTATTTTCGTCCTTTACGCGTCTCTCCTCGTCTCGTTTCTTATTTTATTCCTTTTCTCTCGTTTCTTACTTTATTCCTTTCGTCTCCTTTCTTATTTTATTCCTTTCGTCTCGTTTATTATTTTATTTCTTTCGTCTCCTTTCTTATTTTATTCCTTTCGTCTCGTTTCTTATTTTATTCCTTTCGTCTCGTTTCTTATTTTATTCCTTTCGTCTCGTTTCTTATTTTCTTTTTTTCGTCTCGTTTCTTATTTTATTCCTTCCACCTCGTTTGTCGATATCTTTAAAGATTAAAGAAAGGAAATTTCGAGAGTAACCATTGCTTTAATTATTCCACGAAATGTCAGGGAATTTTTATTTCACCGACACGAAATTTCTTTGCTTGTCAATGCGTTTGTTATTAATATCAAATTTTTGTCAAAGGTATCATGAAATTTTTATTTTTCTAGTATATTCCTGCTCTATTTTCTCTGTTTCTTCGTGTTCTATACTCGAGTCCGGCGAGTAGAAGCCAGTAGCCACGTTAAATTAAATTACAAGCTGATCAGCTTCTGTTTCATGCACTCGTGACGGTGAGAATTTATCCGTGGAAGGATGTTACGTAATTTCTACGTGCATATTCAACGGGATAAACAACGCGGGGCAACGAACGTGTTAAAACAATTCCAAAATCAACCATTTATAATTTCCCTGTTATTCGTTGAATCCGTGAAAAAATGAAAAACGAGTAATAAATCCCTGTCTTCGTTGCTCTCTTGAAAATACCAATAAAAATATCTTCCTACTCTATTACCCGTGTATAAATTCGCATGGCATTATTTTCCTCGTAATTTTCGTTAATAAATGAACGAATAACGAAGGAGAGAATCTCTCGAAAACGAATTCGTACGAAGGTAGTCGAAATTTTCGTTTAACGTGGAATTTCAGTCGCGAATCTCGTGTGAATCTCTATTGTCTGTGTAAATTCGCATTGAAAATATTTTTCTCGTAATTTTCGTCAAAAGATGAACGAATACAGAAGGAGAGAATCTCTCGAAAACGAATTCGTACGAAGGTAGTCGAAATTTTCGTTTAACGTGGAATTTCGATCGCGAATCTCGTGCGAATCTGGTGCGAATCTCTATTACCCGTGTAAATTCGCATGAAAATATTTTTCTCGTAATTTTCATTAATAAATGAACGAATACAGAAGGGGAGAAACTCTGAGAAACAAATTCGTACGAGTGTGGTCAAAATTTTCGTTTAACGTGGGATTTCGATCGCGAATCTCGTGTGAATCTCGTGCGAATGTCGTGCGAATCTCTATTACCAGTGTAAATTCACATGAAAATATTTTTCTCGTAATTTTCGTTAAAAGATGAACGAATACAAAGGAGGAGAATCTCTGAGAAACGAATTCGTACGAGGGTGGTCGAAATTTTCGTTTAACGTGGAATTTCGGTCGAGCGTGCGAAATTTCTGCGAGATGTTTCGACAGCGAATATTTCAATTTTCGTCTTATCTGATCCACGGCAACAATCCTCGCGTTACTTCCGATCAATTGAATCTCTCCGTTCATTTGTACAATCGTAACAGGATTCATTGTGCTCCGAATAGAGTCGTGAGAATATATTTGCGTGTTCCTGTCCCGTGCAATTTATGAACCGCGCAGATTTCACTCGGGCCCGATACACGTACGTGCGAAAACGGAACCGCGGATTTAACGTGCAACGGTTTGTTAAACGAATTTGCACGAATGTTCCCCGTAAAACGACGGATTACAAACTCGAAGTTCATCCCGCGCGAATATGAACATTTCGAATATTCGTTGTGAACGCGGAAAAAAAAGAGAGAAGAATCGATTATTTCGCCAGTCTATTTACGAGGTAAATGCCAAATCAGGTAAATCGCACCCACGCAACACCCACGGTGTCGAAACAATGGTTTCTCGATCGATTAATCGCGGTGAAACTCATGGTTTCCGGATTCGGTCAAAACGCGCGCCGTTAATTGCCAATTACAGTAGAAATAAGCTAATCTTTCCTTTCGATTCGACGATTCTCTATCGAAGATATCGGGAATAATTTCGTTGGGATAAAGAAATGAAACATTCGCTAGTCGTAATGGTCGATTTTCTTGCAGCGTATCCGATCGCTACCTTGAAGACGCGCCGTATAGGCGTAGTATTAGTTACCGTGTAAATTAAGATGGTAAAACACAGTCAGAGGTGGATAATCGTTATCGGTTAATGTTACGGTACAATTGTGTAACGACAGCGATCGCGGTGTGTAAATATGAAAAGCGAAAACAAGCCTCGTTCGCGATATCCGCCGATGGATGTATTCCGAGACGCGGCTCCATTTTTCTCCTCCGTCTTTCGATATTTCCAACCGACTCGCCGATTCCCGAGAACGCGTAGCTGTCAATCTGGTCTACATTCGCCATACCACTTTCCTTTAACCATCGCTAAAAAGACTACTAAGGCCTCTAGCTGCTACCATCGCGCCGACCGACGTAATGTATCAACACACCGTTCTAATATACTCATCACTGCTTCTCGTTTCCTGTATTCGATCACTATCACACAGGCATACTCTAGCATGATGTAACACCTCGTACTAACCATCGATTAAACATCCCGATCAAATCTCCGGTCGATCTGCTTAATTCGAGCAAAAACTCGGTCCAGCTAGATCTGGATCGCAGTTAAAAATCGATTAACGCGCGAGCCAAATGGGCATACCGTGGAAATTAAGCTCGATCAACGAAATCCCGTCGAACCTTAAACAGACACGTCGGTGCAATTAAGAATGGTGCATGTACCAAAGTAATTTCATACCGATCCAACGAGTACGAATTAAACCGAATCTCCGAGGAAACACCAAAAAAGTAAAACGATCTACGAACCTAGCCTCTCGAAGCACGTCAGACCTTCGTCAAACAGGCACCTCGCGATGCTTGGATCTCGGGTAAAAATTAGGTAACACCTCTAGTCAGAGAGAATGAAATACCGATGCAACGAGACTCGCACTACGGTCGAATTAAACCTCGTTTGGATCGTTAAATGAACACCACCTTCGTCGAAGCAGCACGTCGCGGTACTCGATCCGAGGTAAACGCCTCGAAATGACACGTGGAATGCGCGGAATTAATATATATTATAAAGAGTTAAACGAATGGAACGTCTCACACCGTAGATCAACTACCGAACCGTTGAGGAAACACCATGGACGAAGAACGGAAGGTCGAGCCGAAAGTCGAAGTAGCTCGCAGCAGCGTCGAAGATCGTTAGCTAACACTCGGATCCGTGGTTGGAAATCGTTCGAGAGGATTCCTGCGTGTTCCGAATGGACCGACCAATGGACAGCTCTTACCTGTCGCCGAAGGAACGGACCTACGCTGGCGCAGAGGCGAAGCGGAGCGGATCGGAGCCGATCGCGGTGGAAATTGGATTCTTGATCGCGTGGCGACACTTACACAGAGCGGGCAGCGTGGTCGGCATTTTGTCGCACGTTGCATGAGTGTCCCGGCGAAGGTATTCGACGTGGAACGTCCGGCCAGCGTGTAGCAGCCGATGCACTGCGGCTACGCCGATCTCCTCCCGAGTCTTCTTCCAACCTTCTCGGCCAAAGGGAAGGGATCCGCGCCTCTTACCTTTCTTCTTCTCGCTTTCCACCTCTCACCCGCGAGAGAACACGCATCGGTCATCCCTCCGCCGGAGGAATTTCTGCCGCGCCTCTGACAATCCGCAAATTTCGGCCAACCGTACCCTGAGACGCTCCTCTTGCTAATCTTCTTCCTTTATACCCGTTTCTCACAATTTATAACCATTTCTCCGTTTTCGGTGCTTTCGAGGGATTCGATTCGACGACCGAGCGTTGGGTAACTTTGGACTCTGGGTGCGTCGAAAGAGGTTGATACCTGATCGACTCAACTTTCGTATCGCTTGTTAGGATATCAAAGAAAGAGTTTTGAATGATTTCGTGGGATTCGGAATTGCTGCTGAGCGTTGGGTAACTTTGGAGTCTGGGTTCGTCGAAGGAGAAGTTGATTTGCTATCAAACTTTAGTATCGTTTGTTAGGATATCAATGAAAGGTAGGGTTATACGTTTTGGACTGAAACGTTGTTTCAAAATCTAATTTCTCCGCGTTTCTCCCCATTTCTCCACGCCTTCGCTACGAAGAGGCTAAAAGTTTTCGGTGATTTCGGAGGATTCACAATTGCTGCCTAGCGTTCGGTAGCTTTGGACTCTGGGTTCGTCGAAAGAGAAGTTCATTTGCTATCAAACTTTCGTATCGTTTGTTAGGATATCAAAGAAAGATAGAGATCTACCATTTTGATTGAAACGTTGTTTTAAAATCTTCTTTCTCGGCGTTTCTTTCACATTACTTCCGCTTCGAGGAAACAAAGAGTTTTGAATGGTTTCGAGGGATTCGCAATTGCTGCCGAGCGTTGAGTAACTTTGGACTCTAGGTTCGCCGAAAGAGTTTGATACCAGATCGACTCAACTTTCGTATCGCTCGTTAGGATATCAAAGAAAGATAGGGATCTACGTTTTTTACTGAAGCGTTGTTTCAAAATCTAATTTCTCCGCGTTTCTTTCACATTACTGCCGCTTCGAGAAAGCTAAGAGTTTTCGGTGCTTTCGAAGGATTCGGAATTGCTCCTGAGCGTCGGGTAACTTTGGACTCTAGATTCATCGAATAAGTTTAATACCAGATCGACTCAACTTTCGTATCGCTTGTTAGGATATCAAAGAAAGATAGGAATCTTACGGTTTTGACTGAAACGTTGTTTTAAAATCTTATTTCTCCGCGTTTCTTCCACTTTACTTCCGCTTCGAGGAAACAAAGAGTCTTGAGTGATTTTAAGGGATTTGCAATTGCTGCTGAGCGTCGGGTAACTTTGGACTCTAGATTCATCGAATAAGTTTAATACCAGATCGACTCAACTTTCATATCGCTCGTTAGGATATCAAAGAAAGATAGGGATATTACGGTTTTGACTGAAACGTTGTTTCAAGATCTAATTTCTCCGCGTTTCTTTCATATTATCTTCGCTTCGAGGACGCTAAGAGTTTTCGGTGCTTTCGAGGGATTCGGAATTGCTGCTAAGTGTTCGGTAACTTTGGATTCTGGATTCGTTGAAAGAGTAATCGATCTGGTATCGAACTTTTGTATCGCTTGTTAGGATATCAAAGAAAAATAGGAATCTACGTTTTTGAATGAAACGTTATTTCCAGATCTAATTTCTCCGCGTATCTTCCATATTATTTTCGCTTCGAGGAAACAAAGAGTTTTGAGTGATTTCGAAGGATTCGGAATTGCTGCCGAGCGTCGGGTTACTTTAGACTCTGGGTTCGTTGAAAGAGAAGTCGATCTGGTATCACACTTTTGTGTCGTTTGTTAGGATATCAAAGAAAGATAGAAATCTACCATTTTGATTGAAACGTTGTTTTAAAATCTTCTTTCTTCGCGTTTCTTCCACATTACTATGGCTTCGAGGAACCTAAGAGTTTTGAGTGATTTCGAGGGATTCGCAATTGCTGCCGAGAGTTGAGTAACTTTGGACTCTGGGTTCGTCGAAAGAGTTTGATACAAAATCGACTCAACTTTCGTATCGTTTGTTCGAATATCAAAGAAAGATAGAGATCTACCATTTTGACTGAAACGTTGTTTTAAAATCTAATTCCTTCGCGTTTCTTCCACATTACTATCGCTTCGAGGAAACAAAGAGTTTTGAGTGATTTCGAAGGATTCGGAATTGCTGCCGAGCGTTGAGTAACTTTGGACTCTGGTTTAGTCGAAAGATAAGTCGATCTGGTATCAAACTTTCGTATCGTTTATTAGTATATCAAAGATCTACCATTTTGATTGAAACGTTGTTTCAAAATCTGTAAGCCAGTAGCATAGCCTCGTCGCGTATCCTTTTACATCGACGAGGATTTAAACGGCATTTCAATTTTTTCAATTACAAGCGACGCGTGATAAACGTCGCGTCGACGAACGGAGCGTTTTATATTCGCACACCGATCTGATAGAGACTTTCAGAAATTACACTCGGTTGCGTGGTGTTCGAGACCCTTTGTGCGCGATACGATCTAAACGTCGGTATCACGAGGCGTAATGAAATTTAAAACACGCATAGCATTACGCTCGAGAGCGCTGGTAGACTAGAGGTAGCTTGCTTCTCGTTAACGATAACGCGATTAACGGTGCTACAGCAGGAACGAAATGGCATCTAATAGATGTTAACGAGGTACACGCGTTCGTAGGTTTGATTCGCGTCACGGTGATACGGATTTGGTCGAGGATTTGATCGATACTCTCCGCGGTTAGTCGAGATTCGACTTTAATCTGGCTCGAGATAAATCCGGGCGAGTGGGTGTTCTCTAAGTGGGACAGGCCGATACTCTTTGCTCTAGCAAGAGCAAACCGCTGGAAATCGTAATCGCGTTCGAATGGAACTTGCCAATCTCCTCGATCCGACTCGCGAACGATTCGAACTCGGGCAATACCGAAATACTCCTTGAAATCTCGGAGATCAGGATCCCTTTTCGTCTATTCTCCGCTTCGACCTTCTGGACGTTGTCTGATCCGAGCACCGAAGTACGCTCGAACTTCTTAAAATCTCGGAGATCAGGATGCTTTTTCCTCTGATCTCCGTTACGACCTCCTGGACGTCGTCTGACCCGAGCTCCGAAATACGCTCGAACTTCTTAAAATCGCGAAAACCAGGATTCTTCTTCGTCTCTTCTCCGCTTCGACCTCTTGGACGTCGTCGGGACACGCCGGGACGCTCTTGGAGCTCTGAAATGCGCTCGAACTTCTCAAAATCTCGGAGACCAGGATCCATTTTGTTCTGATTTCCGTTTCGAACTCCTGGATGTCGTCGGGATGCGCCGCGACACTCAAGAAGCTCCGAAATGCGCTCGAAGTTCTTAAAACCTCGAAGACCAGGATCCATTTTTCTCTGATCTCCGCTTCGACCACCTGGACGTCATCGGGACACGCCGGGACGCTCTGGGAGCTCTGAAATGCGCTCGATCTTCTCGAAATCTCCAAAACCAGGATGCTTTTTCCTCTGATCTCCTCTTCGACCTCCTGGACATCGACTGATCCGAGCTCCAAAATGCGCTTGAACTTCTCAAAACCTCAGAGACGAAGATTCTTTTTTCCTCGGATCACCTTTTTGACCTACTGGACGGCGTCTCCCAAGTTCTGAAATGCGCTCAAACTTTTCAAAATCTCGGAGATCAAGATCTCTTTGCGTCTGCTCTCCGCTTCGACCTCCTGGACGTCGTCGGAACTCACCGCGACGCTTTCAGAGCTCTGAAATGCGCTCAAACTTCGCAAAATCTCAGAGACCAGGATCCATTTTTCTCTGATCTCCGCTTCGACCTCCTGGATGTCGACTGACCTGAGCTCCGAAATAAGCTCGAAGTTCTCAAAATCTCGGAGACGAAGATCCATTTTCCTCTAATCTCCGCTTCGACCTCCTGGACGTCGTCGGAACTCATCGCGACGTTTTCAGAGCTCTGAAATGCGCTCGAACTTCTCAAAATTTCGGAGATCAGAATCCCATTTCCTCTGATCTCCGTTACGACCTCCTGGACGTCATCTCCCGAGCTCTGAAATGCGCTCGAACTTCACGAAATTTCAGAGACCAGGATCCATTTTTCTCTGATCTCCGCTTCGACCTCCTGGACGTCGACTGACCTGAGCTCCGAAATAAGCTCGAAGTTCTCAAAGTCTCGGAGACCAGGATTCCTTTTCTTCTACTCTCTGTTTCGACCTCCTGAACATCATCGGGATTCGCCGCGACGCTCTCAGAGCTCCGAAATACGCTCAAACTTCTCAAAATCTCGGAGTCCAGGATCCATTCTCTTCTGATTTCTGTTTCGACCTCTTGGACGTCGTCGCGCCTCACCACGACGTTCTCGGAAGCGTTCACCCTTGGTTCTTCTGTCCTTTCTCCGCCTGTTGTCATCGGAGGATCCAGAATGGTCGTTCCACTAAGCTAGAAAACGTCCGGCAGTGACCAGGACGAACCGCCCGAGTGGAAAGTGTCGCCGGGGACGTTTACAGAGGCGAGATCCCACCATTTGCTGCCGCGTCGCATCTGCCGTTCGTTTCCATCGGATTCCATCGGCGAAGTCCCAGGTGCTGGCAATTAAAATGGAAAGTAGAGCGGGCCCGATAAAGTTAGCCGGTGGAGGAACACCTCGAGCGTTGCAGAGCGTTGCGTGGATCGATCTCCTTTCGATAGCTCCGCGACGCTTCAAGCAGATCTACGCGCCGAAACCGGCGTAACACGCCGCCAACCCGCGTCCCACGATCTTTCCCACCGATCTGACATTTATTCCGGCCTTACTCCGCCGCGCTTTTCTTACCTCGCCTCCAAAGGTTTCGACGAATCCGACGAGCTAGGCTCGAGCCTACGATTCGCGAGATCATTCCGGAACATATGGAGATTCGTTGCTTACTGGCGGTCGGGTTAGAGGTTTGGTCGAGAAGGAGCGTCGAAGTTGGGTAATCGGGTTTGTTATGAGAACGTAGTGTTCGCTTGGAGACCTAGGTCAGGATCATCGTCGTGCCAGATTTCACATCCTTCGTAATTCTCTATACTATCGTGTAATTCGGTGTTGTTTACTGAAAAATAGCATCGTTCGACGTTGCTGTAGGCGAAAGATTCATGAAATACTATGGTAAATTAGGTATCGGAGTGTTTAGGATATGGAAATGGATATATAGGAACCTAGGGATCCGGGAAATTGGAGGAAACGTAAAGAAAAGGTAGTCGAAATTACAAACGAAAGATTCGTGAAACGCAATGGTAAATTAGGTATCGGTATTTTTTAGATTTAAAAACTAATAGATAGGAATCTAGGGATCCAGGAAGTTGGAGGAAGCGTGAGAAAAAAAGTAGTCGAAATTGTGAACGAATGATTCGTGAAACGCAATGGTAAATTAGGTATCGGAGTGTTTAAGATTAAGAAACGGGTAAATAGGAACCTAGGGATCCGGGAAATTGAACGAGGCGTAAGAAAGAGGTAGTCGAAGTTGCGAACGAAAGATTCGTAAAATGCAATGGTAAATTAGGTATCATAATGTTTAAGATTTAAAAACGAATAGATAGGAATCTAGGAATCCAGAAAGTTGGAGGAAGCGTGAGAAAAAAGTAGTCGAAATTGTGAACGAAAGATTCGTGAAACGCAATTATAAATTAAGTATTGGAGTGTTTAGGATTGGAAAACGATTAGATAGGAACCTAGGGATCCCGGACATTGAAGGAAGCGTAAAAAAGAGGTAGTCGAAATTGTAAACGAAAGATTCGTGAAATACAATGGTAAATTAGGTATCGGAGTTTATAGGATTTGGAAACGGGTAGATAGGAACTTAGGGATCCGAGAAATTGGAGAAAGCGTAAGAAAGAGGTAGTCGAAGTTGCGAACGAAGGATTCGTAAAACGCAATGGTAAATTAGGTATCGGAGTATTTAAGATTGGGAAACGAATAGATAGGAACCTAGGGATTCTTGAAAATTGGAGGAAGCGTGAGAAAGAGGTAGTCGAAATTGTGAAATACTATGACAACTTAGGTATCGGAGTTTATAGGATTTGGAAACGGGTAGATAGGAACCTAGGGACCCGGGAAATTGGAGGAAACGTAAGAAAGAGGTAGTCGAAGTTGTGAACGAAAGATTCGTGAAACGTAATGGTAAATTAGGTATCGGATTGTATAGGATTGGAAAACAGGTAGATAGGAACCTAGGGATCCGGGAAATTGAACAAGGCGTAAGAAAGAGGTAGTCGAAGTTGCGAACGAAAGATTCATGAAATACAATGTTTAATTAGGTATCGGAGTTTATAGGATATGGAAACGAGTAGATAGAAACCTAAGGATCCGGGACATTGAAGGAAGCGTAAGAAAGAGGTAATCGTAGAAGAGTTTCGGTGAGAGGATTTTAGATAGTTCAGAGAGAAGAGTAAGGCAGGAAAGAAGCGGAGAATTATAACTTAAAGCGTAGAAGCAGCTGGAGGAGTACCGGATAAAAAGTTCAAAGGGCAAAGAACCGAAGAATTATTTCTCCTCCCACTGTGAACATGACAAACAAGACAATAATACCAAGAATAACTCCATCAAGCGTGTCTGCGTTCGAGCGAACAACATCCTACGTTCTTTTTGTTCTCCATTGCCATTTCCATCCTCCGCAGCCGTGGCAGGAGCAAAGGTCTCTCGGATATACCGGTATAAGCGACCCAAATGTACGCTGCATCGATATCTCGACGCGTGTAATTGAAGAAAGAGGACACATTATGTAAGTTCGATGACATTGCCTCCGTTCTGCACGCGCGCCGCGCCCTTCTCTCTTCCTCCGCTCCACCTTCCTCTCTTTTTCCCCTCTTCGTACCTCTCTTCACCCTCTTCTTCCATTTCTACCTTTTTCCCCATTCTCTTCGAGCTATTCTCGCCCCTGCGTTTCGAGTTCTTAACAGAACACTCGGTTTTCTCTTTTTCTTTCTTCTTTCCTTCTTCCATATTCTCAAACAACTTTGTTTTCATTTGGAATTTTATTCTTTTATCCTTTTATCCATTTAGATATTCGAGATTTCGTGTATTTCTCGATGCATCGCATCATGTTTCGGTGAATGGATATTTCAAAGGCTCTCGATGGACTTTTGACTATTCGTGAGGTTAGTTGTTCTAGCTTTAAACTCAGCTGTTCGAATAGTTGATAAACCAAAGACGTGAGCTTCGGTACTTGAACGTTGAAAAATCGTATCATCGGAGTATTCGATATTTGAAATAAATCTTTGATTCTCTGATCGCGCGGAGCTCGAACGGACTCTAAATGTTTGGCGACCTTTCGAGATAAAATTGAAATAAAATTCGGAACTCGAACGGACTCTAGATATTCAGTGTCCTTTCGAGATAAATTGGAGATAAAATCCGGAGCTCGAACGGACTCTAGATCTTCGATGTGCTTTCGAGATAAAGTCGAGATAAAATCCGGAGCTCGGACAGACTCTAGATCTTCGGCTTCCTTTCGAGATAAATTTGAGATAAAATTTGGAGCTGGAACGGACTCTACATATTCGGCGTCCTTTCGAGATAAATTCAAGATAAAATCCGAAGCTCGAACGAACTCTAGATTCTTCGGCGTGCTTTCGAGATAAAGTCGAGATAAAGTCGAGATAAAATCGAGGTAAAATCCGGAGCTCAAACGGACTGTAGATCTTCGGCGTGCTTTCAAGATAAAGTCGAGATAAAGTCGAGATAAAATTCGGTGCTCGAACGGACTGTAGATTTTCGGCATGCTTTCGAGATAAATTCGAGATAAAATCTGGAGCTCGAAGGGACTCTAGATCTTCGGCGTCCTTTTTAGATAAATTCGAGATAAAATCCGGAGCTCGAACAGACACTAGATATTCGGCGTCCTTTCGAGATAAATTCGAGATAAATTCCGAAGTTCGAACGGACTCTAGATCTTCAGCTTCCTTTCGAGGTAAATTCAAGATAAAATCCGGAGCTCGAACGGACTCTAGATCTTCGGCGTCCTTTCTAGATAAATTCGAAATAAAACCGGAGCTCAAACGGACTCTAGATCTTCGGCTTCCTTTCGAGGTAAATTCAAGATAAAATCCGGACCTCGAACGGACTCTAGATCTTCGGCATTCTTTCGAGATAAAATCGGGAACCGATTGCCGAGCGCGTGGCCGGCGAATCGCGTTTTCTAATTTCCCATTCTTCGCGACGTGACTTTTCAGCGCGTCTCGTTTCTCCGTTCCTCCTGCCCCGCTTCGAAAAGCTACTTTCCTCTTGCGTAATCCCGTTTTCTGCCTTTCCTCGTCCCTTTCGATCCTCTCTGCCCCACCGTTCTCCGTCGGCCAAGTTTCATCGCGAAACTCCTTTCCGAGCACGAACGGCCGATCTCAGGCTCCTCCTGGGGATCGATTGCGATTCTACGTCCACTGACCAACCGCACGGTCATCGATCAGCATCTCAATTAGGTGCATCCGTGTTCCATGCTATTGCGTCACCGACTCCGATGCCGTTTCTTACGGATTTCGGATTAACATTTAGAAATAAGACTAGCAGAGTTTAGCGGTAATATTCTCCGGTGAACTTTGCCGGCGAATCCCAAAGATTATCGCATTATCCGGTTATTTAATAGCGATCCAGGTACACTCGTGTTCCTCGTGTTGCGTCATTGGCACGAGCGTTAATTCTTCGAGATTTTAACGCCGCAGATAAAATCGGTTCTCGATGACGAAGCTTCGAATTTTAATTCCATTCCATTCCACGATTGATCTATCGAGCAATCTCGTTCGAGTATTAGGTGAATGATCCAGGGATTAACATTATCGGGGATTAAGTTCGCCAAAGATTAGATTCGACGCGTATCTTTCGATCGGATGTGTAAAATCGGGACACTTATTTATAGAATCGTTTATCAAAGATCAGCTGTTCTGTTTTTTTCAAAGATCAGAATCACGTTTGATATAGAGCTGAATTTTCAGTAGAATTTTTCGTTGTTTTATTGATCGAGGATGAAGATGGTAAAATGGAAAAGCGAAATGGAGAAAGAAGCGGAGACAGTGAGTCACGAAAGCACGTGTCCGAGTGGAAAAAAGGCTCAAGGATTCTCGTCACACGCAGGAGATCGTTTGTCAATGTTGAAAGAAGCACAGAAGCGAAGGATGATATTTATTATTCGTCGAGAAAAGCAAAAGGGACGGGGCCGATAAATCTGACGGAAATTCCTACGGCGTGAAAATAGAAAACGCGTATAAATAGAATCCGAGAGATAACCGATCGAGCATCGATTAAACGAAACGAATCGTCGATACACGATCGGTATTAATGGGACAACATCTACATTTTTATCAACCGGTTACCGATTTTTTTACACTTTGCGCTATGACATTACCTTTAATGTGACAAAACTATTTTTCCTTGAAACAATTAAGTCATTTCTGACGTGACACTTCGTATAGTCGATAAAACAAATTGATGGGAGAAGCAATTGGTATTAATCGGACAATATCTCCGTTTTTATTAACCGATTACCGATTTTCTAACCGTTTGCGCTTTGACGTGACAAAACTATTTTTCTTTGAAACTCTTAAGTCATTTCTGACGTGACACTTCGTATAGTTGATAAAACAAATTGATGGGAGAAGCAATTGGTATTAATCGGACAACATCGCCGTTTTTATCAACCGATTACCGATTTTTTAATCTTTTGCGCTTTGACGTGACAAAATTATTTTTCCTTAAAGCTCTTAAGTCATTTCTAACGTGACACTTCGTATAGTCGATAAAACAAATTGATGGGAGGAGCAATTGGTATTAATCGGACAACATCGCCGTTTTTATCAACCGATTACCGATTTTTTAACCTTTTGCGCTTTGACGTGACAAAACTATTTTTCCTTGAAACTCTTTAGTCATTTTTGACGTGACACTTCCTATAGTTGATAAAACAAATTGATGGGAGAAGCAATTGGTATTAATCGGACAATATCTCCGTTTTTATTAACCGATTTTCTAACCCTTTGCGCTTTGACGTGACAAAACTATTTTTCTTTCAAACTCTTAAGTCATTTCTGACGTGACACTTCGTATAGTTGATAAAACAAAATCGGTGGGAGAAGCAGTTGGTATTAATCGGACAACATCTCCGTTTTTATCAACCGATTACCGATTTTTTAATCCTTTGCGCTTTGACGTGACAAAACTATTTTTCTTTGAAACTCTTAAGTCATCTCTGACGTAACACTTCTTACGATTAATAAAATAAATTATCAGGAAGTCATTTTATTTAAAAGATATTTTGAAATTAAGTCTTGTATTATAAATTTCTCAACGCGATATTTGTCGGTAAAATATTGAACTTCAAATAACTTCGAGTAATTACTTCAATCTAACGTGTAATTTCGAAAGGAGAAAAACGAAACGAGAGTTTACCGAGAATAAACTGGAAAATTATTATAGTGCAAAGGGTTAAACCGTCTTTAGCTAGGAGAACATGGTCCAGCAGCATCGCAATTCACGATTCGCGTTACGAAGCATCGTTGCTCGAGGAAGATTCGAAGCTCATAACGAGTTATGGCTGTTTGGAATTCACAGGTCGCTCCGGCACACGACGCGACTCCTAAAACGTCCGATTTATACTCGACTTTCCATTCTTTTCGTATTATTCCACATCGGGTTAATGCTGAAATAATGGTACTTTCTATTTCACGGTACAAATGGCTCCTCGGCAGCGATCCTCCGTTTGTCAATTTTTTCCTTTTTTTTCCCCCCTTCTTATCCACGAAACAAGAAGACCGTAAAAATGATTAGGTAACGGAATGATGAACTTTCACGAGAATTCCAAACGATTCTGTGTCTCGTAATTACGTCAAATTCGTCTGCGGAGGAATCTCCGGGAGACTAACGAGAGTTCCTATCGTAATATTTCATCCGATCAATTACCAAAGTTCGAGCGAACTTCCAGGAGGTATTCGCGAGGTTTTCCGCGTTTCGCGGAATTCCGACGCTTCTGATTCTGAAGATTCGGAAGCTTCGAAAGCTTCGAACGTTTAGAACAATCCCGTTGGTCCCGAGGAATAGCGAATTCTTAGTGGAACGAGAGCGCGGCTGGAAATGGCGCAAAATTAATCTCGAGCAAACTTCAAGAAGGCATTTGCAAGTTTTCCGCGTTTCGCGGAATTCCGAAGCTTCTGATCTAAAGATTCGGAAGCTTCGAAAGCTACTGAAACTTAGAACGATCCCGTTGGTCCCGAGGAATCGCAAGTCTGCAGTGAAACGAAGTCACAGCCCTCGAAATGCCGTAAAATTAATCTCGAGCGAATTTCGAGGAGGTATTCGTGAGTTTTCCGCACTTCGCGGAATTTCGAAGCTTCTGATTTGAAGATTCGGAAGCTTCGAAAGCTTCGAATGATCCCGTTGGTCCCGAGAAATCGTGAGTCCAAGTGGAACGAAATTGCGGCTGGAAATGATGTAAAATAAATCTCGAACAAACTTCGAGGAGGCATTTCCGAAGTTTTCCGCGGTTCGCGGAATTCTGAAGCTTCTGATCTTAAGATTCGGAAGCTTCGAAAGCTTCGAACGATTCCATTGGTCCCGAGGAATCGCGAGTCCAAGTGGAACGAAATTGCGGCTGGAAATGGCGTAAAATTAATCTGGGACAAACTTCGACGAGCCATTCGCGAAGTTTTCTGTGTATCGCGGAATTCGGAAGCCTCTGTTCTAAAGATTCGAAAGCTTCGGAAGCTTCGAAAGATTAGAAAGCTTTGATCGATCCCGTTGGTCTCGAGGAATCCACGAGTCCACAGTGAAACGAAGTCGCTTCTAGAAATGGCGTAAAATTAATCTCGAACAAACTTCGAGCAGGCATTCGTGAGTTTTCCGCTTTTCGCAGAATTCCGAAGCTTCAGATCTGAAGATTTGGAAGCTTCAAAAGCTTAGAAAGCATTGAAGGATCCCGTTGGTTCCGAAGAATCCACGAGTCCGTGTAAAGCGATGTTGCAGCTGGAAATAGCGTAAAATTAATCTCTAACAAACTTCAAGTAGACATTCGCGAAGTTTTCCGTGTTTCTTGGAATTCCGAAGCTTCTGATCTGAAGATTCGGAAGCTTCGAAAGCTTCTAACTCTTCGAACGATCCCGTTAGTCCCGAGGAATCCACGAGTCCGCAGTGAAACGAAGTCGCGGCTAGAAATGGCGTAAAATTAATCTCGATTCGTCCGGATAGCGTGTTTCCATCGGCGCGAGATCGCTCTATCGGTCGAAGTAAAGGGAACTCGGAACGATCCTCTCTAATGTGGCATAAAATGGCCACCCGATTTGTCTTGGCGAGCAACCGACACCGGTATCGCGTTCCCTGCAGGTCGAAACGAATTTCAACGCAGCGGGATGTTCCTTTGAGTCATCCAATTAGCGACTGGAGGGTTTCGATGCTCGAGTTCTCGAGGATGAGAGGATCGCTCGGCGATCGAACGTGTCGCGAGAAAAAGTCGCGAGAGAAGGAGGAAATCGTTGCTGGAACACGTGTTAACGGAGTTGCGTAACCCTGTTCACCGCAAACGTCGTCAAAACCGATTCTGGGCCCGTAATTGAGAGGGTAAACGTGTTTTTAGCGGTTCAATTAACAGTCCGAGTAGTTTATGGCGTTCGTTGTCGAAGACCCCGGCTGCTCGAGCCTGCTGGAAGCTGAAATGCACATAGAAGTAGTCTCCAAGTAACTAAATCGTTGATAGAACCTTGGGTGCTTCAATTTTGTCTTGGAAAATCTCGGCTGCTCGAATTATAGATTTTGAGATCTTGAAAAAAGTCGGCTCGAAGATTTTCAGATCTCTGGAAAATCTCAACTGCTCAAATTATACACTTTAAAATCTCGGGAAAAATTGGCTCGAGTGTACCGAAGATTTCGAGATCTCTGGTATCTCGAAATCTCGAAACTTCGTTACGAGCTGATCTCGGGAAAAATTGGCTCGAGTGTACCGAAGATTTCGAGATCTCTGGTATCTCGAAATCTCGAAACCTCGTTACGAGCTGAGATGAGGACAAAGACACGAATCTCCAGATGAATAACTTCGGGCGCTTCAATTTTGTCTTGGAAAATCTCAGCTGCTTGAATTATAAACTTCGAAATCTCGAAAAAAGTTGACTAGAGTGTGCCGAAGATTTCGAGATCTCTGCTACCTCGAAATCTCGAAATCTTGAATCTTCGTTACGAGCCGAGACGAGGACAGAGACACAAATCTCGAGTTGAATCACCTCGGGTGCTTTAATTTTGTCTTGGAAAATCTCAGCTGCTCAAATTATAGACTTCGAGATCTCTGGTATCGAATTCTTCGCGTGACATCACCAAAACCTCTAATCTTCGTTATGAGCCGAAACGAGGACAAAGACACGAATCTCCAGATGAATCATCTCGGGTGCTTCTATTTTGTCTTGGAGAATCTCAGCTGCTCGAATTATAAACTTCAAGATCTCGGGAAAAGTTGGCTCGACTGTACCAAAGATTTCGAGATCTCTGATATCTCGAAATCTCGAAATTTTGAATCTTCGTTACGAGCTGAGACGAGGACAAAGACACGAATCTCCATATGAAGAACATTGAGTGGTTCAAATTTGTCTTGGAAATCTCAGCTGCTCGAATTATAAACTTCGAGATCTCAGGAAAAGTTGGCTCGACTGTACCGAAGATTTCGAAATCTCTGATATCTCGAAATCTCGAAATTTTGAATCTTCGTTACGAGCTGAGACGAGGACAAAGACACGAATCTCCAGATGAAGAACATTGAGTGGTTCAATTTTGTCTTGGAAAATCTCAGCTGCTCGAATTATAGACTTCGAGATCTCAGGAAAAGTTGGCTCGACTGTACCGAAGATTTCGAAATCTCTGATATCTCGAAATCTCGAAATTTTGAATCTTCGTTACGAGCTGAGACGAGGACAAAGACACGAATCTCCAGATGAATAACTTCGGGCGCTTCAATTTTGTCTTGGAAAATCTCAACTGCTCAAATTATAGACTTCGAGATCTCAGGAAAAGTCGGTTCGAGTGTACCAAAGATTTCGAGATCTCTGGTATCGAATTCTTCGCGTGACGTCACCAAAACCTCGAATCTCCGTCACGAGCTGAGACGAGGACAGAGACACGAGTCTCGAGATGAATCACCTCCAGTGATTCGAGCATCTCAAAATCCCGAGTGTCCGAATTTCTCAAGCGACGCATTAGCCGAGTCTTGAATCCTTCGAAACGGTGAAAACGTCACAACTCTGAAGTCGCTTAGAATTTCGAAATGCTTCGGCTAAACTGAAACCATCGAGGTCTCTCCGGCTTTCAAAACGCGTTTTTCAGACGTTGAAACTCGATGTACTCGAGATTCTTGGACACCGAACGCGTGACACGTGTGTTCTTCTTTTGGATCCTCCGCGATATCTAAAGAAATGGTAAATGCTAGGTTTCTAGGTTTCAAATGATACAAATATCTCTTTTTTGTTAATAGAGAGCCTTCTTTTACATGTTCCAGATTGCGAAAGAACATCGACGAACGGTGCATCAAAATAAATACATCTAGACATCGCTGTCACAAATTTGTCTCAGTCTAAATGACTATTTTTCAATCTTTTATTCGAAATTCGATATTCAACTTATCATTTTGTTTATCCGGCGCAATTTGATTACAGTTAGAGTAAGATTAACCCATTTTCATCTGAAAGGAGTCTTCTAAGACTTTCAATGAAATTAAGTGTATCAAACGAACTCTTACTTATATTTGATTCAGAAATTATACATATATTAAAACAACATCATTCTATATGATGTTATAGTATAAATATTTATTCCTTTATGTAGTTGTGTGATACATAAATTTAAAATATGCAAGCAACAGATATTGAGTGCGTATTATTCCGCTTAATGATGTAAATTGGTTAAGAACTCCCTTAACTAACTTTTAATTTCTCTCGAAGCTCCCTTTCTTTCATTTTTCCATTCACTAGACGTTCCACCGATCACGTCGATTGGGCTTAACATCAAATTGTCTAAAATCATGAAAACCCTGGAATAATCAAAATTTCGCGAACCTATTCTAAATTCGCTGTAAATAGAAAGAAAATGGGTACTCTGTTAACCAATTTTTAACCAATTTCTCTCGAAGTTTCTTCTCGGCTTTCATTTTTCCATCCACTAGATGTTCCACCGATCACGTGGATTGGGCTTAACATCAAATTGTCTAAAATTCCGAAAACCCTGGAATAATCAAAATTTCGCGAACCTATTCTAAATTCGCTGTAAATAGAAAGAGAATGGGTACTCTGTTAACCAATTTTCAACGAATTTCTCTCGAAATTTCTCCTCTCCTTTAATTTTTCCATCGATCACTGCTTAAAATCCCGTAAACCCTGGAATAAACAAAATTTCGCGGATCGATTCTAAGTTCGCTGTAAATAAAAAGAGAATGGGTACTCAGTTAACCAATTTTTAACGAATTTCTCTCGAAGTTTCTTCTCTCCTTTCATTTTTCCATCCACCAGTCATTCCACCGATCACGTGAAATCAGTTTAACATCGAACTGCTTAAAATCGCGAAAATCCTGGAATAAACAAAATTTCGCGAACCTATTCTAAATTTGCTGTAAATAGAAAGAGAATGGATACTCTGTTAACCAATTTTTAACCAATTTCTCTCGACGTTTCTTCTCTTCTCTCATTTTTCCATCCACTGGACGTTTCACCGATCACTGTCTAAAATCCCGAAAACGCTGGAATAATAAAAATTTCGCGAACCGATTCTAAATTCGCTGTAAATAGAAAGAAAATGGATAATTGTAATTATGGAAGCGGGAGCAGTGGAGAAACGAAGTCGGAGTGAAAAAAGGAAACGAGCGGCGCATCGGCGATGACGCAAGGGGCATAATAAACATTTCGCGGTGCATTCCGTGGCTCGGGAACGGTACCGTTTTCTGCGTGAAAGCAACCACGTCGGATTTTGTCGTGAACCGTGGCGATTCACGCGCAGGCGAAAGGACGAGAGCCGCATCCTCTCTTCTCTGCGGTGCAGCGTCCAGTTACGTGAGAAACGCGGCTTCGCATCCGTTCCAGCCAATCCACCTAACTTACCAAACCCGCAGGATGACGAAGGATGACGAAGGTGGATCGTGGGCAGCCGCACGCGCCTCCTCTCTTCCGTTTCCACGACAATTTCAACGGAAAACACCGTTCGTCGCTTGAGACACGTTTCAGAACTGCCAGACCCGCTTTCCAGTCTTCCACGATGGTTAAACGTACGAAGAACAGCGATCGTTCGTGTAATTATAAGCTCCAGTGAATTGAAAGAGGAAGGAAAAACGTGTGATACGAAAAGGGTTAGAATCCTTAACAGGATTAAGACGAAATAACTTATAATTAAAATAAAAGAAATAAAAAATAAAGATTGAGATTCGAGTTTTCTTCAGAGACGTGGTTAATTCTCTAATTGCAAATAAGAATGATGAAAGGTCAAAAGTTTGGCATTGTTGATGATTTAAAAGACATTTTAGAAGTAGAAACTGAATAAACACCCGTGGATTAAAAGAAAAACATTAAACGTGTGATACGAAAAGGATAAGAATCCTCAACAGGATTAAGACGAAATAACTTTTAATTAAAATAAAAGAAATAAAAATAAAGACTGTGATTCAGGTTCGCTTCAGAGTCGTACTTAATTCTCTAATTGCAAATAAGAATGATGAAAGGTCAGAAATTCGGCGTCGTTAATGATTTAAAAAATATTTTAAAAGTAGAAACTGAATGAACACTCGTGAATTAAAAGGGATAAGACAAATCTGGGAAACGAAAAAGGTGAGAACCCTCGTTAGAATTAATATGAAATGGGTTATAATTGAAATAAAAGGAATAAAAAATAGAAACTGAGATTCGAGTTTACTTCAGAAACATGGTTAATTCTGTAATTGCAAGTAAGAACGATGAAAGATCAGAAATTCTGCATCGTTGATGATTCAGAAGACATTCTAGAAGTAGAAACTGAATGATCATCCGTGAATTAAGAGGGAAACGTCAAACCTGGGATACGAAAAAGGTGAGAACCCTCGTTAGAATTAATATGAAATGAGTTATAATTGAAATAAAGAAATAAAAAATAGAGACTGAGGATCGAGTTGACTTCAGGGACGTGGTTAATTCTGTAATTGCAAGTAAGTATACTGAAAGACGAGAAGTTTGGCATTGTTGATGATTCAGAAGACATTCTAGAAGTAGAAACTAAATGAACATCCGTGAATTAAAAGAGAAACGTCAAACGTGTGGTAGGAGAAGAGTGAGAACCCTTGGCAGGATTAAGACGAAATAACTTATAATTAAAATAAAAGAAATAAAAAATGAAGATTGAGATTCGAGTTTACTTCAGAATCGTGGTTAACTCTATAATTTCAAATAAGAACGATGAAAAGCCAGAAATTTGGCGTCGTTAATGATTTAAAAAACATTTTAAATGTAGAAACTGAATAAACACCTGTAAATTAAAAAGGAAACGTCAAACCTGGGATACGAAAACGGTGAGAACCCTTGTTAGAATTAACGCGTAATGCGTTATAATTAAAATGAAAGAAATAAAAAATAAAGATTGAGATTCGAGTTCACTTCAGAGACGTGGTTAATTCTATAATTTCAAATAAGAACGATGAAAAGCCAGAAATTTGGCGTCGTTGATAATTTAAAAAACATTTTAGAAGTAGAAACTGAAGTTCGACTTATAGTTAGCTTCGACATGTTGATTAATTTTGCGATTACAAGGAAAAACATCACATGTTAAACATTCGACGTGATTGATGATTCCGGAGACATTTTAGAAGTAGAGAATTATTGTTTGGACATGTCTTGTAGCTTCACAAAAGATCATGCAATTTAATCGAATTCTAAGGAGAAGAATAGGGAAAATGGAAGATACCTGTTCGAAGTTATGCGAGGATTCGCACCGAGTGGGATTCGTTACTCCATTACCTACTTATTTTTTACTCCATTATCTACTTGAATGCGAGGCAAAGCAATCGTTATTGAGCAACGCTCGGATCGGTATGCGAATTTTTCTAATCATTTTCAAAGATTCACCGGTCGGCTGTTGGAAGAATTTTTCGGTCAGACTTTCAGCGTGAATTATTTAATATAATAATCTCCCTCGCGGATAATTGGTCGTTGCGGTTAATTGTTGCAATTAATTTTCGAATACTTTAGATTCCTCTGTTACTCGAAGAATTCTTCGACGCATGTTTTACCTTTTTAAACTTTTTCTTCTGTCTTTTCCTTCGATTGCCATGACAAATGATCGTTGCGTCAGAATCAATATGCAAATATTCGAGTTCGTTTATTATTACCTGCGTCGATTGCTCGATGAATTTTCTAAACTTTGAAATGTTCATTGCCAAATGGAAATTTCGAGCTCGAAATATACGCGACAGGTTCGGATTAATTCAAACGGATTATTAACGAAAGGTCAACGAATCTTTATACACGTTTAGAAGGTTGGAGGCTGTCGCTCAACGATTGAGACGTTAGTGATTATTTATGCGAGGAGTTGGAAGAATATTTTCACTGTTTGCCGAGACACCTATCACCTCGGCTGGTTAATTGACTCGGTAAATAGGTCGTTAAGGGAAGGGGAACGGCGGATTAATAGAGAAGAAATAAATAGAGAGAATACCGTGCTCGGCGATTAATGAATGGTTATTGAGAAAGGTCGGTGACTAGACTCTCTCGCGGTACGCAGGATGACCTCCAGAGGTTGGAACCAGGCCAAAACGAAATTCGACGTGTCCCGGACGAAGGGTGAAAGTTGTTTTTGTCATTCCGATGTTCCAGATCACAATGGCGCCACGACAGATTCCTTAGCGATTACAAAATGGTCCATACCACTTTCGGCGTAACTTCCGTCTCGCCCGAAATCTCCTACGCGCAACCTCTCTTCCCATTTTCCATTGTCAATTTTCGTATTCGCGAATATCACTCTAGAAAAAAATTATATTTCTCTTGTTATTATATAAGGAAGAATTGAAATTAAGAACTGGAAACGTTATTAAAAATTACAATCTACAATCGGGAAGCTACAGCGTTTCGTTTTTCACTTTCTATTTAATTACGATTGAATTCATAAATTTCCAATTTAATTCTTAAATTTCCAATTTAATTATATTTAAGAAAATTGCGCGATGAAATAGAAGAGATAGAAGACGAAAGTAATTTTCAAAGAAGAATTTGCTTTATTCGGTTTAATAAAAAAATAAAGTCCTCGATAGAGTTAATTCCGATTTAATTCTTAAATTTCCAATTTAATTATATCTAAGAAAATTGCGCGATGAAATAGAAGAGATAGGAGACGAAAGTAATTTTCAAAGAAGAATTTCTTCGTGGTTCAATAAAAAATAAAGCAATTTGGTTATCGAATAATAACCAAAAACACTTTCCGTCCTCTCTCCATACTAAACAGCATTTCACAAGAAAGAACGTCTCGAGAGGCAGAGAAAGAGTAGAACAAATTCCGGAAAAGCGTGTTCTAGGTTGAAGAAGAAAGAAAGTCGCAGATAAAGAACGGATCTTGGTCGGAATTCACCGGAACCTGGAATCCTCCGGAAACGAAGGTGATCCCACGCTTATGATCGGTAAACTGGGAAGCGTGGTGAGTTTCGACGGTCGGAAAAACTCGGGGTATCCCGAGATCGGAGAAAATTTCAATGCTGGGAACTGTTGCGGAACCTTTTGTCCCTTTGGGAACCCGGAGAGAAGCGTCGCGACGGTAGCTCGCAGCCAGGAAGCTGAGGATCCCCGTGATTAGAACGCGGGTATCCAATCGACGCCATTAGTCGATACCATCTGCGAATCTGTTCGCGCAATTTGCCTGTTCCTCGACCTTCCTTTTACTCGCTCACGATTGGCAAACACGTGTCGTCATGTTCTTGTTCCAAAATGGCAATCGTTGCCGTCACGTCCACGGACGATTAGGCTAATGGACCAGTGCATCGTTCAGCAAACCAAATCACAAAATCTTCATCGCCAAATAACGATTATTAAAAATTGCTAAAGACTTCACGACCATTCGCGACATTAAAGGCCGAGAAATTTCGAATTTGTCTCTTCTTTTCTTTTTTTTTTCCTGTTTTTTTCTTAGAAATCTCATGAACGTTGAGTAATTCTAAGGGAGTTAGTTGGAAATTTAGGAAAACGCGTTTCACGTTTCGTTTAGGTAGTTTTCTTCTTTTCTGAAGAAAGTTCATCGAGGTTTGTCAGGCTGATGGCTTCACACAAATTGCTTTAAATTGTTAATAGCGATCGATATCACAGATCTGGATGTCAGAGGACATCCTGACGCCGATTGAATAAATAATTCGTCAGAGAGGAAGATTCGAACTCTTTGCGTCGATTCGTTAAAGTGATTAACAAGATTGGACATTTCGTCCCGACGAGAATTTCGATTTTTACGTCAGGTAAAATATGGCGAAATTAATCCTCGATAGAGAGACTCCGGAAATAAATAAATGCTAGAGGAAAGAGATATAAGATGAATAAATAATCTCTGTGTTAATTCGTCGAGGCAAATGTGGATTGGGAATTTTTTTGAGATTAAATCGAATAATTGTACGAAGTCGATATCGTTCTGAAATATCGACAGAGTAAAAATTAGAGCTTCTGTTACGCCCTCTGCGATTTAGAGGCGCTGATCGAGAAATTATAATCACCGTGATCGATAAAACAGATGAAAATACAGATTTGAAAGGAATAATAAATATTTAAAAAAAAAATGATATTAATACGTCGAGTAAACTCGTGATTTGGACTTTCGTTTCGCGTCAGCTTCGTTCGTTAACATTCTTTACCTGATATTTAGTTAATAAAAAGGAGCTGTGTCCAGTTTGTTATAGAAAGGGAATTTTAAGAGAAGTTTCACTTCCATATCTAATTCTAAAAAAATAGCTAGTGATACGAGATAAACTCTGAGATAAACAGCCGGACAATAATGTGTTAATCTTTCAATAAGTACAAATAATCTATAAATATATATTTAAGGTTTCATATCAAAGAAAAATATATCAATTATTCAATCGTTTTATCTACTATCGATAACAGTAGAGTAAAACGTAGCTATTCCTCGGATAAGATTAATATCGGTTACCACGTATCGGTAATATCGATAATTACCGATTAGGTATAAAATTTAGAATTTTAGAGTAATTTTTGTTGCATTAAAAAAAGTAGAGCTTCAAAATATTAAATTAAATTTTATTAAATATTATTACATTAATATTAGATTAAATTAGATTAATAATATTATTAAATATTATTTAATATTAGATTAAATTAAATTAATAATGTTAGTAAATATTATTTAA
>NIJG01000055.1:817068-827753 GCA_002201625.1 Euglossa dilemma | reverse complement strand
GTCCCGTAAATCTAGTGTTAAGCGGAATAATCCTTGTACAATAACTACTACTTATATATTTTAAGCTTAGTTACTCTACAGCTGTGTCAAAAAATAAATATTCGTATTATAAAAATATTGTCAAAAATATTGTCAGTATTATCAAAAAAATGAATATATTTATTTTAAAATATGTACAATTTTCGGGTTAAATCTAAATTAGTTATTACATTACGCTTAATTTCAATTAGAAACTCGAAGACTCTCTTTAGAACGAAGATGCAAACGGGTTAAATAAATAAATCTCTTTTATATCTCGGAAAAACTGAGAGGAAGGATGAAATATTAGCTATGATCGGTAATCTTCCAGGGGAATAATTTAAATCGATTGGTGCAGACGGAGCATGCTGGATAAGTAGATGCGATAAGAAAGTATGGAGTGCTGTCTGCGGTGATTAATCCGCACTGAGTTTTCCCAGGTTGGGAATGACGGCTTGGTTTGGTCGGAAATGAGTGGAAATGCCCGAACACTTTATACGTGCGTGAGCTCGCGTTTCCATCGCGCGATCGGCCTCGTATATCGGCAACGACCCAACCGGGGAAACTGGTCTGGAGCTGCTCTCGGATTGTCCAGTTATCCACGTTATCTCGCCTCTTTAAAAGGCCACCGTGAAAAGCCTCCAGCGAGACCGTTCCTCCTTCAATACCGATCACCGATCCTCCGAGTTTACCCGGTCATTAGGACCTTAAAGGTCGTCTCTGCCCCCCGTTCCATCGCTAACCGGTGTATTCTTCTTCTTCTTATTCCCGTTTTTCGATCGTTCCCCTTTCCGACGCCTTCTGACGCCCACCGCGCCGAATTTTGCGAATCAAGGGTTTCGCGCGGATTCCTTGAGAATTGACGATTTTTTCGATTTTTTGACGTCGAGATGGTTTGGAAGGTTAGATTGGGAATTAGAAATCGATCGTGTCGGATAATTCGTAGTCTTTGGATTGGTGTATAGTAGTAATAGAAAATAGAGGAGCTTTTCCTCGGTTTTGTTTATTTGAGAAATACGTCGAATTTCACGCGAACCGAGGATTTTTCGCCGATTTCTTTAGGATCAACGGACGATTTTTCGATTTTTTGACGTCGAGATGGTTTAGAAGGTTAGATTGGGTATTAGAAGTCGATCAAGTCGGATAATTCGTAAGTTCTTGGGTTGGTGTATGATAATAATATTGGAAAATAGGGGAGCTGTTTCTCGGTTTTGTTTATTTGAGAAATACGTCGAATTTCACGCGAACCGAGGATTTTTCCCCGATTTCTCTAGGATCGACTGACGATTTTTTGATTTTTTGACGTCGAGATGGTTTAATAAGTTAGATTGGGAATTAGAAATCGATCGAGTCGGATAATTCGTAGTTTTTGGATTGGTGTATAGTAGTAATGGAAAATAGAGGAGCTTTTCCTTGGTTTTGTTTATTTGAGAAATACGTCGAATTTCACGCGAACCGAGGATTTTTCGCCGATTTCTCTAGGATCGACGGACGATTTTTTGATTTTTTGACGTCGAGATGGTTTAATAAGTTAGATTGGGAATTAGAAATCGATCGAGTCGGATAATTCGTAGTTTTTGGATTGGTGTATAGTAGTAATGGAAAATAGAGGAGCTTTTCCTTGGTTTTGTTTATTTGAGAAATACGTCGAATTTCACGCGAACCGAGGATTTTTCGCCGATTTCTTTAGGATCAACGGACGATTTTTCGATTTTTCGACGTCGAGATGGTTTAGAAGGTTAGATTGGGAATTAGAAGTCGATCGAGTCGGATAATTCGTAAGTTCTTGGGTTTGTGTATGATAATAATATTGGAAAATTAGGGGAGCTGTTCCTCAGTTTTGTTTATTTGAGAAATAAGTCGAATTTCACGCGTACCGAGGATTTTTCGCGAATTCTTCGAGGATCGACGAACGATTTTTCGATTTTTCGAGAGGTTAGATCAGAAATTAGAAGCCTATCGAGTCGGTTAATTCGTAATTTCTAAATCGATGTATGGTAGTAATAGAAAACAAGGGAGCCTTTTCTCAGTTTTGTTTATTTCAAAAATACACCGAATTTCGCGCGAACCAAGGATTTTTCGTGGGTTCGTCGACGATCAATGAACGATTTTTCAATTTTTCGACGTCGGGTTGGTTCAGAGGGTTAAATCGGGAATTAGAAGTCGATCTAATAGAATAATTCGTAATTCTTGAATTTGTGTACGGTAATAATGTAAAATAGAGGAGCTTTCCTCAGTTTTATTTACTTTATTCGGTTTTATTAACATTTCTCGCGAATTCCTCGAGTATCGACCACCGATTTTACAATTTTACGATTCTTTTACGTCGGGATTAAATCGAGAATTAGAAGTCGATCGAGTAGGATAATTCGTAAGTTCTTAGGTTGGTATATGTGTATAATAATAAAAAAGAAACGAGCGTTTTCTCGGTTTTATTTATTTGAAAAATATATACCGACTGAAGTTTTGAGAAGCGTATAGAGTGAACGATTATTTTTCGTCCTGGTATACTGGTTTAAGGGATTAAATTGGGAATTGTAAATAATCTGGAAAACTTCTTCTTCCATCGTGTATTTTTGTTAAATACATAGTCTAAAGAAAGCGTAGAATGAATGAGTGTTTAAATAACGACCTTTCAGTAGCTTGGCAATGTGATAAAAATTTGAATATCGCTATCGTGTGGTGCAATTAAAATTTACATAGCGTTTTACTCTTCTTATAAGCGGTAAATGATAGCCTTTCAGTTGTGGGTGGGTCTTTGTCTCCAGGCAAGCAATAATTTTCGACTCTGTCTGCCATTCTGCAGAATGACCACGATGACTGCGAAAATATACGCGTACAACGTTGATAAAGAACACTTAATACAACGGTTTAATATTAAACAGAAATAAACGCGAAATTAAAATAATCGCTTTACGATAATTACGATACTCGCGATACTTACGGTATTACAATTAACCACTGTAATTACGATGCTAAATAAAACTGGATCGTTTTGTGCAACGCACGACGGAAATAACGCTCGTCATAAAGCAACGTAACGTAATAATAAATAAGATAATAACAGCTTCCTTCTGAACGATATTAAACGTTCTTTTCACGATTTAATTAGAGATATAGCTTGATAAAATCGGCTCTTCTCTTCTCTTTCCTGCTGAGCAATTGTCTTTTTGCAAATTTGCCATTATTCCTGCGGCGACAACGCTAAACGTTCGAAAGGCCATAAATAAATCGCGAAACGAATCACCCAGATTATTTCCTCTTCCCTTGTTTTTCTTCGGTGAAAAAGCCTCGCGAAGGCTCGTAAAATGGCGAATTAGAATGTCGGAGCGTGCATACGAGTATCGTCGCGTTCCAACAATTTCAAACATGGCCGGCGAGTTTTTTTTTTTTTTTTACATCGACTGGATTTATCGAGTCTCGAGGATCCGCGAGTGGTTTTATGGGGTTCGACGAAGAAACTGGAGAGCTTTCGCCTGGTTAATTGAAATGGTATCGAAGTGACTTCTGTAATAGCTTCTAAGTTAATTGATCGACCGATCGATCGGCAGAGAAGTACCAACGGCAATTAAGGAGCAATTAGCGCGATCAATTAGAGAAAGAGTTCTCAACTCGTTTAATCCTCGAATTTTCTTTCCCGAAGAGCAAAGACATTCGAACCGGACCACTGCGTTGCTTTTTGGTAAATTAATTTCCTCTGTTTTTCTGCTTCTTTAATCCTCGAATTTGCTTCTTTGAAAAATATACAGAGATCGGGTTATTTAACGCGAACACTTTGATAGCGTCCCTTCTTAATGAAGTAATTTCTCCTGTTTCTGCTGTTCTCTAGTTTATCCTCGAATTTTTTTCCTCGAGAATATAAATATACAGAGTGAATCACTTGACCCGAGCGTTTCGATAGCGTCTCTTCCCTTTCTAATAAATTAATTTCTTCTGTTTATTTCTTTCTTATCTGTTTATTCGATCCTCGAATTTTCTTCCTGGGAAATAAAAATATACACATTGGACTACTTCGATAGCGTTTCTTTTTAACAAATTAATTTTCTTTGTTCCTTGTTCGTTTAATCCTCGAAGTTTCTTTCTAAAGAATAAAAATATACAGGGTGGATCACTTATCGCGACAATTTAGGGTTCTTTGTTCAGTAAATTGATTGCTTCTGTTTTACTGGATTAATTTAACAAAAATCAAGTGTCGTTTGCGAGATAATAATTATACATCTTCGTTATCGTTTTCTCAATAATTAAATAGTCGAACATAATCGAGATTTAGGTTACTCTATATAACGCGAGATACATATTTGGATTAGGTTACTTTCGAGTAAATTAATTTCTTCTATTTTTCTGACACGATTAATTCAACGCAAATTGAGTGTCGTTTGTAAGAAAATAATTACACGTCTCCGTTATCGTTTTCCAGATAATTGAATAGTCGAACATAATCGAGACTTATGTCCATTTTGTATAATGCGAGATACAGGTTTGGATTAGGTTACTTTCGAGTAAATTACTTTCTTCTATTTTTCTGACACGATTAATTTAACAAAAATGGAGTGTCGTTTGTAAGAAATTAATTACACGTCTCCGTTATCGTTTTCCAGATAATTGAATAGTCGAACATAATCGAGACTTAGGTTCACTCTATATAACGCGAGATAAAGATTTGGATTACGTTACTTTCAAGTAAATTAATTCCTTCTACTTTTCCGACACGATTAATTCAACGCAAATCGAATGTCGTTTGCGAGATAATAATTATACATCTTTGTTATCGTTTGCTCAATAATTAAATAGTCGAACATAATCGAGATTTAGGTTACTCTATATAACACGAGATACAGATTTGGATTAGGTTACTTTCGAGTAAATTAATTCCTTCTATTTTTCCGACACGATTTATTTAACAAAAATCGAGTGTCGTTTGTAAGAAATTAATTACACGTCTCCGTTATCATTTTCCCGATAATTGAATAGTGGAACATAATCGAGACTTAGGTTACTATATATAACACGAGATACAGATTTGGATTAGGTTACCTTCGAGTAAATTAATTCCTTCTATTTTTTGACACGATTTATTTAACAGAAATCGAGTGTCATTTGCGAGATAATAATTATACATCTTCGTCTTCGTTTTCCCGATAATTGAATAATCAAACATAATGAAGACTCAGGTTCACTCTATATAACACGAGATACAAATTTGGATTAGGTTACTTTCGAGTAAATTAATTCCTTCTATTTTTCCGACACGATTAATTCAACGCAAATCGAGTGTCGTTTGTAAGAAATTAATTACACGTCTCCGTTATCATTTTCCCGATAATTGAATAGTTAAACATAATCGAGACTTAAGTTCACTCCATATAACACGAGATAAAGATTAGGTTACTTTCGAGTAAATTAATTCCTTCTATTTTTCCGACACGATTAATTTAACAAATGTAATTATTTTCTTACAAATACGTTTCCGTTATCGTTTTCCCGATAATTGAATAATCAAACATACTGGAGACTAGATACAGGTTATAATTTTCAGCTGTAACATTTGGAAAGCGTTCAAGTGTACGTTAAACTGAGCGAGAAACGATAAGATGGCTATAGACGAGCGAGCAGTGTGTCGCGGAGATAAAAAGCACGTTTCCCTGTACGAGATGAGTCTGTTTGGTCATTGGAGGCTAACCCAGATCTAACTCGCCTTGTCAGGGGCGTATAAGTATCGGAGAAATTATGTCCGAGGTCGGAAGTTTAATGAATACCTTCACAGACGTCTTTCATTATTCGCGCAAAAAGCATCGTGAAATTTATGCGTTATTAACATTCCCCTGTCTCTCTAATATTTTCTGCGTATTTTCTTACTTGTACGATTTTAATTATTCCGTTGTAAAATTGCCATTCAAAGGTCATCCTCTCTTGACTAATTATATCTCCGAGTTATTAATATCTTGCCGAGTAATTAGTCCCCGAGTTAAGATCCTAGAGATTAATTAATATCATTTCTTCTCGCGTTTATCTTCCTCGGATACTCATTTTCGAAATTCGAATGACAATCGGCTGGCAATTTTCCACGCTAATTTATTTATTTACACAATCATATGCGAAGCACAAAAATATTGGAGCACTAGATAATTGCGATAAATTAATTGGATATTTAATTAATTAAATTACAGTGACAAAACGAATTCTCAAACTTATTTACTTATTTATCTAGAGTATCGCTTTGTTAAATAAAACGCTATCTAAAAATTATTTATTTCTTATCTCGCGATATCAAGCTCGTCTCTTGACATATTTTTCTCTCAAATTTTTCTCTCGCAACCCGGAATCTTCGTTTCGTTCCACTGGACAAGTTACATCACCGATCATGCAAAAATTGGCGAGGTTTCCAGATTTCGTCGGGGATTAAAATAAAAATTCGCATCTTAGTTTCTGTAGAAACAGAATAACATGTGAAACGAGCATCGATCGCGATCCTGTTCGTCCTGGAAACCGTGAGACGTCCAAAGCGAATTGCTGGTGCACGTGACAAATTGAGACAATAGAGAAGAAAAATTAGCCAACTTTCCAAAGTCCATCGGCAATCAGACGCGCGTGCGCTCACGGATGACTCAGATAAATTATGAGCGGCTAGTGGTTCTCTGGCAGGAAGTGCCTCTCTCTCTCTCCTTCTCTCTCTCTCTCTCTCTCTCTCCGCATCGATTGTCGCGTTTACAGGAAAATTTTCCTGGAAACACGAGATCCGCAGCGTGACTCATGGTCCCTCCGAGCCAAGATTCAAGGTCATCGATCCGCCCACCAAACGCGTCGTTCTGCGGATCTTTTTCTCTCCTCTCCTCTCGGAACGGCGAAGAATGGAGCTCGGAACCCGACCGTTTCGGGGAGGAAAGGACGAATTCGAGTAACCGAAGGGAAGGGAAAAAAGTTGGGAAAGAACGGCAAGGGGAACGAGGGGAGAAAATTCGTGGATCAGTGACGAGCGAAAATAAAGAGATCTGTTTGCTTCCTTCGATCCCGATGCTCTTCGTCGCGGATTAACACGATTGTTCTGCCACCGGGCTTTTTACAGCCTCGTGATTGATGGATCGCGCAAGCTTGTTTTTGAAATAATTCCTTTACAAAGGGCTTGTTTTTGGGGTGCAAGGGGAGCGAGATTAATGGATCGAGTATCGATACGAGAGAGAAGAAACGGAAGTTTGTTTCACGTGTGAAAAGATCGACATCATCGAGTGTTTAAAAGTTTTGAAAGATTCGAAAAATAGAGTTATGTACGTTTACTACGAAAGTGTTGGTTTATTTGTAAGAAAATTTGAAAAAAGAACATTTTGAAATTCGAAGGTTTTGAGATAATAATAGTTGGTGATACAGTTTTGCGTTTGATAATATTATAATCGGGAAAATATTTGTAAAGGCTTCTAGAAGAAAAGGAAGACGCGTGTAAGGTAGAGAATATTTTCCAAAAAATTCGGTTTTGTTCCTTTGCCGAAAGATTAATCGAAAGAACGGTGCTAGACCTAGTTTAAACGGCCAACACCGTTTGGCCCTGACCTCAGTTAGCGTAATCCGAGTCTAGCCTTGATTTCGTCCAGGTACAGGCTACTCTCAGCCTAACTGGGGCTGGTTTGCTTTCATTCCAAACACGAGTAGCTTTAACTTCTCCTAGACCTAATTCGTCCCGGCAAAAACGCGATCCGAGTTACTCTTAATTTACATTTACTATGCCATTTGCCTCGATTTTGTTCTGTAACCAGTAGATCGTCGAAATTTAGCTCGAACAAAAATCAAAATTAAAAATTAATCGGATCTCCGTTCTTAGAGTAGATATCTGAGATAAATTCATCTGGAATTACTAAATCTAAATAGAAATTTAATTATATTCTCAATTTTGACTCGGAATCTGACTAACAAGTTCAACCTTTGATAGGAATTCAGTTGCTACCGATACAGTTTTCTCGATTTTGTTCTGTAACCAGTAGATCGTCGAAATTTAGCTCGAACAAAAATCAAAATTAAAAATTAATCGGATCTCTGTTCTNGTTTATCTATATTTACAACTTTAAAATTATATATTTAAAAGAATCTGTAGTTTCGCTTTGTGTGATACTTTATAAAACATTCACCAAGATGCATTTTCATCTTCATCGCTGTCACTTTTCATCACGTTAATTTCTTTATAAATACATCGGATTTCGGCATGAACCGTATCAAAACAAAATTCGTCTATACTAGAGCTGTGTTCATTTGTGAAACCCCTTTTTGTAGGGGCCCATGCAAAATCACGTTAAATAAACTCTTCTGATGATTTTGCCACACTCGCCAAGTTTCAACTTACGCCGGAACCATTGTCAAGAGCTACACTCTTAGAAGAATCTTTCATTATCTTATTTCTGTTATAATGGGTCATTTCACACATCGTATAAAAGACTATCAATAGCTAAGGAACCTTTCCAAGAACCAAGCGATCCTATCGTTTGAAGATAACGAAATCTAACATATACATGTCGCCTCTCACTCGCCACTCGCCCGCGCGAAACATTGTGGCGAATGAAAGTCGCTTCAAAGTCGCACAAAAGGTTAAAAGGTCCTGGGATTATTCTAGGCTATGCAGCTATCAAAAGAAAGATTCGTATGAATGGAATGGAAGTGATATCAGATGTTTACAGAATATAACAGAAAGTTTAACACTAAATGTACCAAACGGGATGAAATGGCCCCTCCCAAATTTACTTTAACACTAGATTTACGGGACCCGTCAATTTGACGGGTGAGTTGCTCCAATTATACAATATTAATAAATTTAATCAACTTATATTAAGTTTGATAATATCGTAATTATTTTTAAATTAAACTCATGGTCTTATTTTTTAAGAAAATAGGTAGTTTCCTTTACCCCAAAATCTCCATAACGCTACAACCACATAAAAAAAAAAAAAGAAAAAACGAAATGACTTTCCAAACGACTTAATATATTCTCGATTTTGTCTATTAACTTGAAATTCGTCTGCTCTCCACGCGGATTTCCCCGTTTGATTTCGTTCTCGACTCATCCTCGTATCTCCGAATGCGCGTCCTCCTCCTCGCAGTCGAACCTTTGGCCTATCTTTCGACTTCCCGGCAAAGAAGAGCATATTAAGCGACGGAACGCGGAGAATGTCATCCGGGGAACGCGATAATTCTGCTCTGTCTCGATACACAGCAATGACGCGGCCGATACGACTATCAATCTCGCGGGCTGCCGTTATTTAATGGCGTAACAGTATAGTTAACAACCAAGTCATTGGTACGAGGAGTGTAAGAGACCGATAAGAGCAACATTCCTCTCGGCTGATGCGATTAGGCCAATGGTAATGGCATTTAACGCCTCTGTCACTTGGTTATCGATGTGAACCATCTGCCTCTCGTCCCAGTTCCAATTTCACGCGCTCTCGAAACGAAGAAGAGAGAATTTTTCTGAAAAAAAAATATCTCCAATCGAATAGTGGATCAGAAGAAATTCGAGGACGGTGTCCGATTTCGTCTAGCAATTCCACAGCCGTAATTCTCTGAACTTTACTCTGTTCCTTTTTATCGAGGGTTGTTATTAAAACTGTAGATCGAACGGATAACCGAGTATAGTAATTGCAGTATCGTTGAACCGTTCCGCGAAGATAAGATTGCGGTGTTTGTACACGTGGATACGATACCTTTTTTTTTCTCTTCTTACGCCGGATTAAAGATCAGTCCGTATCCCATTGCCCCGGGAACAATTGCTATTGATCGAGAGAAAAGAATTCCATTTTTCATCCGTCGCGTTCGCGATAACCGACGACCTCTACAACGACGTTCCGCAACATTCTTCCGATTCCTCGAACAAATCCTTCCAGCAAATTCTTCCGAGTATCTCGTCGAGGAGATTCGCGGTTAAAATCCGTCGAATGATGGATCGTTTCACAAGCGTCAGCCGATCTTGCTTCGTCTCGACGCGGAAAGCGACGCTGTCATAATCGTTTCTTTGACTCTGTTCTGCGTCGCGATCGTTCAATCTTTAGCGAGACAGAGGAAACCTACATTCCCGGTATTTTTTATATAATAAAAAATAGGAAACGAAGAGGAAAGAAATAGAAATTTGGGATTATGAAAGAAGAGAAAAGAAAGATCGAGTCTAGGACCTTGTAGAAGGAATAAAAGGAAACGGTGATTTAAATATGTTTCTGCTTTCTTTCAGAAAAGGTGGAAATCCCAAAATAGGTGATAAAATTTAGGCGAGTTACTTAAAAACGCGTTTATGATATTTCCGAAAATTCCCCACTCTCCCAAGATTGACAAAGAAATTAAACAACTTTACACGAGCAAACCATGGAAACTCTCGAAGAGAATTACTCGATTGATCAAAAACGTGTCTTAAAATCCCGGAAAACTGGATGAAACGTATAAAATCGACTCACGTATAATCCTTTCGACCCTAGAATTAAAAAAAAGAATATTTCAAAACCCGAATCTTCGTTCATTTACGATAGTTCCGAAAATTCCCCACTCTCTCAAGAACGACAAAGTTATTAAACAACTTTACACGAACAAACCATGCAAACTCACGAAAAAGATCTCTCGATTGATCGAAAACGATTCTTAAAATCCCAGAAAACTGGTTGAAACGTATAAAATCGACTCACGTACAATACCGTCGACCCTAGAAG
>NIJG01000055.1:804869-816073 GCA_002201625.1 Euglossa dilemma | reverse complement strand
TGATCAAAAACGTGTCTTAAAATCCCGGAAAACTGGATGAAACGTATAAAATCGATTTACGTATAATCCCCTCGACCCTAGAATTAAAAAAAAGAATATTTCAAAACCCGAATCTTCGTTCATTTACGATAGTTCCGAAAATTCCCCACTCTCTCAAGAACGACAAAGTTATTAAACAACTTTACACGAACAAACCATGCAAACTCACGAAAAAGATCTCTCGATTGATCGAAAACGATTCTTAAAATCCCAGAAAACTGGTTGAAACGTATAAAATCGACTCACGTACAATACCGTCGACCCTAGAAGCAAAAAAAAACCATTTCAAAGCTCGAAGGAGCGTTGAAACGGGGATGGGAAGAGACGCGCGCGTAGGGGGCCGGGAAAGAGAGCAGCGCGGCGTGTTTCCTCAGGTGTAAGAATGCAGGCGCGTTGCGCGAGCGGAATGTGAGTCATCCAGGTAAAGACTCGGCGGGGTAAGCCTGGAGAGAAGCGGAGAGGAGAGGAGAGGAGCGATCAACATTCCCGGAGCAACCCCGTGAGTCACCGGCTCGACTCGTCATCCCTCGCGTACCTGCCGCCACCTGTTGCTCCCGTTGCTCCCGTTTTCTGGGTCGTGCTCGAGTTTCACCCCCCTCTCTCCCTCTCTCTCTCTCTCTCTCTCTCTCACCTTTACCCACCACCTTTGCGATCCGCGTCGCGCCGCTTGGAACCTCGCGGCGGCCAGTTCGTCGGGAAACGCGGCGTGGAAGGTGACTCGAGCCACGGGAAATCCCCTTTTCCATCGCGTACCCTCCCCCTCTTCGTTCTCGGGGGGAAGGGTTAAGAGAAAGCCACGCGTTCCTGCGTGTTCGATCAAACAACGCGTTATCGCGGTGTACGTGCGATTACGCGCGCGAGTTACGTCACACCATCGCCGAGGTGTAAAAGCGAGCAGTTTCACGCGAGCTGGCTCGTTCCGAGCGGATCATGTCGCAGTAGGTTCGAAATATAATCGGGAATTATCCAGGGGACGAAATTGAGTCCAAATGGTTCTCAGAATTGGCAGCACCGCGTTGCGCTTTGCCGTGTCTGGCGAAGTACACGACGGATTCCTTGGCAGAGAGTGTCGTAATGCCGGAGAAAGTCGAGAAAGTTCGCGGGGATGCGACGTCGAATGCGGAATGGAGCAGAGTTTAGGGAATTGAGAATTTGAAGGAGTTAGGGAAGAAATTTGTTGAGAATTTGAAATGAATGCTTAATTCGTATTTGGATTATTGGTTTGTAATTTGGAGAATAATTAGGATGTATATAATTGTTTTTTTAGAGCAACTTACTGCCTAAAGGAATTTGTTGAGAATTTAAAACGAGATGTACAATTCGTATTTGGATTATGGGCTTATAATTTGGAGAATAATTAGGATGTATATAATTCTTTTATTACTCCAAAAAGGTATGTCTATGTTTGAAGGTTTCTCTAGAGCAACTGACTGACTAAAGGAATTTGTTGAGAATTTAAAACGAGATGTACAATTCGTATTTGGATTATGGGCTTATAATTTGGAGAATAATTAGGATGTATATAATTGTTTTATTACTCCAAGAAGGTGTGTCTATGTCTCAGGGTTTTTCTAGAACAGCTGACTGCCTAAAGGAATTTGTCGAGAATTTAATACGAGATGTACAATTCGTATTTGGATGATGGGCTTATAATTTAGAGAATAATTAAGATGTATGTAATTGTTTCATTACTCCAAGATGGCGTGTCTATGTTACAGAGTTTTTCTAGAGCAACTGACTGCCTAAAGGAATTTGTCGAGAATTTAAAACGAGAAGTACAATTCGTATTTGGATTATGGGCTTATTATTTGGAGCATAATTAGGATGTATATAATTGATTTATTACTCCAAGATGGCGTGTATATTTTTCAGGGTATTTCTAGAGCAGCTGACTGTCTAAAAGAATTTGTCGAGAATTTAAAACGAGACGTACAATTCGTATTTGAATTATGGGCTTATTATTTGGAGCATAATTAGGATATATATAATTATTTTATTACTCCAAGATAGCGTGTATATTTTTCAGGATTTCTCTAGAACAACTGATTGCTTAAAAGAATTTGTCGAGAATTTGAAATGAAATGTTTAAATCGTATTTGGATTATGGGTTTATAATTTGAAGAATAATTAGGATATATATAATTGTTTTATTACTCCAAAATGGCGTGTATATTTTTCAAGGTTTCTCTAGAGCAACTGACCGCCTAAAGGAATTTGTCGAGAATTTGAAATGAAATGTTTAAATCGTATTTGGATTATGGGTTTATAATTTGAAGAATAATTAGGATATATATAATTGTTTTATTACTCCAAAATGGCGTGTATATTTTTCAAGGTTTCTCTAGAGCAACTGACCGCCTAAAGGAATTTGTCCAGAATTTGAAATGAAATGTTTAAATCGTATTTGGATTATGGGCTTACTATTTGGAGCATAATTAGGATGTATATAATTGTTTTATTACTCCAAGATGGTGTGTCTATGTTGAGGGTTTCTTTAGAGCAGCTGACTGCCCAAAGAAGTTTGTCGAAAATGTGAAATGAAATGTTTAATTCGTATTTGGATTATGGGCTTACTATTTGGAGCATAATTAGGATGTATATAATTGCTTTTATTACTCCAAGATGGTGTACCTATGTTTCAGAGTTTTTCTAGAGCAACTGACTGCCTAAAGAAATTTGTCGAGAATTTGAAACGTGACGTACAATTCGTATTTGGATATTGGGCTTATAATTTGGAGAATAATTAGCATGTATATAATTGTTTTATTACTTCAAGAAGGTGTGTCTATATTGAGGGTTTCTTTAGAGCAGCTGACTGCCCAAAGAAGTTTGTCGAAAATGTGAAATGAAATGTTTAATTCGTATTTGGAATACGGGCTTATAATTTGGAGAATAATCAAGATATATGTAATTGTTTTATTGCTCCAAGATGGCGTGTCTGTGTTTCAGGGTTTCTCTAGATCAGCTGACTGCCTAAAGCTCTGATTCTTATCTGATGTTTGTATAATCGTCCGTTCTCGGAATTTGGGGTATTATAAACAATTTAGTCGCACTTTATAGCCTAGATTGATATTTGTATCACTTCTCTTTCCAGCGGAGTATTATTACATTTTATAATCTTAGTATATCGTGTTTTATAATAATCTTTATCTTGAAGAGATTCTTATATTACATCGTATCTAAAATTTGTTGCTGGAATTTTAGGATATCGTATTTCACAGGAATTATCGTACACGATACAAAGAAGCAACTTTCGTCCTTCGAATATATCGGATCATTCGGAAAGACATTTCATTTTCTTTTACACGACTGAAACGTGAAGTTGGCTGTGAAAAAATGCAATTAGATCCCCTAAATTGAAAAGACGAAATGACTTTCCGAACGACCTAATAATAACTCTTTGTCATACCATCACTTTCGTCAAAACAAGCTCAAAAGCGTTGCGTTGTTTGTCTACAAGAAAAAAAAAGAAAAGGAAACTATTTACCAGTGTGAAAATTGTGAAGTACCTATATGCATACCACATTTCAAATATTACCACACTGAACAAAATTTCTAACAAATAATGGCGGAAAATGATTCTTTTTTTACTTTTATACAATTTGACACCTTTTTTTCATATTTCCATATGATGCAAATGGGTTAAGCTACTTTAATTTACTTAACTTAACCCTTTGCACTCGAGAGGCGACTCTCAGTCACCATGAAATTTTGAAGACCCATATTAATTAACATATCAAATTTAAGATAATATAACGATACGCGAGATATCGAAATCAAATAATTCTACGTGTTAATTATTACACGATTCTTTATTTACCACTCAAAAACATAATGTCCGTTTTATACCAGAAAATCTGTAAATTTCTATTCCCCTTTGACCAAAAAATCGCCGAGTGCAAAGGGTTAAATTGTAAATTATAGTAAAAAAATAAAAAAATGCAGAGAACGTACATTTACGCTTTTCCTATATATTGATGGATATATTTACGTGATGGCGTATATTTACGTCTTTCGTATGTATCGATAGACTTGTGAAAGCGTATATATATACGCCTTTAGCAGTCAAAGGGTTAAAAATGTGCGAAATAGCGAATTGAGCGAAAGTAGAATGCGCAAAAATTGAGAGCCGCCTGTACTTTACTTTACTCCCTGGAATTAACGAGCTCTCGAATGAATTCGTACGTGTTCGATACGATCGCTTCAATGGAATCCTCCGTATCGTTGGTGAGACTCGGTCGGAAGGAGGACTCGAATAGGCGTCGCTGGAGAAATCTATTCACCGGGACGACCATTCACGCCGGCGCGCGGCGCGCGATTTTCGTGGAACTACGTAGGAATGAAAGAAACGTCGCCGTAGTACTACGTAACATCGACGCGTTCCGAGTTCCGAGAAAATTTCATTCACGATCGGTGCACGATTTACGGCAAAGCCGCGCGCGCAGTTCCGGTTTCTCGCGATGATTCACGGCCACTCGAATTCCTCCGCGCGGCCTCATTCAACCGATCGATTCTTCCGAGAATCGAACCATTCCAACGCGTTCAAGTATTCCCGCCTTTATCCCTTTCCCCTCGTTTCGCGCACGTTTTCTTTAGATTAAGGTTTGGGTTAGGTTTGGGTTCGATTATCAAAGATCTTTTCGTGAGAGAAACAATAGTAATTCGAACACTTTCTCCTGTATAGACATTTTAAAAACGGTGAATTAGGAATCGTGTGCAAATTAAATCATGGAATTATTTTATTTCGGTATTTTACGTATCATTGGGTAATTTTTAGTTTTATGTATTATTTAATTTCGAGCTTTTAAATCTTATGGAATGGCGACTGAGTGCATTAGATTAGGTTTGGGATAGATTAGGATTCGACGATCTTTCCGTTAGAGAAACAATAGTAATATGAAGACTTTTTCCCGTAAAGTGGACAATATTTCGAAAAAGATGAATTAGGAATTATTTGCAAATTGAGACATTGAATTACTTTATTTCGATATTCCACGTATCATTGGGTAATTTTTAATTTTGTGTATTATTTAATTTCGAGCTTTAAAATCTTATGGAATGGCGACTGAGTGCATTAGATTAGGTTTGGGATAGATTAGGACTCGACGCTTTTTCCTGGGAGAAACAATAGTAATTCGAACACTTTTTCCCTGTAAAAATATTTTAAAAACGGTGAATTTGGAACCGTGTACAAATTGAGATATGGAATTATTTTATTTCGATATTCCACGTATCATTAGGTAATTTTTAATTCCGTGTATTAACTAATTTCAAGCTTTAGAATTTTATTGAATGGAGACTGAGTGCATTAGATTAGGTTTGGGTTAGATTATCGACGATCTTTTCATAAAAGAAACAATAGTAATTCGAACACTTTTTCCTGTAAAAATATTTGAAAAACGGTGAATTAGGAACCGTATACAAATTGAGATATAGAATTATTTTATTTCGATATTCCACGTATCATTGGATAATTTTTAATTCCGTGTATTAATTAATTTCAAGCTTTAGAATTTTATTGAATGGAGACTGAGTGCATTAGATTAGGTTTGGGTTAGATTATCGACGATATTTTCGTTAGAGAAACAATAGTAATTCAAAGACTTTTTCCCGTAAAGTGGACGAAATTTTGAAAACGGTGAATTAGGAACCGTGTGCAAATTAAATCATGGAATTATTTTATTTCGATATTTCAAGTATCATTGGGTAATTTCTAATTCCGTGTATTAATTAACTTCGAGCTTTAGAATCTTATTGAATGGAAACTGAGTGCACTAAATTAGGTTTGGGTTCGATTATCGACGATCTTTTTGTTAGAGAAACAATAGTAATTCGAAGACTTTTTCCCGTAAAGTGGACGAAATTTTGAAAACGGTGAATTAGGAACCGTGTGCAAATTAAATCATGGAATTATTTTATTTCGATATTTCAAGTATCATTAGGTAATTTTTAATTTCGTGTATTAATTAATTTCGAGCTTTAGAATCTGATCAAATTTCGACTGGGTGCATATGGTTAAATTTGAATATAGTCGAGATAAATTGGGAAGCAATTTATTTGAAAGGAAAGGCAAAAGAGACGCGCATTAGGCGAAATCCTCAGGTATACTGACTCATGCCGTTCGCTCGACCGTCCACGAGACGCCGCAAGGAAAAGCAAATGTACGCACGCACACACACTCGTAGTCGAGACTCCTTTAAACCTAATCGTTTACCACGATTCTAATAATTAGAACCCGATTTATCCGCTAAATAAGCTAGCTTTCGCGATTGACGATCCTTTTAATAACCGATAGTTCCTCTATTCTTTTTCTAATATCACTCTCTGGTCGAAACGATTGAAATAACCGGTTCCGAACAGTTTGTTTTTGCAACTACTAAAAGTATGCGCATTCCTTCGGCAAAATAAATATTAATTTTTATATATAACCGGGAGAGTAAGAGGTCTGTGAGTCACGTATCTTAAATTTAAACTTAATATTCCTATAATTAAAACATACTTAAAGCTGCTCGTTCCTTTTTCGTTTCTTCCTTTCTAAACCCCTTTATTCTAGAAACTAATCGAATCCTTCGAATCAAGAGTATAATTTCGAAATTCGTTAAGCAGAAATTTCGTCAAATATTCCAAAACGGTGATATGGATATAATCGATAAAAAGGAAAATCCGCATTTCGTAAACTCGAGAGCTGCTTGTTCCTTGGTTCTAAGTCCCTTTGTTCTAAAAATTAATCGAGTACTTTGAGTCGAGCGTATAATTTCGAGATTTGCGAAGCTGCAATTTTGCCAAATATCCCAAAACCGTGATATGAATAAAAACGAAAAGGAAAATCCGAATTTCGTGAACTCGAGAGCTGCTTGTTCCTTGGTTCTAAATCCCTTTATTCTAAAAACTAATCGATTCTTTGGAATCAAGCGTAAACTCTCGAAATTCCTGAAGCTGAAATTTCGCGAGTTTCCAAAACCGTGATATGGAAAAAACGAAAAGGAAAATCCACTCTTTCGTGAACTCAAGAGCTGCTTGTTCCTTGGTTCTAAGTCCCTTTGTTCTAAAAACTAATCGAGTACTTTGAATCGAGCGTACAATTTCGAGATTTGCGAAGCTGCAATTTTGCCATATATCCCAAAACCGTGATATGAATAAAAACGAAAAGGAAAATCCGCATTTCGTAAACTCGAGAGCTACTTGTTCCTTGGTTCTAAGTTCTTTTGTTTGAGAAATTAATCGAGTCTTTCAAATCAAACGTACACTCTCGAAATTCATGAAGTTGAAATTTCACGAGTTCAAAAACCGTGATATCGATAAAAACGAAAAGGAAAATCCACTCTTTCGTAAACTCGAGAGCTGCTTGTTCCTTGGTTCTAAGTCCCTTTGTTCTAAAAACTAATCGAGTACTTTGAATCGAGCGTACAATTTTGAGATTTGCGAAGCTGCAATTTTGCCAAATATCCCAAAACCGTAATATGGATAAAAACGAAAAGGAAAATCCGCATTTCGTAAACTGAAGGGCTGTTTGTTCGTCTAAGTTCCTTTGTTCGAGAAATTAATCGAGTCTTTCAAATAAAACGTACAACCTCGAGATTCTCGAGGCTTAAATTTCGTCAAATATTTCAAAACCGTCATATGGATAAAAACAGAAAGGAAAATCCACATTTCGTAATCTCGAGCTCTACCGTAGGATAAGAAGAAAAAGAAGAAGAATCGAATTATCGTGAATTACGTACCCCGTATTTATACAAACTCGCGTCACAATTTCCACTGTTCGCGTCAACCGGTTTTACATAACAGAATTTCGTGCCGTTTCTTCTTCGAAGCGGTTTCGCAATGGCTGTAGACGTGTATCGAGGCGGAAGGAAGAGGGGATGGGAAAAAATTCACGCGAAAGAGCGTTTGAGAGACTGGCCGGGATCGGGAAAGGGATAAAACGATTAAGATTCCTCGGACGGGCAAGGGACGTTGAATGAACGTCTAATTAAGGGGGGCACGGTGTGCCCTGGCTCCAGTTTTACTTTTAATGGGTCGGCGATGGTTGTAACGCCAATTGCAGACAGCTGGCCGCTTCATTAACGATCACGTAAGTGATTCGTACCTGCTGGTATGCCACTCCATTCGGGCTGTCGCATAGATACGTGACTCACGTACACGCCGATTGGATAAACAACGTTCCAACGGAGATCCCGTGTTTTCGATAATATTTGAACGGTGTCCAGTTACGGTATTCTCGATATCGAATCGAACACCGACTACGATACTCTTCCTCGAACTCTCGCCGTTGCTACCTGCCACTCGTTTCTCCCTTTTTCCTCGAAATTTCCAAATTTTCTCTCTCCCAGATCAAAGTTTATCAGGGTTTTAATGAGAAAAATTACGGAAATCGTTTGCATCCGAATATAAACGATTACAAGCAATATATTATATCTCTCGTGGTTTTGTTTATTAGCGTTCGAAGGTTGTAGAGAAATAAATCGTAGGCGATGGAAGAATACGATTTTTATTGTATATAAAGTAGAGTCTGGACTGGGATTTGAGTCACGCAGTCAAAAAAACGTCTGTAATGAAAAAAAATGACGTTGTCCTGTAGAGTTTTATATTTTTAACAATTTTATTTTGCCTTTTTAGTTGAATTTTTAGTTGCGTTTTGAGCAAAACATCGACGCGTGTTCACAGAGATAGGTATACAAGAAATGTAGGTGTAATTGTTGATTATGTCTCATTAACGGGTGTATATTTCGTTCTGGGTTAGCGAGTGAATGACCAAAAACGCGAGGAAAATTTCGGAAATCGTTTACATCTGAAAATAAACGATCTCTAGCAATATTTTATATCGTTCGTGGTTTTGTTTATAAGCGTTCGGAGGTTGTAGAGAAATAAATCGTAGGCGATTGAAGAATACGATTTTTATTGTATATAAAGTAGAGTCTGGACTGAGATTGGAGCCACATAGGTCAGAAAAACGTCTGCACTGTGTAGAGAAAACAAAATAGTATCATTGACTTGTAGAGTTTTATATTTTTAACAATTCTATTTTGCCTTTTTAGTTGTATTTTGAGCAAAACATCGACGCGTGTTCAAAGAAATAGGTATACGAGAAATGTAGGTATAGTTGTCGATTATATCTCATCAACCAAGTATACATTTCGTTTTAGGTTAGCGAGTGAATGACTAAAAACGCGAGGAAAATTACGGAACTTGTTTGTATCCGAATAAAAACCATAGAAATATTTTATATCTCTCGTGGTTTCGTTTATAAATATTCATAGCGAAATAAATTTTAAGCGATGGAAGAATACGATATTTATCGTATAAGTGTAAATTCTGGACTGGATTGAAGCCGCGCAGATCAGAAAAATGTCTGCAATTAAAAAAATGACACGTGGATCGCTCCCACATCATTGACCTGTAAAGTTTTATATTTTTAACAATACTATTTTGACTTTATAGTTGCATTTTGAGCTAAACGTGGACGCGTGTTCACAGAGATAGGTATACAAGAAATGTAGGTATAATTGCCGATTATGTTTCATCAACGAGTGTATATTTCGTTCTGGGTTAGCGAGTGAATGACCAAAATCGCGAGGAAACTTATGGAAATCGTTTACATCTGAAAATAAACGATCTCTAGCAATATTTTATATCGTTCGTGGTTTCGTTTATAAGCGTTCGGAGGTTATAGAGAAATAAATCATAAGCGACAAAAGAATACGATATTTATTGTATATAAAGTAGAGTCTGGACTGAGATTGGAGACACGTATTTCAGAAAAATGTCTGCAATGAAGAAAAATGACGTTGTCCTGTAGAGTTTTATATTTTTAACAATTCTATTTTGCCTTTTTAGTTGCATTTTAAGCAAAACATGGACGCGTATTCACAGAAATAGATATACAAGAAATGTAAGTATATTTGTCGATTATGTCTCATCAACCGAGTGTATATTTCGTTTAAGTTAGCGAGTGAATGACCAAAAACGCGAGAAAAATTACAGAAATCGTTTACATCTGAAAAAAAGAAACAAATCCTACGAATTTTTTATATCTCTCGTGGTTTCGTTCATAAGTTAATATCGTTTAATTATGTTGCCTTTTAAGCTGCGTTTTGAGCAAAACGTCAACGCGTGTTCACACAGACATTTATACAATAAATATAGGTATAGTTGTCGATTATGTCTCATCAACGGGTGTATATTTCGTTCTGGGTTAGCGAGTGAATGACCAAAAATGCGACTATTCTCTGTTCATGGCCTCGTTTCGACGCGCGACTAGTCTTCTCGCTCGAATTCCTAACACTCGAGTATGGCGTCTAAACATCCCCATAGAGTCCAGTCTGGACGATATTTTTTTAAAAAACGAGCCGAAGAAAACAAAAGCATTTCCTCCCTCCAATCGACGTGTCGCCATTTTTCTCCGATCTCCTTTCTTTTTCTCAATAAAAATTCCAGGAATTACAAAGTTTCCTGGTATCTGTGAAATCTCATCGAGCACGCGATCTAACCGGTTTATTATCGATTCCGTGGAGGGGAGAAGCGATCGATCCGCGTTAATTGGAGAGAAAAACGAGGAGAACGAGGAAAAAAATTCCGCGAGTAAACAACCTTTTAAAGAGTCCGGTGCGAATTATTTATCGGCGTGGAGGCAGAGAGAGTGATAAGGCGGTTACGAGCGTCGTGACGTACGCTCGGCGTCGCTCGATATCACGATAACACCGCTGATCGCGATTTTACGCGACCACGGTGATAAGCCGGTCGGCTGATAAGCCGATGACAAGAGGAGAAAACGAGAAATAGAGCGCGCGGAATGCAGCGATGTCCTTTAACGAGAAAAACTCGCGTTATCTGTTCCTGTCGCGAGCGTAACGCTGCTGTTATCGCGGCCCGCTATCGTTATCTATTCGTAGATAACGCGGTAATCGCGGACACCATTGCACGACCTCGTTCCTTCTCGTAACCGTTTCATAATGTTACATCGTTCGCCGTTTTTCTTCCTTTTTCATCGCGAAAATCCATCCCCGATCGATCTGTCAACGCGAACACCGCGTTGAGATCGACTTTCGTCTTCGAGGTCGTTGAAAAATCGATTTAGAGACGATCTAGATATCTCGGAAGGTGCCTCACTAAATTTTAAGAAAGTTGGATCTTGAAATTTTGGGAAAATCTTGAATGTTACGAACGAA
>NIJG01000055.1:773276-796259 GCA_002201625.1 Euglossa dilemma | reverse complement strand
AATGAACTCCAATCTTCTTTTCCTTCTTCCTTTTGAGAGTAGGAAATAACGGAGTTTGACGTATTTGTTTCATATGCCTCGTTATGATTTATCTGTTTTGATTTTTATTTTTGCCATCTCTCTTGGTTACTTAGAAAGACGACACGTTTCGTTGGATACGCGATACGAGATACGATATTTCTCTTTCGATTTAAAACAAAATATAGCTGCAACGTGTTGTTGATTTCGATAGAGAAGATATCAGGCCGATAAGGAGGAGTTTATACTTGGTGTCTTAAAACAGAGATCCGGTCGGAGGAACGAGATATCAGCCAGACTTCTATTTTTATTCGTTTATCTCCGCGACAAAAATGCAGCATTCGGTTACACTTTCTTTCTTAATCACCGAGCCAACGCTGTGCAAATTCGCCGTTATCTACGAGTGCAACGCACGCCTCGTTTCCCTCTCTCTCTCTTCTCTCAATTTCCGCAACTCTTCTTCCTCAATTAAAAGAAAAAAAATTCGCGAGTCAAAATTTTCGTTTGATCGCAGATTAACAAAGGGTTTGCTTGTTTTGTTTTCCAAGTAACACGAAAATTTAAGTATTTGCACCGACGTCGAGGCCAATCGCGATTCGAAGACCCATCGCGTTTCTATCGCGTAACAATTACGACATCGAGCGCATAAATCTTTGCGTCACGGTCGTTGCGTGTGCGAAACGCTCGCGAAACGCCTGCTTATCGCGGGACAGTGTAATTAACGCAAAAGTGCAACGCGTTCGATTATGACAATTCGTTTGGGAACGACGAAACGTTGCCACATGACAGAGTCAATCTATTTCCGATATATCTCCAACAAACATCTTAAAAAGTAATTATTTATCACTCGGTGTATGTAACAAATTAATAGTTGTTCCATTCGAAGGAGAGAAAAACAATCTCGCATTGATAACGAATACATTGTAAATCAAAGAACGAATAATCCTAGTGGTCCAATTCGAAACGCATTTTTTGCAACCGTGTTTCTCTTTAATTCCTTTGTCAGTCCCGACTTTTCTGGGTCCTGAACGTGACAGGAATAAGCCGCATCAGCCACTAGCTGGTCACATATGGGCTTGACAAGTTGACCGTCATGGGGTTCATGTGTGGTCCTTGTCAAGTTACAGAAACGCCTGTTTATCGTGGGACAGCGTAATTAACGCAAAAATACAACGCGTTCGATTATGACAATTCGTTTGGGAACAACGAAACGTTGCCATTTGATAGAGTCAATCTATTTCCGATATATCTCCAACAAACATCTTAAAAAATAATTATTTATCACTCGGTGTATGTAACAAATTAATAGCTATTCCATTCGAAGCAGAAAAAAACAATCTCGCATTGATAACGAATACATTGTAAATCAAAGAACGAATAATCCAAGTGGTCCAATTCGAAACGCAATTTTTGCAATCATGTTTCTCTTTAATTCCTTTGTCAGTCCTGACTTTTCTGGGTCCTGAACGTGACAGGAATAAGCCGCATCAGCCACTAGCTGGTCACATATGGGGTTGACAAGTTGACCGCCATGGGGTTCACCTGTGGTCCTGTCAGGCTACGAATTAACACCGCAAAGGGGTCGGACCTGTAGGGATGTGGACGATCGACCAAAAACACGATCCTTTGTATTCTCTTCTTTCTCTTCTTTCCCTTCTCCCTTTGACTCATCGATTAATTACTCTTTTGCGTTTTATTCGACTCGACACTCGTCGTATAATTTGGTTTCCGTTAATCGAAGCCTTTTTCTCTTTCGTTCGACGTGTTCTCGGTTTATATTCTCTCCTGTTTCTCTTCCTGCTTGCGGATTAACCCTTTGCACTCCGGGTGATTTTTGAGACGAGGTTCCAGCAACTCCAGATCATTTTGACCATGATCTGTTACAAAAGTATTTACAATGTTGCAAACTCCGGGTGATTTTAACCCTTTGGGGTCCGAATTATATCTCAATTTTGTTACCAGCAACCCTTAACGTTTCTAAATTTATTATTTGGAATTTATTTCGACTAAAAAATTCGATTAAAAATCAGTTATATCTACATTATTGTTATACTTTGTAATTTTTAAGCGTAAATCTCTTGAAACAATTTCCCAATGTCGAGTCACATTCAACATAGGACCGCAAAGGATTAACCATGATTTATCCAGTAATCTAATAATATTTACAATGTTGCGTCCGCGTTTCTGAGAAAAATTATTATTTCCTGCCATTTTATGGTAAAGAAATATAGAAATAAATATTCTAGCGCGTAAGACTTTGAAAATGAAGGACCGGTTTGGCACTGGACAAACGTGTGTCGCAGAGGAAGCTATTCAGAGATCTTAACAGCAAAAAAATTTTGTAGTAAGTGCCGTGAGGTTCATTATAGTACCAGAAAGCATCCCTGGTTTTCCTACTCCGTGGCTAAATCAGTTAGCGTTCGGATAGTGAATTTTTAGGCAGAGCGACGTCGTGTCGCCTTTCTAACGTCAACATGTGGACTAATAAACAAACAATAGGCGCCTTAGCCACTCGACAGTTACAGGATTTTCGGCCAGCAGCCATCATTCGTTCAAGGTCTGGTCTGCGTCACAGATGTACCCTGTAGCGGACCCTCTTCGAGAGGACCCTGCAATATATCAGTCTTAGGCTTAATAGCGCTGACCTGATCGCTTTTCAACTTTCGCTTTTTCGTGTTTTACGCTGCGGACAAATTTATACCTTGAACTATGGTGTTTATTGCTATTATTGTATAGGGCATTTAGTCCCGGAGTGCCTCGTTTGATTCTCGGAATCATAGGATAGGTGATGCTATTGACTTAACTGTTCGTCTCTAAAAGAAGGTGGTAACGTTCTCGCACAGGTGACACTCGATCTTCCAACTCATACATGAAATTAAGCTACCCGTTACTCAAATTTATACTAATTTGTTCCTCTGAACACTACGTTATACTCTCGATACAGCGGATTAATTCTTCGGAGGGTAAGGTCTTCAGTAAAACGTTTGACTTTATACCATTTGCTAGCTATATCAAACGGATTGACGCTCTACTTTAATATTCAAACCGTGAATTAAGGTGTCTACTGTACAGCGGATTTAGTCGCGGAATACCTGGTTTGGCTCTCAGAATCACAAGATAGGTGAAGCTATTAACCTAGACATTCGACTTTAACACAAGGTGGTGTCATTCTCGAACGGTTCGACCCTAGATTTTCTAATTTGTACATGTAATTAAGGTGCCCGTCTCTAAAATGGACATTAATTTGCGTCTCTGAACACGAAGTTATACTCTCGATTCAGCGGGTTAGCTTCTCGGAAGCTTCGTCGGTAAGAAGTTTGACTCTATACCAGTACGTAACGTTCTACAACAGCTTGACGCTCAGCTTTAATATTCATATCGAGAATTAGGGTGTCTATTGTCAATACTGTTCAGTGGACTTATTCCAGGAATACCTGGTTTGGCTCTCAAAATCACAGGATAGGAGAAGCTATTGACTTAGCTGAGCGACTCTGAAAAAAGTTGGTAACGTTCTCTATCGGTTTGACGCTAGATCTTCATATTCATTCATGAAATGTGGTTTCCGTCTGCTAGTTTATCTACTAATTTTTTTTCGAGAACAATAAGCAAGGCACTCGCTATAGCGGGATAGGTCCTCGGAAGGTAAGGTATTCGGTAGAAAGAATGACTTTATACCAATTTTTAACGTTCACAAACGGTTTGACGCTCCGCTTTAATACTCAAGCCATGAATTAAGGCGTCTATTATCCATACCGTTCATTGGATTTACTCCCGGAATACCTGGTTTGGCTCTCGGATTCACAGGATAGATGAAGCTATTGACTTAGCCGTTCGGTCACCAAACCGATTAACACTAGGTTTACGGACATTTTTGAATACCTATCTTTATGGAGACCCGTCAGATTTACGGGTTAAGAAAACTACGTATTTTTAAAAAAATATGACCACGAGTTTAATTTAAAAACAATTACGATATTAACACACTCAATATAAATTGATTAACACGTTGACGCCGGCGCCGATATTCAGAGTTTTCTCTGTGAGGCGATGTTCGAATTCACGATCTCGTCGAGCTAAAACCGAATCAATTTTTGTCTATCACCCTCAGTTTTTGAGGAAATCGATTTTGAAAAAAAAAATCGCAATTTTTCAACTTTGACCTTGTTGCGTAGCGATCGAAATTTTCATTATTTTAATTTTCAGCGTCTAATAGCACAATCAAATGCGTACGACCGGTGGTACGCGCCGACGAGAACGTGTTAAATCTATTAATATCGTATAATTGGAGCAACTCATCCGTCAAATTGACGGGTCCCGTAAAACTAGTGTTAAATTACACTAAACGTGTGAAGAAACATTTTCCTTCTTGCTTAAAGATACAATGTTGTCTTTAGATACTGGCATGCCGTGTCGCCTCAGCGGCGACAACAGAGCTGTTAGTTTCTACTTCGATGTTCGCGTCTCATCCTCTCCTCGACGCCCACCTGATTCCCAATTCTCGCTGCAAAATCCCATAACTCGAACCCGGGGAAGCCCGACAAGTGTAGGACGAGCTAAGAACAACGCGTCTCTCGTTCCACTCGAGGTGCTCGTTTATGTAACGCGTATTTTCTTCTGTCTCTTCCCTTTATGCCACATTCCTCGGTTACTTCTTCTCGCGTCGTCTCTTCTCAGCGTCTGTGCGACACACGGTTCGATTCGAAGAGAAAAACGTTGGGAAATCGGTTTATGGTTGTACACATTCATGTACAGAAGACACGTGTATTATATGGATGTATGGAGAAAAAGAGAAGAAAAGATGGGAAGGAAAAATTTTATTATGAACGCGACGACAGTGTCAAGCATGACTCTCGGGTTAGGAATGCGAATTAAAGAAAAAAATCCTCTTTCGTACCATGGGAACTTTATCATGAAATATCGGTGAAATATTAAGGATTCGTAACTGAAGAATATCGGTCCAGAGGTAGTTAATAAAAGAGTATCGGCTCAGAGAAATATCGGATTAGAAATATGTAAGAAAAAAGTATCGATTCAGAGAAATATCGGTTTAGAAAAATATAGACCCAGAGAAATATCCGCGCAGAGAAATATCGGACCAGAAATACCTAACAAAAGAGTATCGATTCAGAGAAATATCGACTCAGAGAAATATCGGCTTAGAGAAATATAGGCCCAAAGAAATATCAGACCAGAAATATCTAACAAAAGAATATCGACTCAGAGAAATATCAACCCAGAGAAATATCGGCCAAAAGATACCTAGCAAACGAATATCGACTCAGAGAAGTATCCGTCCAGAGATACCTAACAAAAGAGTATCGACTCAAAGAAATATCGGCCCAGAGATACCTAGCAAAAGAGTATCGGCACAGAAAAATATTGGTCCAGAGGTACCTAACAAAAGAATATCGGCTGAGAGAAATATCGGCCCAGAGATACCTAACAAAAGAATACCGGCTCAGAGAAATATCGGCCAAAAAAAGATACCCAACAAAAGAGTATCGACTCAGAGAAATATCGACCCAGAGAAATATCGACCCAAAGAAATATCGACCCAGAGAAATATCGGCACAGAGAGATACCTAACAAAAGAATATCGACTCAGAGAAATATCGGCCAAAAAGAGATACCTAACAAAAGAGTATCGGCTCAGGAAAATACCGGTCAAAGAGAGATACCTAACAAAAGAATATCGACTCAGAGAAATATCGGCCAAAAAGAGATACTTAACAAAAGAGTATCGGCTCAGAAAAATATCGGTCAAAGAGAGATACCTAACAAAAAAATATCGGCCAAAAAGAGATACCTAACAAAAGAGTATCGACTCAGAAAAATATCGGTCAAAGAGAGATACCTAACAAAAGAGTATCGACGCAAAGAAATCTCGACTCAGAGAAATATCGACCCAAAGAAATATCGGCCCAGAGAAATATCGGCACAGAGAGATACCTAACAAAAGAATATCGACTCAGAGAAATATGGGCCAAAAAAAGATATCCAACAAAAGAGTATCGACTCAAACAAACATCGACCCAGAGAAATATCGGCACAGAGAGATTCCTAACAATAGAACATCGACTCAGAGAAATATCGACCCAGATATACCTAACAAAAGAATATCGGCTCAGAGAAACATCACTCCAAAGATACCTAACGCAAAACTATCGACCGAGAAATACCTAATAAAAGAATTTCGGCCCAATAAGATACCTACCTTAAAAATATCATCCCAGAGAAATATCGTCAACCGACTCACGAACAAGAGTCTGAAAATTCCGGTAGAACATTGAAACGCGATGGCGGATCTCGCCGTACGAAAGGCGGAGGAGGGAAAAGCAAAGGGGCCAACGAACCACGCGGAAAGCCACGTCACGGATAAATGGCCACGTGGCGATTACGCAACGGGGACGTGCGGCATTCCGCCGAGGTGGATAACTGACCTACGTCACCGCGGTAAACAGACTAGCCGCGTCATCCTCCACCCTGCAACCGCACATCAACCGCGCTTTCCTTCGCTTTTGCTCCTTTTCTCCTCTCCTCTCGCTCCGGTTTCTCTCTAACCACCATCGCGCGGCCTACGTACCGCGTATTAACCTACGTCATCGTTCCGTGAGTCACGATCCAAGCGGTGTAATTGCAGCGGCCATGCAACGAACAACGAGACCGTGAAAAGGTTGCCACAGCCGGGGGTCGCCTCTGCTAATTGCCACGGTTATAATCCCTTTTCACCCGTTTTTCCTTTCCCCGCGACGCCCAACGCCGTCGGTCAAGTCGGTTAATCGACTCTGCAAACCAGACGCCGGGATATTTGATTTTAATTACGCTTAATTTCTTTGGTCCCACTGTTTCCCTTTTAATAATCCCATCACCGCGCTAATGCGCAATGGAATTAGTATCCGAATCGTCAAAGTAACCGGAATCGATGGATACCGATTTTTATCATTTTCGGAGCTCTCGAAGATGTATAGAGGATTTTAGTAAAGCTTCTTTGGTAACGGATCTTCAGGTTAATAACGGAATTATTATGCTAATTAAATAGCGGAGTTACGAAGTTACCAAAATTGATAGATCCCGATTTTTATCGTTTTCGGAGTTCTCGAAGGCGTATAGATGATTTTAGTAAAGCTTCTTTGGTAACGTATCTTCAGATTAATAACGGTATTATTACAGTAATAAATAACGGAGTTACGAAGTAACCAAAATTGGTGGTTCCAGATCTTTCGTTTTCGAAGTTCTCGAAGATGTATAGATGATTTTAGTAAAGCTTCTTTGGTAACGTATCTTCAGATTAATAACGGAATTATTACAGTAATAAATAACGGAATTACGAAGTAACCAAAATCGATGGATCCCGATTTTTATAGTTTTCGGAGTTCTCGAAGATGCATAGATGATTTTAGTAAAGTTTCTTTGGTAACGTATCTTCAGATTAATAACGGAATTATTACAGTAATAAATAACGGAATTACGAAGTAATCAAAATCGATAGATCCCGATTTTTATAGTTTTCGGAGTTCTCGAAGATGCATAGATGATTTTAGTAAAGTTTCTTTGGTAACGTATCTTCAGATTAATAACGGAATTATTACAGTAATAAATAACGGAATTACGAAGTAATCAAAATCGATAGATCCCGATTTTTATCGTTTTCGGAGTTCTCGAAGACGCACGGATGATTTTAGTAAAGCTTCTGTGGTAACGGATCTTCAGGTTAATAACGGAATTATTATACATAAATAGCGGAGTTACGAAGTAACCAAAATTGGTGGTTCCAAATCTTTCGTTTTCGGAGTTCTCGAAGGCGTATAGATAATTTTAGAAAAGCTTCTCTGACAACGTGTCTTCGATTTAATAACGGAATTATTATACTAATAAATAGCGGAGTTACGAAGTAACCAAAATTGGTGGTTCCAAATCTTTCGTTTTCGGAGTTCTCAAAGGCGTATAGATAATTTTAGTAAAGCTTCTTTGGCAACGTGTCTTTGGTTTAACACTAGGTTTACGGACGTTTTTTGTATACTTATTTTTACGAACTTCCGATAAATTTATCGGCAAAGGAAACCACGTATTTTCTTTAAAAAACAAACAATGAGTTTAATTCGAAAACATTGGCAACATTAACAGATTTCATATAGGTTAATTAAATCTGTTAATATCTTATAATTGGAGCAACCTACCAGTCAAATTGACGGGTCCCGTAAACTTAGTGTTAATAACGGAATTATTATACTAATAAATAACGGAGTTACGAAGTAACCAAAATTGGTGGTTCCAGATCTTTCGTTTTCGGAGTTCTCAATAGATGATTTTAGTAAAGCTTCTTCGCAACGTGTCTTCAGATTAATAACGGAATTATTACAGTAATAAATAACGGAATTACGAAATAACCAAAATTAGTGGTTTCAGATCTTTCGTTTATCGGAGTTCTCGAAAACACATAAATGATTTTAGTAAAGCTTCTTTGACAACGTGTCTTCGGTTTAATAACGGAATTATTACGCTAATAAATAACGTAATTACGAAGTAACCAAAATCGGTGGTTCCAGATTTGATTTTTACAAAGTTAATCGATTATCTTTTATCAAGATAGAAATCCTATCGTTTTAATATAACAATTATTGCACCATTAGTTAATATAAAGTAGTTTTAATATCGAGCGAAGCGACGTCGTCTCGACGTTGTTATATACGCCGATTTCAATCGCCGAATCTTCTCAACGCTCGTTAATAGTTTCCAAAACATTCTCCCGTGCCATACGCGTATCGCATATCGCGAGACAATATTTAATTCGAGAAACGTAAACGTGGAACGTGTATAACTCCGACGCGCGTCAGCAGTGATCCGATATCAAGCTAAAACAATTTTATCACTCGCCGCGGATAAAAGTAATCGATTCTAAAATTAAAGACTCGGTCGTACAGTGACTCTACTGTCCTTCGCTGCGAGCTAATCGATTGGTCGAGAAAAGCGTCTAGTCACGGCAGAACGTAGGAGCAGAAGGCAAAAAGCGAAATGGAAAAACTGTGTGAAATCGACGGAACATTCCGAGATCTCGTACTCCGACCTGGGTCCATTTTCCACCGACTATCCGCGATTAAAAATTGCTCGCTAATGTCGGCTAATATATATAAATATATTACGCAAGAGAATTACACTGCCTCGGCTGCGTTACACGCGTGTGTGTACGCGCGCAAGGACACGGTCCCTTACGTAACCGCAGATCGACGCAACGAGGATACGGCAACGAGCGAAAAGCAAAAAGGGGGAGAAAAAAGCGGAGGAACGAGCCTTGTTGCGAAAGTCCTTTGCAAAATCCCCGGAGCCCATTATCCGTGCAATTAATTTCACCGATTCGCCTCGGTTCGAAATCTTGCTTTATTCTTCGTTTATCTACTTCTCTTTCTTTTTCTTTCCTGTTTCGCTTTTTTCCTTTTCTTTCTCTTCGACTTCGTCCTCTCGAAAAAGTCGAGCTTTCCCGGCGGAGGTAAAATCGTATAGCACGAAGCCGGTCGTAAAGTAGGAATTTAACAGCCCGATAACGGGTCGTTAAAGCATCGGACAGGCTGGCAAACACGGGCCAAAAGAGAAACAGAGGGATAGGAAGCGGGGTGTAGAGAGGGCGAGGGAATAAATTGAACGGTAAAAACGACGGGGCGTAAATTTTCGCCGAGCAGAGGAGACACCGTGCTCGATTTGGTCACGGGAGAGCACACGGATCGGGTCCCGGTGCTCCCGTGGGCGAACTGGTACCTATATACCGGGACCAGCTTCTACCTTCGGTCCGAACGACGAGGTTTTTGAGGATCGTGGTCGGAATAATGTGAATTTTGGCGATCCGGGTCCGTTCTCGGTGGAAGATACCGCGAGGTTTGGGTCCTTGGGATCGAAGGATCGAGAGATCGTAGGATCAAAGGATCGAGGGATCGGAGGATCGAAGGATCGATGGATCGAGGGATCGAAGAATCTAAGGATCGGAGGATTGAGGGATTGAAGGATCGAAGTATCGAGGGATCGAGAGACCGAAGAATTGAAGGGTCGAAGAAGCGAAGGATCGAAGAATCGAGGAATCAAAGGATAAAGGAGCTGAAGGATCGAAGGATCGAAGATTCGTGCAATCGATGGATCGAGGGATCGATAAATCGATGGATCGAAGAATCATGAGATCGACGGATCGAGTGATCGAAGAATCTAAGGATCGAAGGATTGAGAGATTGAGGGATCGAGAGACCGAAGGATCGAAGAATCGAAGAATCGGAGGATCGAAGAATCGGAGGATCGAAGAATCGGAGGATCGAAGAATCGAGGAATCACAGGATCAAGGGGTCGAAGGATCGATGGATCGAACGATCGAAGAATCCAAGGATCGAGGGATCGAGGCGACAAAGAATCGAGGGATCGAACAATCGAAGAATCGAATGATTGAAGGATTCAGGGATCGTGGGATCGAAGAATCGAAGAATCGATGAATCCAGGGATCGAGGGATCGAAGGATCAAAGAATCGGGGGATCAAAGGATCAAAGAATCGAGGGATCGAACGATCAATGAATCGAGGAATCGAAGGATCGAGGGATCAAAGGATCGAACGATAGAAGGATTCAGGGATCGAGGGATCGAAGGATCAAAGAATCGAAGAATCGAAAAATCATGAAATCAAAGGATCAAGTGGTCGAAGGACCGAAGGATCGAACGATCGAAGAATCCAGGGATCGAGGGATCGAAGGATCAAATAATCGAGGGATCGAAGGATCGGAGGATTGAAGAATCGAGGGATCGGAGGATCGAGGGATCGAAGAATCGAGGGATAGAAGGATCGAAGAATCGAAGGATTAAAGGATCGAGGATTGAAGAATCAATTAAGACACTCGAACCATCGTGCCTTGATTAAACAAAGACATTTACTTACGCGTTAGAACTCGACTCGATGGTGAAGCCATCTACTCGTGAAGCTACGAGAAAGCAAATATCGCAACGTTAGACTGTATTTATCTAATTCTTCCAAGGTGTATTTCCTAAAAATTCTAGTTCCAAGGCTACAACTGGATTTTGAAATTCTAATCTTAACCCTTTACGGACGAACGTCAAAATATCCATAGAAATCTTTTATTTCTTAGCTGCTCTAAAGCTGCTTGTAATATAACGAAGAATAATTTTAGCATTGCCATCGACGTAGCACGTATTTTTTTAATTTAGAAAATTTCATTTGCTTAATATATACTCGATGTGTCGTTATTTTCGTTTCTCGCCCACAAAGGGTTAATTTCGTACTGAGCGTATAGCTATCGAAGCATGTAAATATTCATGGGAAGCTATTTATCATTTATTATATACGAAATTCTCGCAGAGAGTAGATAGGAATCTACGTTGCTGTTATCTAGGTTAGCATCTCACGCTAGAGTCTGAGGCTCGTTTTGTATCCGAGAAGTTGTACAGACGTTTGGTAATTCATTAAAGAATTTCCACGAGACACTCGGATGTGTTTATCTGAAATCTTAGACCGTGCTCTGGTTATTCCCACCGTAATCTCGATCACTGGGTCCAAACACTCTTCGCTCGCACCTCTAGGCGATAATACTCTTCATTCACGCGACTATCGCTCCGATCCAAACACCCTCCGTAAACATTCGCTTCACTCCCACGACTAATCACCGTTGCTTACTCCGATCCCAATGCTGGGAACTAATATACCGATGGAACAAGTCTAGAAAACACCCTCTTCGAGGCTGGGTAAATCGATACGAAGATTGTTTATCGAAAACAGAGTAATTTTACTATCGCTACTATTCTTATTATCGTGGGTAGGATGGGACCAGAATACCTTTCGTTATTTTTAACAGGATACGCGAAGCTTATTTATACGAAAGATATCGAAACGATAAACCTAAAATAATAAATCAATCCTCTCTCTCTCTCCTCTCGCACTCTTCGTCACTCTTTGACTCTTCTATATCGAGTGTTTCATTTTGGCAAGTTATTTACGTTACATGAGATTCTCGAATATTATATTAGGTTGTTCGGAAAGACATTTCGTTTTCTTTTCACAACAGAAGACTTGATTGTATTTTTTCACAGCCAACTTCACACTTCAGCCGCATAAAAAAGAAAGGAGGAAGAAACGAAATGACTTTTCGAACAACTCAATATTTACATTACAGAAATTTACACCACAGAATTTTATATCAAAATTATTGACAATGTACTCGGAATTATCGTCGTTACTTTTTCTCTTACGTATACTATTGGGTCGTTCGGATAGTCATTTCGCTTTTTGTTTTTTTTTTATGCGGCTAAAGCGTGAAACTAGTTGTAAAAAAATACAATTAGGTCCTCAGTTGGGAAAAAACAAAATGACTTTCCGAACGATTTAATACTATAATGCTTTGCACTCGAGAGGCGAGTCTCAGTCACCATTTAATCAGATTCTAAAGATCGATGTTAATTAATACATCAAATTTCGAATTACCCAACGACGCGTAGAATTCCAAGTAAAATAGTTCTACGTCTTAAATTAAATTCACTTGATGAGATTGAAAAATATTGTTTTATTTCGCTAAGTTGAACTAGAGAATGGAAGCTGAAAAGGAATATATTTCTTTTTTAAATATTGGATTTTTATTGATAAGATCGATTCATGAAATTTATCTGTTGACATACAATGGAGAGAAATACTTAGCAAAGTCAAAGATGGACCTTAAAATAAATGACGAGTCTAACTCGACATTGTATGTTAAGGGGTTAACACATTGTTAACCGGCTGTTTGTCTCAGAGCTTATCTCATATCACTGATTATTTTTTCCGAATTGGATGTGGAAATGAAATTTCTTTCAAAATTTCTTTTTTACGGTAAATTATACACAACTTAACGGGATTTATTAATTAAATATTAACTAAAGAATGCATTAATCAAAGAAAGCCGATGCGAAACAAAAGCACGGATCACGAGTTTACTCGTGACCGGTCAACAATGTACTAACACTAGATTTACGGTTTTTTTTTGTATACCTATTTCCACGGACACCCGTCAAATTTAGAGTAAAGAAAACCACATATTTTCTTTAAAAAACTAACAATGGGTTTAATTTGAAAACAATCGCAATATTAACAAACATAACATAAGTTAATTAAATCTGTTAATATCGTATAATTCAAGCAACCCATCCGTCAAATTCACGGGTCCCGTAAATCTAGTGTTAATATCTATACGATCCCTCCTTCACCGATTTAAAAATATCATGAATTTTATAACAGAAAGTTCCCAAATTGTTATTTCTCTGCAACGAAAAAATCAGCGAGTGCAAAGGGATAATATTATAATATTTATCCTCGCAAGAGTGACGTGAAAGAAACGATGGCAACGAAGGTAACCGGCGTTCTCCAGTGAACGGGCCAAACCGAAATCCGAAAGCGTGGTTTCCAAGTAGGCTCGAATCCAACGTACCCGATATACCCAACCTTGATCCGGATCCGCTCCCACGCGGCGTCCAACGGCGTCGCGAGACAAACGACGCGGGAATAGAGAGAATAAAAAACGATAAAAAAGTCGCACCCACCGCGGTGACCCGGTTGACCCTTCGTCCTAGAGTTTCGGAGGAGCGGATATTTTGGCACACCGTGTATGTAGGCCGAGACTTAGCGCCAGCGCCTCTGAGAAAACGGCCGGGTCGCCTGCCAAACGGATCGAATTCTGCGAACGCTATAAATCGATTCATACGCACCTAACGCGAGCAGCGCAGGTGAGAGCATAGATCTCGTTCTTCTTCGACACGTTCCGCGAACGCGATCCCTTCTTCGATCCCTCTCGTCCGTTTGTTGCTCAACCGATCCGAGTTCTACCCTACTGCGACGGTGAGGCAACCGGTCGTTCCGCTTCCTTCTCGCGAGAGGTAATTTTAGAGACCTTGCTTCTGATTAGTCGAGACCGTGCGTGCGTCCGATTACGCCTCGCGGGTCAACTCCCAAGCGTTTTTCCGCTTAATAATCCTCGAGAGACGACCTTCGATTTCTGGTTGACAAATTTCTCGGAAACGGTATTAAGCGACGTAGTAAATTTAAAGTAACGCAATGGGTCGCGAGATGTGCTCGATCATTGAGTCATTCTACGCGGTAATTGTTACACGATCTTCTATTTACCGTTCTGAGAGGTGTCGATTGAATTTCTTTGAAAGAAAAAATCTGTGAATTTCTCTTGTGAGTATGATCTAGTAATCGAGTGCAGAGGGTTTGGAAAATAGAAGAGGAATTGTATTTCTTTGAATTTCTTTGAGTTTCTTTGAATTTCTTTGAATTTCTTTGAATTTCTTTGAATTTCTTTGAATTTCTTTGAATTTCTTTGAATTTCTTTGAATTTCTTTCAATTTCTTTTAATTTCTTTCAATTTCTTTCAATTTCTTTCAATTTCTTTCAATGAAAAAAATCATTCAATTTCTCCTATGAGTATGATTTAGTAATCGAGTACAGAGGGTTTAAAAAATAGAACAAAAACAAATCTAGTTAATAATTGTTTCTAATCACCAAATCAAGCAGAGAATTGTGAGAAACGATACGGTTCGAGGAAATGCGATCGAGTAAAATCCAAATTTTTTCGTTGGTCATAGTTTCAACAAACCCACCGTTTACTTCTCTACTTACGATACTGCAAACCACCGTTAGTTTATTTTCACAGCGAGGACGAGATGTCTCCGATCGCTTAATTAATAAACCAAGAATCAGAATTCACCCACGGTATCGAAACTCGGTTTCGACGGAAATAATTCGCCCACAGTTTCTTTCTTTCTATTCTTAATTATTCGTGGCTACGGGGTCGGTTGTTAGATAGCGGGTATCGTTAGCAGAGACTTGAAGTGTTTTCGAGATACGAAGCGGCGATTCGAGATAGAACCGAGTGGACACGAAGTAGTTTCATGATAGATCGCGATTTGGTATTAGAATTTGCTTTCGACCAACGTGGCTCGTTATAGATAATTTTAGATATCTTCGGTGTATTTTTAATTATCCGAGACTACATGCTCGATCGTTGCAAGGTAACTTTGCTTGGTTTGAACTTGAATTATGTTCGAGGCATAAAATGGACGAGAAGGTGGTCTTCCCACGAGATTTCGAATGGAAATTTGATTTCAATGGGACTTGCTCAGTGATTGTTCCACGGATTCAAGTTATTTTTATGTTTAACGAGAAGTTCGTTAAAGCGGACACGCAAAGATAACGAAATAAACGTGTCTGGACGCGTTAATGGCGGCGTCTCGACGCAATTGCTACGATTCGTAAATTTTCATTCGGAGGATCGACTGTGCATGGCTCGAAGATGAAAGCGAGAAGATAATTCAGAGTATCTCGAGAGGATGAAGCGAATCGACGAGGAATAAGGTTGCAAATGAGACACATCGCTTGTCCGTCTGAGCAACGCGTACAACTGCTGTTTGTAAAATCATCAACTAAAATAGAAAAATGTCTACGCAAACGACGCAATCGATATTTCTAGCCGCGATATCTGCATAAACAATTGCGTATACTATTAATAATATAAGTAAACCTCATTCTTCCGAGTAGTCGAGCTGAACGCGTTCGAACCACATCCAACTTCCGGCAAATCGAAACGGTTTCTTCTGCTCGAAGAAACTTCCGCGAGTTCTCGGGACGTTAATTTCTCCGTGAAAACGGCCCCATTTTCTGGAATACCAATCGCCGTTAAGCGAACGATAAAATACCCGCGAGTATCTAATCGAATTCGATCGATACCAACTTCTCCGATCCATGAACTAAACTACAAATTACTCTCGGGGATTAATTTTCGCTACGCGAGAAGTACATATTACCCAGCGTTGCTCGCGCTTTCCTAATTTGATCTCAACGAAGTCGAAACTTGAATAAATAACGAACCAATGCTAATTATTCAAAGGTACGGAGTTAAAATCACCGAACTCTACTTGCTTTGGTCTAAAAATCGAAAATTAACTACAAATTGACTAAATTAACTTTAAATTACAGATTACCAGTGTTGCTCGCGCTTTCCTAATTTGATCTCATCGAAGTCGAAACTTGAATAAATAACGAACCAGTGCTAATTATTCAAAGGTACAGAATTAAAATCACCTAACTCCACTTTCTCTGATCTAAAAATCAAAAATTAACTACGAATTAACTAAATTAACTTTGAACTACAGATTACTAGTGTTGCTCGCACTTTTCTAATTCTATCTCAACGAGATTGAAACTTAAATTAATAACGAATAAATTAAAATTATCAGAAAAGGTAGGTGAATTATAATCTCCTAAGTAACTCCACCTTCTCCGATCTAAAAATCGAACATTAACTACGAATTNTTAAAATCACCTAACTCCACTTTCTCTGATCTAAAAATCAAAAATTAACTACGAATTAACTAAATTAACTTTGAACTACAGATTACTAGTGTTGCTCGCACTTTTCTAATTCTATCTCAACGAGATTGAAACTTAAATTAATAACGAATAAATTAAAATTATCAGAAAAGGTAGGTGAATTATAATCTCCTAAGTAACTCCACCTTCTCCGATCTAGAAATCGAACATTAACTACGAATTGACTAAATTAACTTCGAACTGCAAATTACCCAGCGTTGCTCACGCTTTCCTAATTTGATCTCAACAAAGTTGAAACATAAATAAATAGCGAATCAATTCAAATTATCCAATGATAGAAAATTAAAATCACCTAACTCTACCTTCTCCGATCTATAAGTCGAAAATTAACTACAAATTACATAAATTGACTTTCAACTGCAAATTACCCAGTGTTGCTCGCACTTTCCCAATTAGATTCCAACGAAATTTAAACTTAAATTAATAACAAACCAATGCAAATTATCCAAATTTGAATTTTGGTTGAAATCACCTAACTAACTCCACCTTCTCCGCTCTAAAAATCGAAAATTAACTACGAATTAAATAAATTAACTTTGAACTACAAATTACCCAATGTTACTCGCACTTTCCTAATTCGATTTCAACGAGGTCGAAACTTAAATTAATAACGAATCAATGCAAATTATCCAAACTTCAATGTCGATTGAAATCACCTAATTAACTCCACCTTCTTCGATCTAACAATCGAAAATTAACTACGAATTAACTAAATTAACTTCGAACTACAGATTACTAGCGTTCCTCGTGCTTCCCTAATTCCATCTCAACGAAGTTGAAACATAAATAAATAACGAATCAATTCAAATTATCCAATGATAGGAAATTAAAATCACCTAACTCTACCTTCTCCGATCTATAAGTCGAAAATTAACTACAAATTACATAAATTAACTTTCAACTACAAATTACCCAGTGTTGCTCGCACTTTCCCAATTCGATTCCACCGAAATTTAAACTTAAATTAATAACAAACCAATGCAAATTATCCAAATTTGAATTTTGGTTGAAATCACCTAAATAACTTGACCTTCTCTGCTCTAAAAATCGAAAATTACCAGCGCGTTCTCCGAACCTGAAGAAGCTAACCTCGATATTGGCGTATTTTTTCGAACCGGATGGGAGAAAAATGTGCTGGTGTACGAACGGTGGAGAGGAAAATGGAGGTCGGTGTACCGTCGGTAAATCTATCGAACCGGATGTGCGTTACGTAAATGGCCGGCCACGCGTCGAGTTAATGGCGTCGGAGTCGGAGGGCGAAGAAAAGGCGAGGAAAAGGCGAGCACAAAAGGGGACCAGGAAGCAATTACAAGGGACACGGGCGTTTATCGTGGCCGAGCCGGAGAACCACTGACAATTGTTGCCCCGCGTGAAGAATTAACGATTGTCAGCCGGCTGATACTGGCTCTCGCCACGAATATCGCGCGAGTGCAACCGAACCAGCCGATGAAAGAATCGTATTGTTGTTCGTGCGAGTCGAAGCAACTGGTACAGATACTCTTGTTAGCGACGGACAGCCAGACTTTGCGAGCTGTTCCTGGCTCGTATTCCAACCCGACCAGACAGACCAGCGAACACAGAGAGAAAGAGAGAGAGAGAGTAGGCTCGAATCGGGTATTATTTCGGTTCCGTGAAGAAGTTTGCCGTGGGTGGAAGGACGAGGCGACACTTGCACAATTTATTTTCCAATTCGAAGATCCGTTTCGAAGTTGTTCTTGACAGGCCAAGTATCGAGAGTGGGTGAAAATGTGGAAGAGGAGACTTGGAAATCAGCGAAATTTATTTCTCACGCGTGAAATCTATAAAATAAGAGAAAACGTCGGAAAGCGTGGAAGTTAAAAAGCCAGATTCGTCGAAATTTCTCTGTTCATATTTCTTTGTAAACGGATTATCGAAAATGAAACAATTCAAAGAGAATTATAACGAACGAATTGAAGATAGAAATTTTTATTCTTATTTTTATTATAATTGTTTCCGATGAAAAGGAGAATTCGAAAGCACTTATAGACTGATTAAAATTTGACACGATAATTTAAACAAATTGGTGAATAAAAATTTAATTTATTTATTATCGGGGAGAGTGTCGTGCACTGTATTGCGGTTTTAGAAGTTATCGGTGGATTATCTATTCATCGGAAATAACAGAGGGAACTCGGGTTGGAGGCGAAACCCCAGAAACCTGGCGGTTTCCAGGGACGAATAGGGGGCCTGGTGAAGTCGGTATTGATTTTCGTCTGGTTCCCCCCAGAAAAAGCGAACGGAAGGGGCCATTTGCTCACTTCGTCGAATTAGTCGTCCGAAAGAATTGCATTACGAGATTACAAGGCCTAAGTGCCCCGGCTCGAGCAGTCAGACTCGACGATTTCTCCTCGGCTCTCCGAAATCGCCCAGACGTATGCGGAGGAACGTCCTGGTCATCGACCAGCTCAGAAAACCTCTTCTTTTCTTCTCCTGCCGAAAATTTCGGTACGCTTCTGTCTAAAATATTCGCCAATTTCTGATATTTTCGAAGATTAATATCTTTATCGACGAATGGAAGTAGATATTCCTTAATTTTAGTTCCTTTTAAAATAGGTAAAATATTCTTATCGAGGCTTACGATTTATGGGAAAATATTTTTATTGATAGCGAGACCTCGTACACTTTGTGAACTTTGCGAGTCTTCTAGAAAACTTCTTCTATTCCTCTCCGTTTGAAAATTTCGGTACGCTTTTGTCTAAAATATTGACAATTTTTGGTATTTTCGAAGGTTAATATCTTTATCGACGAATGGAGGTAGATATTCGTTATTATTTTCGTTCTTCTTATAGTAAAATATTTTTTCATTGAGGTTGCAGGGAAAATATTCTTATCTAGTCTTACTATTTATGGGAAAATATTTTTACCGATAGCGAGACCTCGTGCACTTTGTGAACTTTGCAAGTCTTCCAGAAAACTTCTTCTATTTCTCTCCTCCTGAAAATTCCGGTACGCTTTTGTCTAAAATATTGACAATTTTTGGTATTTTCGAAGATTAATATCTTTATCGACGAATGGAAATAAATATTCGTTATTATTTTCGTTCCTCTTATGGTAAAATATTTTTTCATCGAGGTTTCAGGGAAAATATTCTTATCGAGTCTTACGATTTATGGAAAAATATTTTTATCGATAGCGAGACCTCGTACACTTTACGAACTTTGCGAGTCTAGATTATATTATAGAGAAATTAATATGAAATTCAAATTCATCAGAATCGCAGTTAGGATCTTTATCATTTTGCACTTCGCTATGTTCGATATTTCGATATTTGTTATATTATATATTATATTTTTGTATTACGAGAAATCTGTTTTTCTAGGTTCGAGAGTATTATTGAGAAATTAATTTGAAATTCGCGATCCAAGATTCAACTTTCCTCTACTTCCACTCGAATCTGTTTCGTTTCGACGCGTATATTATTCGTGTGTCATTCGAAACATTCGTAGTTATAAAACTCTCGATAAATAATTCCTCAAGCGTTCTATCCAACGAAACGAGCAAATTAAAACACTGGATAGAATTTTCCATGAGCATCGAGTTATCGTGGAATTTGCCGAAGAAAATGAGGAGAGGCGAGAATAAATTTGCAAATGGTCCGTGACCCGGCGCGAGTGCAGCAATCGGTATCGACAAATTTGCCGACAAATCGGCGTGGAGAGCCGATTGTAAGGTGCACGTCGGTTTTATTCAGGCGGCGTGCACGCCTCGGAATAATGCGGCACGGTGCCGCACGCGTGGAATATCAATCGCGATCTATGGATCGCCTAGAACGTGCCGCGTCCTGCCACGCTGCCGTCCATCCTCTTCCAGCCACCATTTTTTTCCATTTTTTTAGCCCCTCCGTCTGTTTTTCCGCACCCCTTGCACACGCGACCATCGCCAGCACCCCGAACCACCTTTCAGGCTCGTAACACGTACAACTTTCGCCCCCTTTTCCTGTCAAACCTCTCCTCTTTCCGAATATTTGGCGAGAGAAATAAATTACGTTCCACCTTTTTTTAATTTTTTTCTTTCTTTTTTCGATAATTCTCTCGTGTCTTAAAATTATTTTTTTCTTGAGTAGGTAATATCGAGGAAGTTGAAACGTTATTAGAAGTCGTATTAGAGACGTTTAGTTTGCGGTTTTCAAAACAAAAGCTGAAGGACAGTTGTTCGAATAGATATTCTCGAAAAACTCGAGAGCTGTCCAACTTTCGCCTTCTTTTCCTGTCAAACCTCTTCTCTTTCCAAATATTTACTGAGAGATATAAATTACGACCCTACTTTTCTTAATTTTTTCCTTTCTTCTCTCGATAATTCTCTCGTGTCTTTGATAGTAATTTTTTCTTGAGTAGGTAATACCGAGGAAATTGAAACGTTATTAGATGTCGTATTAGAGACGTTTATTTTGCGGTTTTCAAAGCAAAAGCTGAAGGACAGTTGTTCGAATAGATATTCTCGGAAAACTCGAGAGCCGTCCAACTTTCGCCCTCTTCCTATGAAATTTCTCTTTTTCCCAAATATTCGCCGAGAGAAATAAATTATGATCCTCCTTTTCTTAATTTTTTTCTTTCTTTTTTCGATAATTCTCTCATATCTTTGATAATAATTTTTTCTCCATTAGATGCTATCGTGGAAATTGAAACGTTATTATAAATTATATTACAGATATTTAGTTCTCAGTTTTCAAAAGCTAAAGTACAGTTGTTCGAATAGATATTCTCGGAAAACTCGGGAGCTTGGAAAACCGCGGATAAAACGCAATCCGTCTGGGCTGTTACATCGTATTGCCAATTCTCAGTTTCAGAAATAGCGTCTTTACTCTATCTTACGATGTAATCCCAGCGACATGAATCGCTTTGTAAGCCCCCGTTACACGAATCCTCGTTTCGTTTTTCCTTCTTTCCGTCCCATCGATTCCGTTACGGGGACCATGGAAAAGGAACCGGTCTAAATTGTAAAAGACACTTCGGAGGATCGAACGACAAAAGGGTCTAGCTGGTGGATAGAAGATAGAGTCCCACGCTACGGGCATCATTAATATACATCAATTTCGGGCTTCCCGGCGAACGGCCACGTGCTGGAAGCACGCTTCAGAATTTCAATGGTCGACTTTCCATCCAGTCTTTCCTTCGCCTCTTGCACGACCCACCGTGATAATCAATCTTAATTCGATGATCGATCGCCCACACGACTTCTCCTTTATCGATCGACACCAACGATCACCGAGAATTCCTCCTCTTCCCTCTTTTTTCCCTTTCATAAACATCTGTCAGAGAATATTCTAACTTCTATCCAACCTTTTGAACTTTCCTCCAAAAGAAATCTAATATAAATAAATTTGCTTCGATCCACTCGATAATTTTAATCCTCCGTCTACATGTTTCGTTATAAAAGTAAATTTCGTTGGGAGAAATTTCAGTGGATTTTTGTTATATACGATTATGATTCGTTCGGATACGGACACCGTGTAGATACAGAAAGGCAGGCGATCGTGTATCGCCATGGGGGTCAGCAGGCGACCAGCTGTCTCGCCAATGGGGGTTACGCGTTTAAATACGAATCTAGATACTCTCGGGCGATTTTCCAGATAATTATTCCGAATAGTATAGATCGCGCGAGCGAGTTTGTTGGAATTGAAAAAGGAAAATTCGCAGTTTAATAGTTGGTCGCGAAGGTCGTAAAGGCAGATGGTCGGATGGAGTGTGAAATGGAGGAGACTCGAACGGAGATTACCGCATCGCTCTGTTGGATTTGATTGCAAAATTTGCAACGATGCTTGCAATCTTCCGCGGACCTTGTTCCAAGAAGAGATAATTGGCACAGCTTGGTGACAAGGTTGACCCTTACCGATCACGGCCTTGCGCTTTTATCATCGTTAAACACGAAATCCGGTGGCTGTATTAGCCGGCGAATCTCGTAATAGAACCGCTTCCGAGAATCCATGCAAATCTCCGATCTCGCCCTCCATTTTTCCCCTTCCTCTCCGTTTTCCTCCCTTCCGAACCGCAACTCGCCACGCGAAATTATCCCAGCGTGCATAATTAAAGGATCAAAGACACGCGCATCTCGCGAAAATTTTATCGCGGTTCTGGTAATCGCAAAAGTTTCAGTAATTGAAACTGACTTTCCTTTTTCAGATTAGATATAATAATTCCATGGACGAGGAGTCAAGGAGAGGATTAATCGAGTATTTCTTTCGATAATAGGAATAAAATCTCGATACTCTAGCTATCGTGAAAAATCATCGCGAAAAAGGGAAATTCAGATACGAAGAACCAAATAAAATTAAATAACGATTACGATTGCGATTTTCACGGGAAGATAAATCGATATTCCGTTAATTAAGTTCTCAAGACTAGGAACCACGCGCATAGCTGTAAATATACACCTTTTAACTATTTTTTAGCCGATTTAAAATTCGTCTATTTCTACGCGACACCGTTAACACTAGATTTACGGACGTTTTTGGATATGGAGACCCGTACGATTTACGGGTAAAGAAAGCTACGTATTTTCTTAAAAAATTTGACCATGAATTTAATTTAAAAACAATTATGATATTAAC
>NIJG01000055.1:753043-765895 GCA_002201625.1 Euglossa dilemma | reverse complement strand
TTTACCCGTAAATTTGACGGGTCTCCGTAAAGATAGGTATACAAACAACATACATAAACCTAGTGTTAACATCAGCCTGCAATGGATAAAAAAATCGAGTGGAAAACCAGACTGGGAACAGTTCTGGCAATTAGTAGGTTTAAGCCGTCGAGGAAGATTACCGGCGGTGCCGTTATCGGAAAGCAAATTCGAGATATCGTTTCCTTTTCGTCCGCTTCCTCAAATCGCCGATGCATCGATAATTCAGAGCAAACAGATCGATAGAATCGTTCGAGGAACCGAGGTTATTAGCGCGACTCGCCGGAGATAAGATAACGGCAAGGTGAAGCTCGGAGAAATGGAAAAATCGAACGATCCACGCGCGACGCAACTCGCGACTCGAACGATCTTCTTGATCGTCGCGAGCTTGTTGCAAAAGTTAGAGGATCGAAGGACGAAAAGGAAGAAGGAAGAAGAAGGAATAGAAAAGAAGAGAAAAAGGAAGAAGGTAAAAGGAAGAAAGAATAGGATAGAAACATGAGAACCGCCGACATTGATCGTTCCCAGTCCTCTTTCGCCGTCATTCGCGTTTCATCGAGATCGCGAGTATCGAGATCGAGGCAGATCGCGACGGGATCGTCGGGAAAATTCCTATCGATGGTCGGCATATGGAATCGCGTGGTAGGAAGAGCGAAACGACGGACTTCCGCGCGTAGCTGAAGCCCGTGACAAATCGTTTTCGAAATACCCGGCGACGGATGATTAACGAGACGCATTAGGCAGACTGCATTACCGTTTTGCATGGGTTTTCTTTCCTGGTGTAATTAACCGATCTCTAGCTGTGGGGTCGGCGGGTTGCACGCTTCCGCTGCTAAAGCGTTTTCCGAGAAATTAACGCCGTGGTAACGAGGGAACAGGTAAATGCTAATTCGCCGTGATACCCGGATGCAAATTTCGTTTCCACTTCGCGTGTTACGATTACTCGTCCGAGCGAGTAATTTTCGTCCGAAGATTTTTCCACGTGTCTCTCGATCGCGAACGATCGATAAGGAACAGTCGAGTATCGAGGATTTATCGCAGGAAATTTTCTGACAATTTTCTTTTGCAAACGAACGGAAGCTGCGTGGCGCAGAAAATTCGTTCGAAGATATCTTTCTCAGTGTCTCGATCACGAACGATCGACGAGGAACAGTCGAGTATCGAGGATTTATCGCAGGAAATTTCCTGACAATTTTCTTTTGCAAACGAACGGAAGCTGCGTGGCGCAGAAAATTCGTTCGAAGATATCTTTCTCTGTGTCTCGATCGCGAACGATCGACGAAGGACCGCGGGATTTGAGATTTATGTCGGTAGAGTATTAAAGTAGTACTCGAGGAAGATTCTTTTGAAAACGAACGGAAGCTGCGTGGCGCAGAAAATGGCGTGAGACGGCGACGAAGGGATAAGATCTATTTAAGATTCTTGCGTTAGTCGTGGCTTCCCTCGAGCATGGCAATTATCGCGCATATACGGAATTAAAAATGACGGACTCGCGTTGACTCTCCTTTGATCAGCCGTCATGATCGTCGTCTGATTCAATGGCGTTTAAAAACATTTGCATACAACTGCGCGTCTATTCTTGGTCCAGCCGACCGTGCCTCGATGGATTCGCGATAAACTCGCCAAGGATTTCGTATTTTCGAGCTTCTCTCGAGGATTAATCCTCATCGTTCGTCATGGAATATCGTTATCTCGATGGAATTTCAATTGCGTTAACCGATGGAATTAAAATAGTCATTTAGGGATAGAAATAGACTTCGCGGGGAATTAAAGATGGCGCAGAATGAATTTTAAACGCATTCAAACGGAATTAGCTGTCCCGCGATGTTAAAAATAGAGAGAAGATCAAACGTTCTTTGTAAAGAATTTATCGTCGATGAAATTTCAGAGGAAAGGGAGTTTTAACGCGCCATTTCGAGCGCCCGCCATTTTCTCGATCTCCCGGGGCCGCGTTTAGTCGTCGTCCTCGACAGATGGCGATCTCGCGAAAGAGTCGGCGATGGAAATATCGCGCGGGGAATTTAGACCACTGACAGATTGGTAACTTGGCTGATAATAAAGTCGTTTGCAGATCCTGCCGCGTTACGAACGATAATAACCGGCTGATAAGCCGCGGAATTTACGACTTCCTGCACTGTTCGTTCACCCTAAGCACATACCGTATATCACGCACGGAATATCTTCTTTTGACAGTTTCTCGTTTGCTTTACGGTTTACATGCGCGAGGATTAATCTTCAATTGCTCCGAGATGAATCAGAATTTGATCAGTGAACGGAGCTAACTGTCTAGAAACAAACACGTATTGTAAATCTTCTATATTCCAGCAAAGAAGAAAAAATATTTCTCGACAAGCGATATACTGGAAATTAGTGAAAATTAGTAGAAATTAGAGGAGATATTCGAAGGAGGAAGAAAGAGGCTACGCGTTGAGACAGAAAAAACGAAGGCGAGTGGATAAATGGTAGCAACGAAGGCGATAATTGGATTGGTTTTGCCGTTGAACGGATGAGGAGGATCAGAAAAGGAAAAGTGGTCGAAGGAAGGATGGTGGAGCCGGTCGGCCGCGAGCGGCCATCGCGATTGCGACATCGCCGCTCTGTCCAGAGCTCTGTTTACGAGGCGAAGCGAAGGTTCCCCGGTTAAAAAGGGTCAGTGAGCCAGGGTCACCGTTTCGAATCCATCCGACGAGTGTTCTCTCGTGTAAACGCGGCTTTCTGCCTACCGCATAATCCGAAGGCCGACGCCGCGGCTTCGCGTCGCGAAAGAATGGGGTGAATGCGTTTTTCCGAGAAATTAAACGATCCACGGAACGTGGCTGGCGTGCAATAAAAGCCAGCGATAATCATCGACGATTCGTTTCGTCCCTCCACCTTCGCTTTTCTCTCTCTTTTCTCCTCTCTTTCTCTCTTTCTCGTTTTTTCCTTCGATATCAGTGCGAGGTCGCTTTTCTTTTGCTGCTCTCCTCTTCCAAATTAGCTCTCGATGATCTTCCAAGTAAATTTCGAATTAACGGAGAACTTAGTCAGGGTCTAAGACTAAGTTAATGCTCGATTTAGCGACTGGAGTTACTCTTTTCTCCTATTCTTGTTTTTTCCTTCCATATCAGCGCGAGGTCGCTTTTCTTTTGCTTCTCTCCTCTTCCAAATTAGCTCTCGATGATTTTCTAACTAAATTTCGAATTAACGGAGAACCTCGACAGGGTCTAAGACTAAGTTGATGCTCGATTTAGCGACTGGAGTTACTCTTTTCTCCTATTCTCGTTTTTTCCTTCGATATCAGCGCGAGGTCGCTTTTCTTTTGCTTCTCTCCTCTTCCAAATTAGCTCTCGATGATTTTCTAACTAAATTTTGAATTAACGGAGAACCTCGACAGGGTTTAAGACTAAGTCGATGCTCGATTTAGCGGCCGGTGCAACTCTTTTCACCTCTCTTTCTCCTTTCTTTGCATTTTCGTCCGATATCACCGCGAGGTCGCTTTTCTCTTGTTTCTCTCCTCTTCTAAATTAACACTCGATGCTCCGATGATCTTTCAAGTAAATTTCGAATTAACGGAGAGCCTCGTCAGGGTCTAAAATCCTAAGTCGATGTTCGATTTAGCTACTGGAGCTACTCTTTTCTCTTCTCTTTCTCCTTCCCTCGCCTTTTCCTCCGATATCAACACGAGCTCGCTTTACTCTTGCTCCTCTCCTCTTCCAAATTAGCTCTCGATGATTTTCTAACTAAATTTCGAATTAACAGAGAACCTTGTCAGGGTTTAAGACTAAGTCGATGCTCGATTTAGCGATCGGTGCAACTCTTTTCTCCTTTCCTCACCTTTTCCTCCGATATCAGCGCGAGCTCGCTTTACTCTTGCTCTTCTCCTCTTCCAAATTAGCTCTCGATGATCTTCCAACTAAATTTAGAATTAACAGAGAACCTTGTCAGGGTTTGAGACTAAATCGATACCGATTTAGCGACTAGAACTACTCTTTTTTCCTTTCCTCGCCTTTTTCTCCGAAATCATCGCGAGCTCGCTTTACTCTCGCTTCTCTTCTCTTCCAAATTAACTCTCGATGCTCCGATGATCATCCAAGTAAATTTCGAATTAACGGAGAACCTCGTCAGGGTCTAAAATCCTAAATCGATGCTCGATTTAGCGACCGGAGCTAATCGCGAGCGTTAGCCGGAGTACCTATCCTAATGTCGGGAACAAATTAGAGGTACGATGTTCGATAACGAGCGTAAGTGAGAGTGGTCGGAAAAAGGAAGATTACGCCGACGTAATTTAGCCCGAGTTAAGCGATCATTTCGAAGGACTAATTTCAGACGTCGTTTAGATAATACTTTTTGAATATTAGAATCGCAGCGGTAAATTAAGCGGCCTGCTAATGGCGGCGTTCGCAGGCCAACCGGTTAACTGCGTTTTCCGCTCGATCGATGCTTAATCTCTTATACGCGAAATAAGTTGCTGCCTCGGCTCGATTAGGCAGCGACTTTCTAATAACAACTACGGTGGTACCTCGACCCTCGTTTAACGAAACACTCGAACGAAGGGAAAAAATGTTTGACTCGCGAGATCCTCGAACCGCGTCGTCTCCGCAGCCTCTATAGCTGTTCTTCCTAGAACGATTCTTCAAACGCTACTAGGCGGAACGAGGCGAAAGAACATGCTCGTTAGAGCTGTAAAAGTCCAAATAACACACCAGGACCGAGGACGGTCTGAGAAAATTCTCCATTAACGAACCCAAAAAATCTCTCGCTCGCGCGATCCTCGAACCGGGGCATCTCTATAACCTCCGCGGTCTTTATACCCATTCCGGAACGATTCTTCAGAAGCTGGTGGACGAAAGAGAGCAAAAGAAAGAGGCTGGTAACAGCCTGGAAAGCCAAAACAACACGGTCGAATCTTGGTCTAACAGAATTCTGCTCTAACGAACCCGAGGAATCTCTCACTCGCGGGACCCTGAAACCGCGTCGTCTCTCTATCCCCTTTTTTAGCCTTTTTCCCTTTTTTACCCTGTCGAGAGCGATCCTTCAAACGCCGCTACGCGAAACAAAACGAAGCAGAACGAGATAAAAGGAGATAAAAGGAAAGAAAAGAGACGGCTGTTGCGCGATTACCTGCGAGCCCGCGATCTTCTTCCCGCAATAATTCTTGCAACATCGTCGCGCGAGGGGAAGGAAGACGAAGAAGAGGATAGGAGAGGATAGGAGAGGGTAGGAGAGGGTAGGAGAGGCGAGGTGGAGACACGGGGAAGAAAAAGGAAGAAGAGGAGGCGGTTAAGGAGCCGCGGAGGAAACCCTTCGGCAGGGCTTAGGAAATTCGGCAACAGGCCAATTTTCCAAATCCGGAACGATGACTAAGAGGTCGAGGNTTAGGAAATTCGGCAACAGGCCAATTTTCCAAATCCGGAACGATGACTAAGAGGTCGAGGCGAGCGCGGCCAATCGCGCGTCCGCTTCAATTTTAGCACCGCCAATCGGCCGCCACCTGGTTCGAGAATCGCCACCCCGAGTGTCAACAACGACCACCTTCTCTCTTCATCCGTCACCTCGTGTCCTTTTCCCGCCGAGCTGATCGCCAAGCGGATCGCAGGCCAGAGCCGCGAGCTCTCTCCGGGTTTCCGATCAGCTCGCCTCTCGCTTCTTTCCGACCAGATCCCTCCATCCACCGGCCATCCAGGGGTTACGCAACCTGGCTGACCTTTGCCAATCAACCGGATGAGCATGAGTACACTCGCGCGCCAGTGCGAAGGACTGGCTGCTTACTTTTCCTCTCCGTCCCGAGCTTCGTCTTCTCTTTCTTGCATTCTCTCCTTTCTCTGAATTTTTATTCGAATTTTTGTTTGAATCTTTCTTCAAATTTTTCTCCGAATTTTTCTTCGAATTTTTCTTCGAATCTTTCTTCAAATCTTCCTCCGAATTTTTCTTCTAATCTTTCTTCGAATCTTTTTCCGAATTTTTCTCTGAATTTTTCCTCCAATCATTCTTCAAATCTTTCTTCGAATCTTTCTCCGAATTTTTCTTCGAATCTTTCTCCGAATTTTTCTTCCAATCTTTCTTTCAATCTTTCTTCGAATTTTTCCTCGAGTCATCTTCGAATCTTTCTCCGAATTTTTCTTCAAATCTTTCTCCGAATTTTTCTTTGAACCTTTCTCCAAATATTTCCTAGAGTCTTTCTTCGAACCTTTCTCCGAATTTTATTTCAAATCCTCGTAGTCCTTTTCACCTCCTCTTTCGCAACATAAATATGCGTCTATCGTACGAGGTCTATACGACGAGGTCGAGTCGCCGAAAAATTTGAGAAGGAAAGAACCTCGTGATTCGTAATAGAACTAGCGTAGTCTAGCCCGGATCTTGACGATTGGATCGCAGCGCGTAGATCAGGAAAAGTTTAAACGCATTAAATTGGATGCTTTTAGATTGGAAATGAGCGATAATTTGGGAAAGAAGAAACGAAAAGTCAGGTCTGGTAGGAGATATTAAGGGTAGATGCCACGGGTGTAGATAAGCGTAAGAAACGTGACTGAGAACATGTGAGCACACGACGCAGCCATAAAGCTATTATAATGCTTAACCTAGTTCTGGGACAGATGGCCCGGAATTAGGTTAACGCGGTGAAAGTATTTCTTTGAAATACCAGATGGATATTATTCAAAGGGGACTGAAAGAGTTGTTTTCTATGTAGATAAGCAGAAACGAGACGAGAGACGATCTTCGGACTATTATGTCCCTTCTTTTGTTACTTAATCACGATTTATAGTCGCCTCCGGCTAGGTTCATTAGAGCTGGATAATCAAGGATAAAAGGACTTGGAAAAAAATCACGATTATGGACTGACACAATAGCGCAGCTCAGAGAAAAACCTGCATTCTTCCTAAGCCCTCCTAACTCTTTGTTAAATTCGTTATTCGAGCGTTGCTGTATTTTCCGATCTTGCTGAAAGAAAACTTGCGTTGTAAACGATGATTTCTTCTTCGGAACAAACAAAATTCAAAAATAACGCGTCTTTTCTATAAGAAAACAGGAAAAGCAGGTAAATTACCATAGTTTCTTGCTCTTCGACAGTTTCAAACTCTGAAATTTCAACGAATGCGACGTCAATCGCAATGGTCTTTCGCAAATAAAAATCTACACCAACGATAATTTCTTCAAGATCAAACGCATCTTCTCCAAAAAAGAAGAAAAATAAAAAGAGAAATAGAAAGAAATAAAGGAAAAAAAAGGCAAGAACAAAATTCAAAAATAACACGTCTTTTCTATAAGAAAACAGATAAAAAAGGTAAATTGCCATAGTTTCTTACTCTTCGATAATTTCATACTCTGCAATTTCAACGAATGCGACGTCAGTCACGATGATCTTTCGCAAATAAAAATTTACACCAACGATAATTTCTTCATGATCAAACGCATCTTCTCCAAAAAAGAAGAAAAATAGAAAGAAAGAAAGGGAAAAGAAAAGGCAAGAAGGTATAGAACTGACCATTCGTTTCGAACGATACCGTATGCCTATTTCTGCCTGGCATCCTCCATTTTTATGGTACAACGTAGCACGACGTATCGGAGCGTTTCACAAAAGCCACGGGACAAACGGGACAAAAGAGCTGGAAGGCCTTTCCATACAAATTAAACAACGTTTAGTTTTATTACCACGGAAACGGTTCATTGTGGTCACGAGTCGGTGAGCAGCGGCGTTTCTTTCTCTCCTCCTCTCCCCTCTCTCTCCCTCTCTCCTCTCTTTTTTTCCCTTTTCTTCCTCTTCTCCTTCCTCTTCCTCCGCGTTGCTATTCCCGGACGGCGGAGGATAACGAATCTCCTGTAAAAATTCCCTCGTCCCGGCAAAGATAAATGGATCCTGCTTTCGAAATTACAATATGAATCGCGGCCACTTCTTTTTCCTTTTTTTCTCCCCCTCTTCTTCCTCTGGGTCTTCCTTTTTTTCCCCTCCTCTTTTTTCCATCTTTTTTCCATCTCTCTCGTTTCTATTTTTTTTCTTCCTTCGTGGAAGGACTCCGGAGAGAGGAGAAAAGAGAGAGAGCGAGGTAGTGAAGCGAGAGGCAGGGGGAACGATTTGTTTCTGGCCTCTTAAGCACCGGCCCTTACCTATTCATAGCTCGTACCGAGACGTTCGTTAGGTGAATGAATAAATTTCAGAAGCCGCCGGGAAATAAACGAGCCACACGGGCGCATGCTGCTGGGACACCGAGGATTTCGCGAAGGAAACGCTCGGTTCCGCGAACTCGCCGCGTAAACAATGCTTGAAAAAAAAAGCGATATATCGGCGTCGTTAGTTATTTTTAACGGGGAAATCTGTGCGAGTCGCGCGAGAGAAAATTCGCCGGATAACGTCCGTTGCCTCGCGGACGTTGTGCTTGTTCTAAATTCGCCCCGGTTGCAAAAGACAGTCGCCGGTTGCTCTTTTACGAGCTCCTTTTTCTATTTCCATCCCCTCGTGTCGGCGAAGATAAATCGTCCTCTGCAACCCGAGTCGATTCGAACTTCCCGCGTACAGGTTAACCGGCGTGCCTCGCACGCGCGCGCTGGCTCCGCCCATCGACGTAAGCCGCCAATCAACGCTCGGAGATCCATCGATTTACGGAATTCGAGTCTTGCGAATTACTCGCAGAGATCTCGAAATAAAATTATTTAAAGTACGAAGAAATTATTAATGTTATTTCCAGTGATTTTGAAAATTTTCTTCGCAATGGTTCTCTTCTTAGTAAACGTAACGCAATATGCGACAACTCGAGTAAAACATTTGAGAAACGGTTTAATTCGAGTCGACTTTCCTAGTAACTCGCAGATATCTCGAGATAAAATTATTTAAAGTATGAAGAAATTATTAAAATTATTTCCAATCCCTTTGAAAATTTTCTTCGCAACGATTCTTTTCTTAGTAAATGTAACTCGAATATGTCAACTCAGGAAGACAAATTTGAGAAACGGTTTAATTCGAATCGATTTTCCTAATAATTCGCAGAGATCTCGAAATAAAATTATTTAAAGTACGAAGAAATTATTAAAGATATTTCCAGTGCTTTTGAAAATTTTCTTCGCAATGGTTCTCTTCTTCCTAAACGTAACGTAATATGCGACAACTCGAGATACAAGTTTGAGAAACGGTTTTTACGTGATTCCCCGTTGGTTTCGTGGTAGAGGAAAAATTTTAACGAACGTATAATTGCGATTTAACTATGACACGTCCTTGTACGCGGAGAAATACCGAGACCGTGGTACCAGACGATCGTTCTAGATTTAAAGTGGAGCACAGACGAGAAGGAAAAGAGTGGAAGAGCCGCGGAACAGTGGAGTAACAGTCTGAACCTTCTTGGACGAGGATGAAGTGTCTTCGATTACGACACCCACGGCCCTTAAGCGTTTCCGAGCCCCCTCTCTCTCTCTTTCTCTCTCTCTCCTTCCCTGTGCCGTGTCTCTGCCGCAGGGAGAGATAAAGAGAGAAAGAAGGAAAGAGAGGTAGGTCGCGTAAATATTTAGGCTGTCCAGCCGGGAGTGTTTTATTTCCACGATTCCCTCGGCAAATAAACCGATTTCGACGACGGATCCGTCGAACGAGATCGGAACATCTGTTCGTCACTCGGCTATTTCTATTCGATCGCATTCGTGGAACATAGATCCAGCTTCTGCAACCGGTGGAATCGAGAACGGGCTTTCACGATCCGAAGGGAAACGCGGTTGAAAAGGGAAACGAATTCTGGAATTTTATTTAGTTTTGTCTCTTCCTGTTCACCGGAGCATCAGCTATCTCTTACTTCTAATTTATCGGTCAAGATTTTAGACTCGTTCCAGTGTCCTAATTTTTGTAATGGGAATCGCGGAGAATATGAAAAATATAATTTAGGAAATTTTAAAACCTCGATCTTTTAATCGAATCTTTTAATTTTTGGTTCTTTCTATTTATCGCGAGTCTCGATTCTCTTTTATTTTTAATCTTTTGTTCGCAATTTCGATTTTTTCGTTTTCACCGAGTTGTTCGAGACTTTCTATAAATTTCTATAGGTTTCTGTTGAACTTGTTTTTGGTATCCGGTGAATTTCTTATTCCGCGAAAATTCATTTATACGTCTGGTACTCGAAATTGAATTACTCGATTCTCTCATATTTTTAATTATTTTATTCGCAGTCCATACTCCTTCATTTCCGACTTTCTATAAATTTCTGTAGGTATCCGAAGAATTTCTTTTTTCTCGAAAATTTATTGATACGTCTGGTACTCGAAATTGAATTACTGGATTCTCTCCTATTTTTAATTATTTTATTCGCAATCAAGACTCTTTCGTTTCCGACTTTCTATAAATTTCTGTAGGAATGCGTCGAATTTCTTTTTTCTCGAAAATGCATTGACACGGCTGGTAATCGAAATTGAATTACTCGATTCTCTCTTATTTTTTATTATTTTATTCGCAATTCCGACTCTCTATAAATTTCTATAGGTATCTGTAGAATTTCTTTTTTCTCGAAAATTTATTGATACGCCTCGTATTCGAAACTGAATTACTCGATTCTCTCATAATTTAATTATTTTATTCGCAATTCCGTCTCTTTCGTTTCCGGCTGTCTATAAATTTCTGCAGATATCCATTGAACTTCCTTTTCCTCGAAAATTTATTGATACGTCTGGTACTCGAAATTGAATTACTCGATTCTCTCTAATTTTTAATTATTTTATTTAAAATTCCGACTCTTTCGTTTCCACCGAGTTGTTTGTGATTTTCTATAAAATTTCTAAAGGTATCCGTTGAATTTCTTTTTTCTCGAAAATGCATTGTCACGCCTGGTACTCGAAATTGAATTACTCGATTCTCTCTTAATTTAATTACTTTATTCGCAATTCCGACTTTTTCGTTTCCGACTTTCAATAAATTTCTGTAGATATCCATTGAACTTCTTTTTCCTCGAAAATTCATTGACACGCCTGGTACTCGAAATTGAATTACTCGATTCTCTCTCATTTTTAATTATTTTATTTAGAATTCCAACTCTTTCCTTTCTATCGAGTTGTTCGTGATTTTCTATAAAATTTCTAAAGGTATCCGTTGAATTTCTTTTTTCTCGAAAATGCATTGTCACGCCTGGTACTCGAAATTGAATTACTCGATTCTCTCTTAATTTAATTACTTTATTCGCAATTCCGACTTTTTCGTTTCCGACTTTCAATAAATTTCTGTAGATATCCATTGAACTTCTTTTTCCTCGAAAATTCATTGACACGCCTGGTACTCGAAATTGAATTACTCGATTCTCTCTTAATTTAATTATTTTATTTGCAATCCAGACTCTTTCGTTTCCGACTTTCTATAAATTTCTGTAGATCTCCATTGAACTTCTTTTTCCTCGAAAATTCATTGATACGCTTGGTACTCGAAATTGAATTACCGGTGCAACGCATCGAACGTGTAATTACGAGGCTAACTATCCCGGTGAAAAAGCACGCGTCCGTATGGTGCTGGAAAAAGGAAGGAGTGAAACACGAGCAGTCGTGCTCGAGTACGCGCGGAACATTCTTTACGAATTAACCAACGGGTAACAAAGACAGAGGCGAAAGAATGGCCGATTTTATCTTTCCCGCCAGCAGCTGATCGAACTGTTTCTATTAATCTCGAACACCTGGTCTGCGGTGGGTGCGTACCGCTCTCCCTCTTTGCCATACCGAGTCCTCCTCGCTTATGCGACCATGTTTCCAGCCGACTAATTTCACTCCCGATCCTTCCTCCCTTCCCAATTCCAAATTGCACTCGAGTTCTATTTAAAAAATTCGCATTGTATAAGTAACGACATGTATTGCACTATTGGTATCGTGCAATCGGTTTTATAAAATATCGCGTGTTTTCTAAATTTTGTTAGATTTAAGACAGCGAAGTTTCGTTTATCGAATTTTGATCCGCAATTTTCTACAACAAGAATCGTGGAATTCTAATTAATTTGTCGTTATGTAGGTCGAAGACAGGGAAAAATACGATAGATGGAAATATCTGCGAAAGTTCGAAAGAAACGAGTGTAAGATAAAATTGGAGGGTCATTTTCGATAATTTCATCGAGATTTCGATAATTAATCACGGTATTGCGAACCTTTCAACCTCGAAAATAAGAGAAAAATCGATTAATTACACAGATATTCGGAACGAAAGACTAAATTTCGAAGGAGAGACCGGTTCATCCTCCAAAAGAGCGGAATATCGAGGATGGGGTTGGAAAAATTTGCGAAATTATCGATATTCGTCATTTTCGATAACGTCATCGAGATTTCGATAATTAATCACGGTATTGCGAACCTCTCAACCTCGAAAATAAGAGAAAAATCGATTAATTAACCGGATATTCAAAACTAAAGACTAAATTTCGTAGGAAAGACCGGTTCCTCCTCCAAAAGAGCGGAATATCGAAAAGGAAGGAGTTGGAAAAATTTACGAAATTATCGATATTCGTCATTTTCGATAATTAATCACGGTATCGCGAACCTCTCAACTTCGAAAATAAAAGAAAAATCGGTTAATCACCCAGATATTCGGCACAAAATACTAAATTTCGAAGGAGAGATCGGTTCCTCCTCCAAAAGAGCGGAATATCGTAAAGTATGGGGTTGGAAAAATTTGCGAAATTATCGATATTCGTCATTTTCGATAATGTGATCGAGATTTCGATATTTAATCACGGTATCGCGAACCTCTCAACCTCGAAAATAAGATGAAAATCGATTAATCAACCGGATATTCAAAACTAAAGACTGAATTTCGAAGGAGAGACCGGTTCTTCCTCAAACAGTGCGGAATATCGAGGATGATGTTGTAGGAAAAATCTGCAAATTATCGATATTCGTCATTTTCGATAATGTCATCGA
>NIJG01000055.1:679640-694416 GCA_002201625.1 Euglossa dilemma | reverse complement strand
ATCTAGTGTTAACAGACTTAATATAAGTTAATTAAATCTGTTAATTAAAGCAACCCATCCGTCAAATCTAGTGCTAACTTTTTGATCACCTGCGATATAATTCGAAGGGTACTCCTTTCAAATCGATTCTGATTTATTGATTGGAGAAATAACATCTTTGGAGCATCGATTAATCGAGGTAATTCAAAATACGGAAACCTTCTGGAACCTAAATACGAATTTCGATCGACCCAGAACAATATTTGACAGCATATTTTGAATGTGATATAAATTCATTAAAAAAAAAAAGAAAAGTAGTAATTATTCTAGGAACGAAAAGTCCGAGGTCAGTTGCCTTGACTTTTTCGGTGAGACCTCGATTACGCGAATTTTTATTACGCGAATAATCGACCAGTCAAATTTAGAAATTGCCCAGTGCTTTGCAACGAATGGAACATGCGTAATTTATCTTTTTATCTAATAATAGTCTTCTCGATATTTAACTTTTGGATCACCTGCGACATAATTCGAAATATACTCCTTTCAAATTGATTCTGATTTATTGATTGTAGGAATAGCATCTTTGGAGTATCGATTAGTCGAAGTAATTCAAAATACAGAAATCTTCTGGAACCTAAATACGAATTCCGACTGACCCAGAACAATATTTGACCGTTTATTTCGAAAGTGGCGTAAGTCCATTAAAATTTTTATTACGCGAATGGTCGACCAGTCATATTTAAAAATTGCTCATTGCTTTGTAACGGATGGAACATGCGTAATTTATTTTTTTATCTAGTAATAGTCTTCTCGATATTTAACTTTTGGATCATCTGCGATATAATTCGAAATATCCTCCTTTCAAATTGATTCCAATTTATTTATCAGAAGAATAGCATCTTTGTAGCATCGATAAGCGAAGAAAAAACGGATTCCAACGTCCCCAGAACGATATTTAAAAGTGGCGTAAGTTCATTCACAAAAAAAAAGGAAAGTAAGATATATAATTCGCGATTAACTCGGCGTAAAGTGGACTTGCACGCTTTCGAAATAAGCGATCTGAACGTCGATCGCGTCAGAGAGGTTCTCTGAAAGCCGGCTGGAAAGTCGGAGTGGAAATCGAAACGAGTTTCTCGTTGGAAGCGATGGCTCGAAGAAGTCGCAAGCTGATAAGAGCGGTTAATCTCGAGCGAAAGAAGCATCACGGTGCGTGATCGTCGAGCAGAGCTGTGTTTCTCGAGGGCTACCCTTATCTCAGGCCTGGTTCCAGGCCGGAGAGAAATCGAGCTTGGACTGGTCTAATTCGATCCGAGAAGGAGGCGCATGCGCCGGGGCTGACCACCTGCGGGCCGAAGATCTTTGTCGCGAAAAGCGCGAACCGCGTCTCTTCCTCGCGTGTTGTTCGCGTCTCGAAGCGAACCGGATCGCGGCTCGTGTTCCAAAGAAAACAGACCGCGGCCGGTGCCAACCGCGCCGCACCACGAATAGAGAGAGGTCTCCGCGTTTAGATTTTCGAATAACCTTCCCCTCCGCTCCCGACTCCCCTTCGGACTAACCCAGCTTTCCTCTCTCTTCTCCCTTTTTCACCCGCCCCTGCCGCGCCGTTTCGCAGCTTTTCTTCGCGCCTAGGCAGAGCTTGCGTGGGTCGCCAGTCCTCTTCTCGCTTGCTTCTTTTCTTCTACGCTGCCAGCGGATAGCCTTTCGTTCCAACGCCGATCTGTTTGCTTCTCTTGCATTGATTCCACGTACACGTTGACGGTTTAATTGCTCGCTGATCGGACCACGATCACTCGACGCGTGTCCGCGGGTTCATAGCTCTTCGGTGTCCTCTTTTCTACCAGTTTCCTGAGTTTTCCGATATTTTTAAGGATGGATTTTAGGGTAGAGATTTGGGTTTGATTGGTAAAATTCGCTTTTGGGTCTTTTGGTAAACGGTGACCTGGGTAGGCTAGCTTCGAGTCTGATTTGGTTCCTCTACGATTTTTTGGTAAATAGCGGAATGGTGCGATTCTTACAATTTTCTGATCTTTCGAGGAACGATTCAGTTCTGGGTTAGGTTTGGGTTCGATCGGAATTTCTGTCCGATTCTTTTGATAAATAGAGTCCGGGATAGGCTAGGTTTGATTCAGCTTTGGTTCCTCTCCGATTTTTTGGTAAATAGCGGAATAGTGCGATTTTTCCTATTCTCAGATTTTTCTTCAAACGATCGAGTTCCGGCTTAGGTTTGGATTCGATCGGTTGAATTCGCTTTCGGATCTTTTGGTAAACAGAGACGAGGATAAGCTAGCTACGAGTCAGATTTGGTTCCTCTCCGATTTTTTGGTAAATAGCGGTTAGTGCGATTCTTACAATTTTCTGATCTGTCGACGAATGATTCAGTTCTGGGTTAGGTTTGGGTTTGATCGGTTGAATTCGCTTTCGGGTCTTTTGGTAAACAGAGACCAGGGTAGGCTAGCTTCGAGTCAGATTTGGTTCCTCTACGATTTTTTTATAAATAGCGGTATAGTGCGATTCTTACAATTTTCTGATCTTTCGTCAAACAATTCAGTTCCGGATTAGGTTTGAGTTCGATCGGTCGAATTTCTGTCCGATTCTTTTGGTAAACAGAGTCCGGGATAGGCTAGGTTTTATTCAGCTTTGGTTCCTCTCGGATTTTCTGGTAAATAGCGGAATAGTGCGATTTTTCCAATTCTCAGATTTTTCTTCAAACGATCGAGTTCCGGCTTAGGTTTGGATTCGATTGGTTGAATTCGCTTTCGGGTCTTTTGGTAAACAGAGACCAGGGTAGGCTAGCTTCGAGTTAGCTTTGGTTCCTCTACGATTTTTAGGTTAATAGCGGAATAGCATAGATCTTCCAATTCTCTGATTTTTCGGTATATAGCGGTATAACACGGTTCTTCCAATTCTCAGATTTTTCTTCAAACGATTCAGTTCCGGTTTAGGTTTGAGTTCGATGGGTCGAATTCAATTCCGATTCTTTTGGTAAACAGAATCCGGGATAGGCTAGCTTCGAGTTAGCTTTGATTCCTCTTCGATTTTTTGGTAAATAACGGTATGGTGCGATTTTTCCAATTCTCAGATCTTTCGTCAAACGATGCAGTTCCAGGTTAAACCTGATTTAAGTTTGCGTTAAAACCAGATCCACAAGTTTTCCCAATTTTTTGGTAGATAGTCCGGTTCAGACTGAGTTTAGGTTAAGTTCAATCCATCGAATTCCCCTCTGATGTTTTGTCAAACGATCCAATTTCGAGATAGGTTTGGATCAAACTCAATTGCCTACCGATTTTCCGGTAAACAGTCTAGTTTAGCCTACGTTTGAATTAAATTCGGTTCCTCTCCGATTTTTCAGAAAGAAAGCGGTATGGCACGATTCTTCCAATTCTACGATTTTTCGTCAAACGATCCAGTTTCGGAATAGGTTTGTGCTAGGATCAGCTTTACGAGTTTTTTCCGATTTTTCGGTACAAACTCTGATTCGGACTAGATTTAGATTACATTCAATCCGTCGAATTTTTCTCTGATCTTTCGTCAAACGATCCAGTTTCAGATTAAATTAGATTCGATCCATCGAATTCCCTTCCGATTTTCCGGTAAATAGTCCAGGTTAACCTACGTTTGAATTAGATTCGGTTCCTCTCCGATTATTCGTCTAATACCCCGATACGATTCCTCGAGTTCCAGATTTTGGTTAGATTTCGGTTAGGATCAGATCTACGAATTTTTCCCAATTTTTCGGTACATAGTGCGATTTAGACTAGGTTCGCACCGTCGAATTCCCCTCCGATCTTTTGTCAAACGATCCGGTTTCTGACTAGATTAGGTTCAATCCGTCGAATTCCTCTCCGATCTTTCGTCAAACGATCCAGTTTCTAACTAGATTAGATTCGATCCATCGAATTCCCTTCCGATTTTCCGGTAAATAATCCGATTTAGCCTACGTTTTAATTAAATTTAGTTCCTTTCCGATTATTCATCGAAAACAAACCCGATACGATTCCTCGAGATCTCCGATCTCTCGTGAAACTATCCAGTTTCGGATTAGGTTTCGGTAAAGATCAGCTTTACGAGTTTTTCCTGATTTTTCGGTACAAAGTCCGATTCGGACTAGATTTAGATTACATTCAATCCGTCGAATTTTCCTCTGATCTTTCGTCAAACGATCCGGTTTCTGACTAGATTAGGTTCAATCCGTCGAATTCCTCTCCGATCTTTCGTCAAACGATCCAGTTTCTGACTAGATTGGGTTCAATCCGTCGAATTCCTCTCTGATCTTTCGTCAAACGATCCAGTTTCAGATTAAATTAGATTCGATCCATCGAATTCCCTTCCGATTTTCCGGTAAATAATCCGGTTTAGCCTACGTTTTAATTAAATTTGGTTCCTTTCCGATTATTCATCGAAAACAAACCCGATACGATTCCTCGAGATCTCCGATCTCTCGTGAAACGATCCAATTCCGGTCTAAGTTCGATTCAAGTCGAAGTCAAACTGCGTTCTTGTTTGATTTTTTCGCGCACCCACGCGCCATTATTACGCTTATTATCACGTTCCATTCCGAATGCGAATTCTAGTTAACCTCGCCATATTTTCCCTGGCTGCATTAATAATTCATCGGATTCCCGGTAGCCGTGGATCGCACAGCGAAATGTCAAAGCTGCATCGCGACGCGAGGCTCGAGGAACCGGCGAGGACTTTCGTCGGCGATTAGTCACGCGTTTGGCAGAGCGGTATCGCAGAGGAGAAAAGGCGGTCAACGATTTCACGGAGGGCTACTTGGCACCGTGCTCCGACCGCTTGGATCAACAGGAAGCGACCGCCGTGCGGCCTGCTGACGTACCAGGGATTTCCTCTCCTCTCGCCGGGCAAACGTCACCGTGCGAACAAACCGCGACTCTCTCTCTCTCTCTCTCTCCTTCTGTCTCTTTCTCTCTGGTCGCTCGAACACCGACGGAAGGCCGGTTAAAGCGTTCTAATTATACGGGGTTGTCCCGTGAAAATGGGTCACTTTGCAGTGCGGTGGGAGAAAGAGGAAGTGGATGTCAGACGTTTAGCAGGAAGTTTGGTAAACCGGAGAATTGTACCACGTTTCCTCGAAATTTACATCTTTTTCTTTAATTTTTTGCGGGATAACTCGCGAAGGGAGAAACTTGAATTTTTTCTCTTAATCCTTTGTATACCAAGGACGATTTTTTAGTCGCTAGATAAGATATTTTTGAAGAGTCGTAGTCGATATCGAAAAAGTTTGGTAAATCAAAGAATGGTGCCACGGTTTCTCGAAATTTATATCTTTTTCTTTAATTTTTTGCGGGATAACTCGCGAAAGGAGAAACTTGGATTCTGTCTCTTAATCCTTTATGCTCGAAGGACGATTTTCTGTCGCTAGATAAGATATTTTTGAAGAGTCGTAGTCGATATCGAAAAAGTTTGGTAAACCGGACAATGGTGTCACGTTTTCTCGAAATTTACATTTTTTTCTTTAGTTTTTTGCGAGCTGGCTAGCGAAAGGAGAAACTTGGATTCCGTCTCTTAACCCTTTGAACTCAAAGGACGATTTTTTGTCGCTAGATAAGATATTTTTGAAGAATCGTAGTCGATACCAAGAAAGTTTAGTAAATCAGAGAATGATATCATGTTTACTGGAAATTTACATTTTTCTCTTTAATTTTTTGCGAGATAACTCGCGAAAGGAGAAACTTGGATTCTGTCTCTTAATCCTTTATGCTCAAAGGACGATATTTTGTCTCCTGATAAGATAATTTTGAAGAGTCGTAGTCGATACCGAGGAAGTTTGTTAAATCGAAGAATGGTGCCACGATTTCTCAAAATTTACATCCTTTGTTTAGTTTTTGTGCGAGATAGCTCGCGAAGGAAGAAACTTGAATTTTTTCTCTTAATCCTTTGTATACCAAGGACGATTTTTAGTCGTCAGATAAGATAATTTTGAAGAGTCGTAGTCTATACCGATAAAGTTTGGCAAACCAGAGAATGGTGCCACGTTAACTCGAAATTTACATTTTTCTCTTTAGTTTCTGTGCGAAATAGCTCGCGAAGGAAGAAACTTGGATACCGTTTCTTAATCCTTTGCACTCGAAGGACAATTTTTTGTCGCCTGATAAGATAATTTTGAAGAGTCGTAGTCGATACCGAGCTTAAGATACGAGATACCGGTGCAAAATGGTTCTGTGAATTAAGTTTATAGAATTTCTCGTTAGTTCTCTTCAATTGATTGACAGAAATATTCATGTCGGAATTTTTATTTATCGCCAAAATATTCTGAGACATAAATGACAATGTATTATTTGTGTACGATGTGAAAAGAGTTTTAATTCGCGTAACGAATTTACAGAAAAGATTGATAGGTAAATTCCATAGAGATTCGAGTACTTAGAGAATTTTCCTGACCACGATATGCAACGATGTTTTACATTTTCGCTTATTTGCAACGCAAATGTTGCAATGCTGAAAAGAAATTTATGGGTATTTATGAGATTTTATAACGCGGTTAAACTTCGACCTTTTTTTCTCTTTCTTTAATAGCCCGCTTAATAAATGCTATCTCAAGTTTATTTTATCTTGCTTTATATATGTATACTTGGGAAACGGAAGTCGAAATTAGACGTCGAACAAGGAAACTTAATAACGGGAAAACGCTACTGAAAATAAAATCGAAATAAAATGGAAATAATTTTAAAACACTCGTTTGCCAAAGATAAAAATGACTCGTAGGGCTAACGATTCGACGTTTCGTTGCTTTTAATAACTAAATTATAGCAGCTATTTGATTAATTTACAGTTTACGCGATTACGAGCTGCAAAAACGTTTTATATTTTCGTTTGCTTGCTACGCAAATTTATGCGCGTTTGAGTGATTTTATAACGCCATAAAGCTTTATCTTTTTTTCATTTTTAACACCTCGAAGATCACGTTTTAATAGCTATTTATTGCGAACGTATTCGCGCGAGTACGAAGTACAGTGTTACATTTCTTTCGCTATTCGATGCATAGGAACGGCAACTTGGAAAGAAACGTGTTTATCTGCTTACCTTTCCTAACGATATAAAATATCGTTGTTTCCACGAATAAATCGATAGACCGACTATTCCCGAGATTCAATCGAGACTCACTGTCTCGCGAAGGCTTTGGATTATTTTCAAATCCGCGTTGGAAATTCGCAGACACTCGCGTAGGTAGCGAGATATTTTACGCCACTGTTTCGTTTGCTAAGCTTCCGCGCGATATATGCTTCTGTGACGAAATCCTGTGAGAATAGAAGGTAGTAAAGCGTTTTACAATAGCACGACAACGTTCGAAACGGCACCTTTTTACCCTGAAACACTCGCGTGTAGAAAATACACCGATTCGAGGAATCGTTGACTTTGAAGTTCACGCGTTCGACTAGCTAGCCTCGACCATTTTGCTCGCGACACGTGACAAATTTCCCGACACACCGATCGCTACGAAATCTTTAACGAATCCCAGAAACGTTCCAATGATCGGTGGAAAAATTTCGACCGATGCAACGTCGAGAACGCGTAACTCAGCGATGGTAAAAGAAACGAGGATGCGAGAAATCGTGTTTGAAGTTCACGCGTTCGACATTTTACTCGCGAGACGTAACAAATTTCCTGACGCACCGATTGCTACGAAATCTTCGGCGAATCCCAGAAACGTTCCAATGATCAGTGGAAAAATTTCGACCGATGCAACGTCGAGAACGCGTAACACAGCGATTATAAAAGAAACGAAGATTGAAGAAATCGTGTTTGAAGTTCACGCGTTCGACATTTTACTCACGAGACGTAACAAATTTCCCGACACACCGATTGCTACGAAATCTTTAACGAATCCCAGAAACGTTCCAATGATCGGTGGAAAAATTTCGACCGATGCAACGTCGAGAACGCGTAAAACAGCGATGATAAAAGAAACGAGGATGCGAGAAATCGTAATAACGTCCGCGGGTAATATTTTCTTAAAGATTTTCTTAGAAAACAACCTTCGAGCGAGGAATCTTTTAACTGCGCGATAAAATCTTTCTTTTTTTCGCGCGAAGGCGAGCCGAAAATCTGCGCCGGCAGTTTCGACCACAGTTGCTCAACCATCGAGGTCGGAGATGGAAAAGGAGGCGAGAGTGAGGGAGAAAAAAAAAATGAACGGCGTGCGCGCGAATAAATTGCGTATTGCGCAATGGCCGACGTTATCGGCGAACTTTGCGCGCGAAAATTTATTCTCAGCGTTATTAAAGTTAACGACCGAAATTCCTGCCTGAAACGTTTCCTTTCCATTGTGATCTCGATCCCGAGAACCTTCGAACAATTGCGCGTTTCGTGTGCCGTGGTCGACTTCGGGATCCTACGATCAATCGATTCGATTTCTCGCATATCGCGGTGAATATCGATGGATCGAATGGAAATTCTCGTATTGTAGTTTCTGCCGTTTTCTGTCGTTGGGTTCCATTTTGATTCGAATCCGCGAGTAAACGTTTTTCTTTGGTTTTAAGACGAGATTCGTTTTAACTCACTAGCGCCACCACCGCTCATATCTCGTATCGATAAAGGTACAATCCACTTTGGGATCCTACGGTCAATCGATCCGATTTCTCGCATATTGCGGAGAGTATCGATGGATTGAATGAAAATTCTCGTATCGTAGTTTCTGTCGTTGGGTTCCATTTCGATTCGAATCCACAAGTAAGCATTTTCCTTTGGTTTTAATACGAGATTCGTTTTACCTCACTAGCGCCACTACGGCTCGTATCTCGTATCGATAAAGGTAGGATCCACTTCGCGATCCTGCGATCCATTGGTCCGATTTCTCGCCTATCGCGGGGAGTATTGATGGATTGAATGAATATTCTCGTATTGTATAATTTCTATCATTGAGTTCCGTTTCTATTCGAATGCGCGACTAAGAGTCTTCCTTTGGTTTTAGGGTAAGTTTTGCTTTAACTCACTAGCGCCACAACTGTGGCTTGTATCTTAGATCGATAAAGGTGTGACCCACTTTGGGATCCTACGATCCATCGATCTGATTTTTCGCATATTGCGGAGAGTATCGATGGATCGAATGAAAATTCTCATATCGTAGTTTCTGTCGTTTTCAGTCGTTGGGTTCCATTTCGATTCGAATCTACAAGTAAGCGTCTTCTTTCGATTTTAAGGCGAGTTTCACTTTAACTCGCTAGCGCCACCACGGTGGCTCGTATTTTAGATTGATAAAGGTACAATCCACTTCGAGATCCTACGATCAATCGATCCGATTTCTCGCATATTGCGGAGAGTATCGATGTATCGAATGACAATTCTCGTATCGTAGTTTCTGTCGTTGGGTTCCATTTCGATTCGAATCCACAAGTAAGCATTTTCCTTTGGTTTTAAAACGAGATTCGTTTTACCTCACTAGCGCCACTACGGCTCGTATCTCGTATCGATAAAGGTAGGATCCACTTCGCGATCCTGCGATCCATTGGTCCGATTTCTCGCCTATCGCGGGGAGTATTGATGGATTGAATGAATATTCTCGTATTGTATAATTTCTATCATTGAGTTCCGTTTCTATTCGAATGCGCGACTAAGAGTCTTCCTTTGGTTTTAGGGTAAGTTTTGCTTTAACTCACTAGCGCCACAACTGTGGCTTGTATCTTAGATCGATAAAGGTGTGACCCACTTTGGGATCCTACGATCCATCGATCTGATTTTTCGCATATTGCGGAGAGTATCGATGGATCGAATGAAAATTCTCATATCGTAGTTTCTGTCGTTTTCAGTCGTTGGGTTCCATTTCGATTCGAATCTACAAGTAAGCGTCTTCTTTCGATTTTAAGGCGAGTTTCACTTTAACTCGCTAGCGCCACCACGGTGGCTCGTATTTTAGATTGATAAAGGTACAATCCACTTCGAGATCCTACGATCAATCGATCCGATTTCTCGCATATTGCGGAGAGTATCGATGTATCGAATGACAATTCTCGTATCGTAGTTTCTGCCGTTGGGTTCCATTTCGATTCGAATCCACAAGTAAGCATTTTCCTTTGGTTTTAAGACGAGATTCGTTTTAACTCACTAGCGACACCGCGGCTCGTACCTCGTATCGATATAGGTACAATCCATTTCGAGATCCTACGATCCATCGATCCGATTTCTCTCCTATCGCGTCAAGTATCGATGGATTGAATGAATATTCTCGTATTGTATAATTTCTGTCACTGGGTTCCATTGCAATTCGAATCCACGAGTAAGCGTTTTCCTTTGGTTTTAAGGCGAAATTCGCTTTAACTCACTAGCGCCACCACGGCTTATATCTTGTATCGATAAAGGTCCGATCCATCGATCCGATTTCTCGCATATTGTGGCGAGTATCGATGGATCGAATGAAAATTCTCGTTTCGTAGTTTCTGTCGTTTTCTATCGTTGGGTTCCATTTCGATTCGAATGCGCGAGTAAGAGTCTTCATTTGGTTTTAGGGTAAGTTTTGCTTTAACTCACTAGCGCCACTACTGTGGCTCGTATCTTAGATCGATAAAGGTATGATTCACTTTGGGATCCTACGATCCATCAATTCGATTTCTTGCATATCGCGGGGAGTATCAATTGATCAAATGAAAATTCTCGTATCGTATAATTTCTGCCGTTTTCTGTCATTGGGTTCCATTGCGATTCGAATCCACGAGTAAGCATTTTCCTTTGGTTTTAAGGTGCGTTTCGCTTTAACTCACTAGCGCCAACACAGCTCGTACCTCGTATCGATAAAGGTACGATCCACTTCGCGATCCTGCGATCCATTGGTCCGATTTCTCGCCTATCGCGGGGAGTATTGATGGATTGAATGAATATTCTCGTATTGTATAATTTCTATCATTGAGTTCCGTTTCTATTCGAATGCGCGACTAAGAGTCTTCCTTTGGTTTTAGGGTAAGTTTTGCTTTAACTCACTAGCGCCACAACTGTGGCTTGTATCTTAGATCGATAAAGGTGTGACCCACTTTGGGATCCTACGATCCATCGATCTGATTTTTCGCATATTGCGGAGAGTATCGATGGATCGAATGAAAATTCTCATATCGTAGTTTCTGTCGTTTTCAGTCGTTGGGTTCCATTTCGATTCGAATCTACAAGTAAGCGTCTTCTTTCGATTTTAAGGCGAGTTTCACTTTAACTCGCTAGCGCCACCACGGTGGCTCGTATTTTAGATTGATAAAGGTACAATCCACTTCGAGATCCTACGATCAATCGATCCGATTTCTCGCATATTGCGGAGAGTATCGATGTATCGAATGACAATTCTCGTATCGTAGTTTCTGCCGTTGGGTTCCATTTCGATTCGAATCCACAAGTAAGCATTTTCCTTTGGTTTTAAGACGAGATTCGTTTTAACTCACTAGCGACACCGCGGCTCGTACCTCGTATCGATATAGGTACAATCCATTTCGAGATCCTACGATCCATCGATCCGATTTCTCTCCTATCGCGTCAAGTATCGATGGATTGAATGAATATTCTCGTATTGTATAATTTCTGTCACTGGGTTCCATTGCAATTCGAATCCACGAGTAAGCGTTTTCCTTTGGTTTTAAGGCGAAATTCGCTTTAACTCACTAGCGCCACCACGGCTTATATCTTGTATCGATAAAGGTCCGATCCATCGATCCGATTTCTCGCATATTGTGGCGAGTATCGATGGATCGAATGAAAATTCTCGTTTCGTAGTTTCTGTCGTTTTCTATCGTTGGGTTCCATTTCGATTCGAATGCGCGAGTAAGAGTCTTCATTTGGTTTTAGGGTAAGTTTTGCTTTAACTCACTAGCGCCACTACTGTGGCTCGTATCTTAGATCGATAAAGGTATGATTCACTTTGGGATCCTACGATCCATCAATTCGATTTCTTGCATATCGCGGGGAGTATCAATTGATCAAATGAAAATTCTCGTATCGTATAATTTCTGCCGTTTTCTGTCATTGGGTTCCATTGCGATTCGAATCCACGAGTAAGCATTTTCCTTTGGTTTTAAGGTGCGTTTCGCTTTAACTCACTAGCGCCAACACAGCTCGTACCTCGTATCGATAAAGGTACGATCCACTTCGCGATCCTGCGATCCATTGGTCCGATTTCTCGCCTATCGCGGGGAGTATTGATGGATTGAATGAATATTCTCGTATTGTATAATTTCTATCATTGAGTTCCGTTTCTATTCGAATGCGCGACTAAGAGTCTTCCTTTGGTTTTAGGGTAAGTTTTGCTTTAACTCACTAGCGCCACAACTGTGGCTTGTATCTTAGATCGATAAAGGTGTGACCCACTTTGGGATCCTACGATCCATCGATCTGATTTTTCGCATATTGCGGAGAGTATCGATGGATCGAATGAAAATTCTCATATCGTAGTTTCTGTCGTTTTCAGTCGTTGGGTTCCATTTCGATTCGAATCTACAAGTAAGCGTCTTCTTTCGATTTTAAGGCGAGTTTCACTTTAACTCGCTAGCGCCACCACGGTGGCTCGTATTTTAGATTGATAAAGGTACAATCCACTTCGAGATCCTACGATCAATCGATCCGATTTCTCGCATATTGCGGAGAGTATCGATGTATCGAATGACAATTCTCGTATCGTAGTTTCTGCCGTTGGGTTCCATTTCGATTCGAATCCACAAGTAAGCATTTTCCTTTGGTTTTAAGACGAGATTCGTTTTAACTCACTAGCGACACCGCGGCTCGTACCTCGTATCGATATAGGTACAATCCATTTCGAGATCCTACGATCCATCGATCCGATTTCTCTCCTATCGCGTCAAGTATCGATGGATTGAATGAATATTCTCGTATTGTATAATTTCTGTCACTGGGTTCCATTGCAATTCGAATCCACGAGTAAGCGTTTTCCTTTGGTTTTAAGGCGAAATTCGCTTTAACTCACTAGCGCCACCACGGCTTATATCTTGTATCGATAAAGGTCCGATCCATCGATCCGATTTCTCGCATATTGTGGCGAGTATCGATGGATCGAATGAAAATTCTCGTTTCGTAGTTTCTGTCGTTTTCTATCGTTGGGTTCCATTTCGATTCGAATGCGCGAGTAAGAGTCTTCATTTGGTTTTAGGGTAAGTTTTGCTTTAACTCACTAGCGCCACTACTGTGGCTCGTATCTTAGATCGATAAAGGTATGATTCACTTTGGGATCCTACGATCCATCAATTCGATTTCTTGCATATCGCGGGGAGTATCAATTGATCAAATGAAAATTCTCGTATCGTATAATTTCTGCCGTTTTCTGTCATTGGGTTCCATTGCGATTCGAATCCACGAGTAAGCATTTTCCTTTGGTTTTAAGGTGCGTTTCGCTTTAACTCACTAGCGCCAACACAGCTCGTACCTCGTATCGATAAAGCTACAATCCACTTCGCGATTCTGCGATCCATCGATCCGATTTCTCGCCTTCAAATATTGATGGATCGAATGAAAGTTACCATATCGTATAATTCCTGATATTAAGTTCCATTTTGATTCTAACACCTTCGCGAGTAAACGTCTACCGTCGGTTTTTACGGTGAATTTCGCTTTAACTCACTAGCGCCACCACGGCTCGTATCTCGTATCGCTAAATATCTTGTTTATCGCAAATATTCTGTTACATCGTTCAACTATTTCGCGAAGTTATTACTCTATGTTTTATTATCTTCTAATCTAATTATAGTAAACAGAAAATTTAAGTATAAAATTATTATTAACCAATCTTAACTTATATTTAAAAAAACGTAATATATCATATTATCGAATCAGTGAAACCGTTCGTATGATAAATAATAATACGATAAATGAAAACATAATAGAGAAGAGTCCCAAAGATAGGATCGCGCGTGCGCAGTATTAACACCGATACACATTCCGTTCCCGCGGATAATAAACGAAAAGTATATCACGGAAAGATGGAAAAAATGTTTCCGGTTGCGCAATCCGTCTGCGCGATTATCTTCCTCGTTCGGGACAATTATTAAATTCGCCGCAATTATTCTTAACAATCGAGACGAACATGCTTGGTTTTTAACCGTGGGTACGAGGGAGACAGCGAGACCCCGATTATCCGGAATTGTTCGGATTAATTGCCGGGTACGGGGTCGAGTTGGTGTGCAAAAAAGCGAAGAAAAAAAAAAAGGAACGATCGCGAAGATTCTTCGGAGATGATTATTACACCGTGTTATGTCATTCGGTTTCCGCTCTAATCCCTTCTCTAGATCGTTTCTCTCCCTCTCCTTCCTCGAATTATTATTTTTCCTTCGTTTCTCATCGCGGACCCGTTCGCGCGAGTAATTTGTTAGTCCGCGGACCGTTTGCATTTCTCGTAAAGCTTATCGCGCTGTACGAAATTATGCGAACGAGTGTTTTATTGCCGCCACCCACGCGGCGCGTTTTCACGGAACCCGCTTTCACCGTTTATTCTCGCAACCTAAATAAATAACGTACTCCGATATCGAAATTCACTCGGCAACTCCCGCTTCCCCTCCATTCGCCTAAACGCTTCGTTACGAATTACGTCCGCGATTTACGACACGATAAATTCGCGCGTACATCCTCGCGAAAGCGACGATAGAAGATCTGTTCGGTAAATTATAGATCCGACGCGTAATACGTAATTACGGGAAAAAGATTGTTGTTCCGAAAAGAAAAGCGGACGCGAGTATCAGCGAATTTGTTAATCGCTTCTTTATTTTTACCGATGGAAATAAAACCACAAATAAATCGCAGATTATTAGGCACTAGAGCATGAAGATTTAATAATTTGCATCGATTGGTTAGTGGAAAAGAA
>NIJG01000055.1:638994-655424 GCA_002201625.1 Euglossa dilemma | reverse complement strand
TTCTATGCTCGGACGATACCGAAACTCGTTCCCGGCTCGTAAAGCCACGCAACACCGTCGATATCGGAATCGATAAAGGATTCGGTTATACGAAAAGTTGGCGAAATAAAGCTCGCAGTCCCCTTACGACCGATAAACCCGAAGACTTTTCCATCGGCGAACGATGAATGAAAATTCATCGCTGTCGAGGGGAAATCCATCGGAGAGAGATTTTAACCGAGTTGAAGGCAGCGAATCGGCGCCATCGCTACTCCCAGGCGCATCCCCAAGATAAACTCAAAACAAAGCGGCGTGGGATAACGCTAATATAACGAACGGGAGGGCAGCAACACGAAAGAGAGGACAACGAACTTGCCCCGTAATACTTGCTGCGCATATAATCGAGCGATTCTGGGTTAAGCGCGACAGAGGCTGCTGCGCAGAATGTCACGTGCGTATTTATTGCAGAGAAATTGCCAGCGAGCCTTGCCGCCAGCTAAAATGGCTAACACCTTTCGCGACGATAAGCCACGCGTCGACCACGACTTCTCGCGAATCTCCGTTCTTCCTCGAACCGTTCCTTTCTCCCATCCTCTCTTCCTCTTTATCGATCTTCTTACTCCACCAGCCTTGTCACCGTTTCAAACAAATATTCCATCCGATAAGCGGAATAGTTCTACGTTGAAAAATTCGAGTACGGATTTCGCGTTGCTAGAAACGCGATCGAGGAATCACGGTTTTCCGACGAATCGCCGAGTTCGTTGAAATCGCGGAGAACAGAGTAATATCGGAGTAATAATATTCTGGAAAAGGAAGTAACGTTTCGGAAGAACGGATTTCGGGGAATAAAATCTCTGGCGAGTTTGAAGATCGGGAAAGATTGGAAGAGAGATAGCCAAGATCTCGCAGAGATCGGTTTTACGAGGGTCTTAGGATAATTCCAGAGTTTCGGGCTGATTTATCAACGACGAGGAAGAATGGTAAGAGTTGGAGCAGGAATATGAGAGAAATTTATGACGTCTAGGACTCGGAATCAGCGACCAGGCTGTTTGAAAATGGGCTTAAAGGATGAGGGGAGAGAAGCTTCGCAACGAAGCTTCGATGATCGAAAAGCTGCAGAAGGGATATCAGAGTGGAGACTGAAAAATTAATCCACGAAGCTTAAGTAAAGGATGGAACTTATCGCTGATTTTTCATTTAACTCACTAGCGCCACCACGATGTATAACTCCTATAAATATCCTATACGCATCGTTTGATTCTGTCGTAATTTTATTTAATATAATCTTGGAATTTCCTTAGTATGCGTGAAGAGTTAAAGGTTGAAAAGACAATGAATCTTCACGGTTTAAAAGATTTAAAAGAACCTACAATTCTCATCATGGAGATTTAGAAATTATTCCACGATAGCACAGATATAATTGTGATATCATCCACTTGAAAATCGATGAAAGATCGATGAAAAATCGGTGAAAAATTATCAAAAGGAGGAAAAGATTGCATGAAGAATCGCTCGTTTGCAGATCGGAGTCGAAATAAAAATCGTGGAACTGCTACTAATTTTATAATCTCGGAATTTCCTTACTACGCGTGAAGAGTTAAAGATTGAAAAAAATGAAGAATGAAACGGAAATAATGAACTTCCACAATCTAAAAGATCTAGAACCTAAAATTCTCGTCACGGAGACTCAGAAATTATTCCACGATATCACCGATATAATCGCGATATCATCCACTCAAAAAGTCGATAAAAAATCATCGAAAGGACAAAAACTTCGCATGAAAAATCGCTCGTTTGGAAACCGGAACCGAAATAAAAATCGTGAAATAAAGATCGTGCTACTAATTTTATAATCTCGGAATTTCTTTACTACGTTTGAAGAGTTAAAGGTTAAAGAAAATGAAGAATGAAACGGAGACAATGAACCTCCACGATCTAAAAGATTTAGAACCTAAAACTTTCGTCACGGAGACTGAGAAATTATTCCACGATATCACCGATATAATCGCGATATCATCCACTCAAAAAATCGATAAAAAATCATCGAAAGGATGAAAACTTCGCTCGTTTGGAGACCGGAGCCGAAATAAAAATCATGAAATAAAGATCGTGCTACTAATTTTATAATCTCGGAATTTCTTTACTACGTTTGAAGAGTTAAAGGTTAAAGAAAATGAAGAATGAAACGGAGACAATGAACCTCCACGATCTAAAAGATTTAGAACCTAAAACTTTCGTCACGGAGACTGAGAAATTATTCCACGATATCACCGATATAATCGCGATATCATCCACTCAAAAAATCGATAAAAAATCATCGAAAGGATGAAAACTTCGCTCGTTTGGAGACCGGAGCCGAAATAAAAATCATGAAATAAAGATCGTGCTACTAATTTTATAATCTCGGAATTTCTTTACTACGTTTGAAGAGTTAAAGGTTAAAGAAAATGAAGAATGAAACGGAGACAATGAACCTCCACGATCTAAAAGATTTAGAACCTAAAACTTTCGTCACGGAGACTGAGAAATTATTCCACGATATCACCGATATAATCGCGATATCATCCACTCAAAAAATCGATAAAAAATCATCGAAAGGATGAAAACTTCGCTCGTTTGGAGACCGGAGCCGAAATAAAAATCATGAAATAAAGATCGTGCTACTAATTTTATAATCTCGGAATTTCTTTACTACGTTTGAAGAGTTAAAGGTTAAAGAAAATGAAGAATGAAACGGAGACAATGAACCTCCACGATCTAAAAGATTTAGAACCTAAAACTTTCGTCACGGAGACTGAGAAATTATTCCACGATATCACCGATATAATCGCGATATCATCCACTCAAAAAATCGATAAAAAATCATCGAAAGGATGAAAACTTCGCTCGTTTGGAGACCGGAGCCGAAATAAAAATCATGAAATAAAGATCGTGCTACTAATTTTATAATCTCGGAATTTCTTTACTACGTTTGAAGAGTTAAAGGTTAAAGAAAATGAAGAATGAAACGGAGACAATGAACCTCCACGATCTAAAAGATTTAGAACCTAAAACTTTCGTCACGGAGACTGAGAAATTATTCCACGATATCACCGATATAATCGCGATATCATCCACTCAAAAAATCGATAAAAAATCATCGAAAGGATGAAAACTTCGCTCGTTTGGAGACCGGAGCCGAAATAAAAATCATGAAATAAAGATCGTGCTACTAATTTTATAATCTCGGAATTTCTTTACTACGTTTGAAGAGTTAAAGGTTAAAGAAAATGAAGAATGAAACGGAGACAATGAACCTCCACGATCTAAAAGATTTAGAACCTAAAACTTTCGTCACGGAGACTGAGAAATTATTCCACGATATCACCGATATAATCGCGATATCATCCACTCAAAAAATCGATAAAAAATCATCGAAAGGATGAAAACTTCGCTCGTTTGGAGACCGGAGCCGAAATAAAAATCATGAAATAAAGATCGTGCTACTAATTTTATAATCTCGGAATTTCTTTACTACGTTTGAAGAGTTAAAGGTTAAAGAAAATGAAGAATGAAACGGAGACAATGAACCTCCACGATCTAAAAGATTTAGAACCTAAAACTTTCGTCACGGAGACTGAGAAATTATTCCACGATATCACCGATATAATCGCGATATCATCCACTCAAAAAATCGATAAAAAATCATCGAAAGGATGAAAACTTCGCTCGTTTGGAGACCGGAGCCGAAATAAAAATCATGAAATAAAGATCGTGCTACTAATTTTATAATCTCGGAATTTCTTTACTACGTTTGAAGAGTTAAAGGTTAAAGAAAATGAAGAATGAAACGGAGACAATGAACCTCCACGATCTAAAAGATCTAGAACCTAAAACTTTCGTTACGGAGACTGAGAAATTATTCCACGATATCACCGATATAATCGCGATATCATCCACTCAAAAAATCGATAAAAAATCATCGAAAGGACGAAAACTTCGCATGAAAAATCGCTCGTTTGGAAACCGGAGTCGAAATAAAAATCGTGCTACTAATTTTATAATCTCGGAATTTCTTTACTACATTTAAAGAGTTAAAAGTTAAAAAAAAATGAAGAATGAAACGGAGACAATGAACCTTCGCGATTGAAAAGCTTCAGAACCTAAAACCCTCGTCACGGAGACTCAGAAATTATTTCACGATATCAACCATTTGAATAATCGATGAAAAATCATTTAAAGGACGAAAAGATCGCATGGAAGATCGTTCGTTTGAAGACTGAAGCTGAAATAAAAATCGTGAAACTGCTAAACGCGGTTCAGGCTCGTTCTCCAAGGGAGCCAAGAGCCCGCGATGAAAGGAAGAGGAGAAACAAAGAAGCCAAAGTGTTAGAAACGGTTGCCGCGACGAAACTCTAGAACGAGGAAGTGGTTCGTAGAGGATATTCGGCGGTTTTGTATTTTATCTTGCATTCTTCGGCTGGCCACGGGTCCAGAGGGACCGCGTGACCTTGCCTGATTCCTTGAATAAAAAGCCTCGTGGCACGGATTTCGGGTCCCAGCTATTAGAACCAGACGCGACCATAATCACCAGCCTGCCGTGCTCGCTATTTATTTAGATAATTCGACCTGTTCCGCGCTATTGAAAAACGGTACAATCATCGTGCCTCTGCAGCGATTGTTCGCTCATGATTATGGTTCTCGTCCCGAGTATCGTCGAGTCTTGCAGGTCTTGGGGAAATTCCGAATTTTTATTTCTAGAATGTGTTTTTGGATTTTGATAGAATTTTTCTGATCGTAGCTCGATAGATTCTTCGATGTACAAGTGACGATCGTTTTAAGATGTATAAAGAATATTATCGAAAATGAGAATAATTATTTTAGAAGAAAAGACGATTAGGAGTCTTATGGTGCTGGTCCCGAGTATCGTCGAGTCTTGGAGGTCTTGGGGAAATTTCGAATTATTTCTACAATGTATCTTTGAATTTTAATAGAATTTTTTTTATCATAACTCGATAGATTCTTCGATGTACAAGTGACGATCGTTTATAGATGTTTAAAGAATATTTTCGAAAATGAGAATAATTATTTTAGAAGAAAAGACGATTGGGAGTCTTATGGTGCTGGTCCCGAGTATCGTCGAGTCTTGGAGGTCTTGGGGAAATTTTGAATTATTTCTACAATGTATCTTCGAATTTTAATAGAATTTTTCTGATCGTAGCTTGACAGAGTCTTCGATGCATAAGTGACAATCGTTTATAGATGTTTAAAGAATATTTTCGAAAATGAGAATAATTATTTTAGAAGAAGACACGATTGGGAATCTTATGGTTTTGGTCCCGAGTATCGTCTAGCCTAGGAGGTCTTGTGGAAATTTCGAATTTTTATTTCGAGAATGTGTTTTCAAATTTTTATAGAATTTTTCTGATCGTAGTTCGATGGATTCTTCGATGCACGAGTGACGATCATTAATTCATGTTTAACCCATTTGCATCATTAAACGGAATAATCCGCATCCAATAACTGTTACTTATCTACTTTAAATTTATTTACCGTGCAACTACCTACAAAAATAAATATTTACGTAGTAACATCGTATAAAATGATTTTATTTTAAAGTACGTATAATTTTTGGATTAACTATATACAAGAGTTTGTTTGTTACGCTTAATTATCATCAAAGGCTAGAAACACTCCCTTAAGAGCGAAGATGTAAATGAATTAAAGAATATTTTCGAAAATGGGAATAATTATTTTGGAAGAAGAGACGATTGAGAATCGTCGGTTACAGGGAATTTAAAGGTGAGAATTGCGGTGCAATTGCCCGCTAAACTTTTATTCGATGTACTCTGAAATTTAATTGTTAGCGGAGAGTATGTCGTAAAGTTCTTTTTACTGGAAGGTGTAAAGTCGCGGGCAGCGGCGGTGGGAAAGAATTGTTTTAAAAATAACCTGCCAGAGGTACAAAGTCTCATTTACTCGCAATCCTTTGTTGTTCCTTTAACGGCGTCTCGAGCAATTGACACCGTATTCGACACGCGATAAATTAAAGAGGAAAAACGTGCATTTAGTTCGTTTCCCCGAGTTTCTTTGTTCAATGGAGAGCCGGTATATCTAGCCACGGCCTTCGAACTATTCCCTTATCGCGAGTCCAGCGCTGGCTTCGCATAATCTGGATCTTTGTCAGCGATTCCAAACAAAGCGGTTCGAAATCTCTGTTTGGTCGACCGGCACGCAATTCCTTATCTAACGTAAACTTTGCCTTTCTTTGTGGCCAGCAACCAACCGAGGGAAGAAATTGTTCCCGTTTTTTTCCTTTTTAACCATCACAGACGATTTCTTCTTGTTTGAGAAAGAAGAGAAGTATCGATAACGGAAAACGAGGCACCTAAACAAATTTGCTTAATTTATGTAGGAAATTCTCCGAGGAAATTCTCCGAACCTTTTACATTTAAACGTTTGGAAATTCGAAAGCTTTGCAAACCGGAAAATAGAAATTTCAGAAATACGAAAATTAGGAACTTAAAAAAATTCTCCGAATCTATTTTATTTAAACGTTTGGAAATTCGAAAGCTTTGCAAACGGAAAAATAGAAATTTCAGAAATACGAAAATTCGGAACTTTCCGGATTTAAAAATTAAAAAACTTGGAACCTAGCAAATTTGATAATTTAATAGTTAAAAGATTCGGAACTTAACGAAATTCTCCAAACCTATTTTATTTAAACGCTTGGAAATTCGAAAGCTTTGCAAATCGAAAAATAGAAATTTCGGAAATGCAAAAATTCGGAACTTTCCAGATTTAAAAATTAAAAAATTTGGAACCTAGCAAATGCAACAATTTAAAAGTTAAAAGATTCGAAACTTTAGGAATTCGAAAGTTCGAAAATTCGGTACATCGGAAACTTGTAAATCCGAAGATTTGGAAATTCGCGGATTCTCGATACGCGAGTATATAACAATTCCGCGAAACAAGTGCGAAAATATTGCGGGTTCACGATACGTTAGGTCTAACGTATCTCGGGGTGCATTTTTAAAGGATTAATGTCCCAATTAGCGAGGCAATCGTTGGCGTAGGAAAGGAAAAATAACGAACCACTAACGAACTGGTGTTTTGAAATTCGTCGACGACGACCGCTATTCGTCCGGGTTAAATACGTCAGTGACGTTCTGCGAAATCTATTGGCTCGTTAGCCGGTCACGTGATAAATTGGTGCACTGCCAATCGGTGTATTGCCTCGAGTCTGGCAAAATGCCATTTGTTTACCGAACGTTCGAACGACTCGATATCGGTTTCTGATTTAAAGCGGCTTGCCGCGATTGCCCTCTTTTCATTCATCCCGCCTTTTTTCCCCCCTTTTCCTCCCTTTACTCCTCCTTTTTATCCTTCCTTTTTAATCCAGTCGCCCCATCGATCAGCTCCTTCGAAAACCTGTCCCGTTTCCGTGGCACGATCTTTCACGCTTTCACTTCTCGCTTGGCAAATTGCGCGCCGATGAATGGCAATAGGTATTAATTTGAATAATGTAATCTCACGTATGATAATAACGGTAATAAAAAGAGTTATCGACACGGCTCCGTATTTCTTATAAGCCTCGTATTATAAATCCACAGACCCAAGTTTGCTCGAATTTTCCTACGTCTCTGAACTAGCTTCGACCTAACCCAAACCTAGCTCAAAAACCTACAAGTACCTCCTATTTATCATCTAGTTATCCCAAATTAACGTCAATTTGACCGGTCGAACGATCAATTCCGATGAACAGTGCACACGATCCTAGAAAGAAACGAAACGAGCAAGACGAGTCTCGAAAAATTAAACGTAGACACGTAGTAAATGGAAAATTCAAAATTTATCATTCGCGATAAGTCAATTATTATCGTTTAACGCGAAGAAAAATATGAAACGTTAGATAAATGCGAAATCATCCCCTAATTTTTCGAATCGAATGTTTTATCGTGGAATTCTGAAATTGTTGATTTTACTCTACTTCTGAAAATCAGTTTTCGGATTCGTTTCTGTTTGAGCGGCAGAAGCATATCGCGATTATCGTTATTCGACTCATACGCGAATAGCTACGATGCACCGAGTATTTTGCAACCCGCGGAATCCGTGACTCGGTTTTCAAAAGAAACACGATCCTGCCGGTTGCGAGTGCGCCGGTACGCGCACGTGAAGCGAATTAAACGCATCTCGGACTGTGGAAAGGAATTCCAGCGTATGGAGGCCGCGGCGGGATTAGCATAAGAAAATTGGAAGCCCACTTTCGTATTGTATATTTCGGAGCATCGCGGACGGATCAGCATACAAGGGGCGCGGGCGCCATTATGCGCTTCCAACCGGCCATTTGCATTCGAATTGATCGTTTCGAAACGCGTCCACGTGTCCGGATGTCACATTTTCGTCGATAACAGACCCCGTTTCATTGTCGCTCCCAGCACTCCTTCTTCGCGCACCGATTCGAAAATGCGACGTCGACGTCGAGACGAAGTATATTACGCGACGCGAATTTCTTTTCTCTTCTATTCATCGACAGATGTCGAATGGTTTTTCTTCTATCGATAGACAGACGTCGATTGGGAAATTTGAAGGTTGATCTTGAAAGAAGGAAACGCGTTTTCCCGGAAAGGAAAGTCGGCACCGATTCGAAAATGCGACGTCGACGTCGAGACGAAGTCGCGTGTGTATTACGCGACGCCAATTTCTTTTTTTTCTATCGATAGACAAACGTCGATTGTTTTCTCTTTTATCGATAGGAAGACGTCGATTAGGAAATATGAACGTTGATCTTGAAAAAAGGAAACGCGTTTTCCCGAATAAGTGAATTGGCACCGATAGCCCCTTCTTCACGCACTGCTTGGAAAATGCGACGTCGACGTCGAGACGAAGTATATTACGCGACGCGAATTTCTTTTCTCTTCTATTCATCGACAGATGTCGAATGGTTTTTCTTCTATCGATAGACAGACGTCGATTGGGAAATTTGAAGGTTGATCTTGAAAGAAGGAAACGCGTTTTCCCGGAAAGGCAAATTGGCACCGATTCGAAAATGCGACGTCGGCGTCGAGACGAAGTCACGTGTGTATTACGCGACGTGAATTTCTTTTTTTTTTCTATCGATAGACAGACGATTGTGGATTGAGAAATATGAACGTTGATCTTGAAAAAAGGAAACGCGTTTTTCCGAATAAGTGAATTGGCACCGATAGCTCCTTCTTCGCACACTGATTCGAAAATGCGACGTCGACGTCGAGACGAAGTATATTACGCGACGCGAATTTCTTTTCTCTTCTATTCATCGACAGATGTCGAATGTTTTTTCTTCTATCGATAGAAAGACGTCGATTGGGAAATTTGAAGGTTGATCTTAAAAGAAGGAAACGTGTTTTCCCGGAAAGGAAAGTCGGCACCGATTCGAAAATGCGACGTCGACGTCGAGACGAGATCGCGTGTGTAATACGTGATGCGAATTTCTTTTTTTTTCTATCGATCGACAAACGTCGATTGTTTCCTCTTCTATCGATAGATAGACGATTGTCGATTGGGCAATTTGAAGAAAGGAAACGCGTTTTCCCGGATAAGTGAATCGGCGCCGATTGCTCCTTCTTCGCACACCGATTCGAAAATGCGACGTCGACGTCGAGACGAAGTCGCGCGTATATTACGCGACGTGAATTTCTTTTCTCTTCTATCAATAGACAGACGATTGTCGATTGGGAAATATGAACGTTGATCTTGAAAAAAGGAAACGCGTTTTCCCGGATAAGTGAATTGGCACCGATAGCTCCTTCTTCACGCACCGATTCGAAAATGCGACGTCGACGTCTAGACGAGTTCGTGCGTAAATTACGCGTTGCGAATTTCATTTCTCTTCTATCGATCGACGGATGTCGATTGTTTTCTCTTGTGTCGATTGGGAAATTTGAAGGTTGATCTTAAAAGAAGGAAACGCATTTTCGCGGAAAGGCAAATCGGCACCGATTCGAAAATGCAACGACGACGTCGAGACGAGATCATGCGTATATTACGTGACGTGAATTTTTTTTCTTTTCTATCGATTGACGGATGTCGATTGTTTTCTCTTCTATCGATAGGCAGACGTCGATTGGGAAATTTGAACGTTGATCGTGAAAGAAGGAAACGTGTTTTCCCGGAAACGCAAATCGGCACCGATTCAAAAATGCGACGTCGACGTTGAGACGAGATCGCGTGTATAATATGTGATGCGAATTTCTTTTTTTTTCTATCGATCGACAAACGTCGATTGTTTCCTCTTCTATCGATAGATAGACGATTGTAGATTGGGAAATTTGAACGTTGATCTTGAAAGATGGAAACGCGTTTCCCCAGACAAAAAAATTGGCACCGATAGCTCTTTCTTCGCGCACCGATTCAAAAATGCGACGTCGACATCGAGTCGAGATCACGCGTATATTACACGACGCAAATTTCTTTTTTCTTCTATCGATAGACAAACATCGATTGAGAAATTTAAACGTTGTTCTTGAAAAAAGGAAACACGTTTTCCCGGATAAACGAATCGGCACCGATAGCTTGTCCGTTTGGAATCTGTCCGTTTGGCGGATCTTGCGCCAGGGACTTTGCATCTGGCTGTTCGATGAAAACATTTCCATGGAAATCGCCTGTTATTTTTATCACCGTTAAATAACCTGTCGCTCGATTCCTATTTCCTTCGTTAAACGTCTAATCATAGAACCGGCGAGAAGCAATCGATCTACAAAATTACACAAGATTGCCAGTTTACATAACTCGAGGATTACCTCGATGAAGAAAACCTCCTACACGGTGTTTCTAAAAAATCCCTTGGAAATATCACGCATTCTCCTTGTTTCTTGTTCCTCTGAAGATCCAAACAGTCTCAGAGTAGTTTTTCTTTTCAGTCATGCCAATCGAGAAGCAGCCATTGACACGTTCTCGAGCGTGCTTCGTGGATGTTAAACGTAAGAGTGGCAAAAACATGGCGGAACACCATGGAAAAACGCATGACGAGGAAACGGAGGATTAAACGGTCGAGCTGCCCACGTTTCTTGGAACGGAGACGGAACGGAGACGGAACGAGGCTTGGAATCGCGTCGGTACCAGCTGAAGCCTCGCATTAACATTCTCATTCGGAAGCAACAATGACGGGAAACTATGCAAAAGTTCGATTCTTCGATTCTCGGAAGCGGCCGGTTGCAATAAACGATATATCACGGCGAAAGAATAAATTACGCGAGCGAGAGGGCCGTTTGAAACGAGCGTCGGAGGAGGAGAGAGATAGCGTGGTTAATAATATGCATGAAATAACGCAGCTGCGCTATCAAAGATGTCGTTTTGCTCGCCGCCATTACGGCACTAGGTCACTGGTGTACGTATTCCATTATTCCTGAAAGGAATTATGGTATTATTATCGCGACTTACACATGTAACCGGTGCTCGGTTTAACGACTAATCTGCGGCCTTTAAGCCCGCTTTCCACCGACGCCGCGCCGCGCCGCGATTCAATGTAGATTTCCTTTGTCCCGTGAGATCCCTAGAACAGCTAGAGGCTGTTTCACCAAGCGACGATAAAAAAAAACACGATTTTTTTCTCTCTAACCGAAGATCCTACGTTCCATTCCCAGGATGATTACGCGACGAATTTTCTCGTAACATTACTTTTACCTGACTTTTCGAGAATTGTTCGAAAATCGAACGAAATCGGCGAGACACGGTAAATTAGGAAATTAGAATTTTAGAATTCTTTAGTTACGCTAATGCGTGGATTTCGAGATTAACGTTGAATTCGGGGTCGAAAGCAGAAAACTAATTAAATAGTAAAAAAAGCAACTTGGAATTTTAGAATTCTTTAGTTCTGCCGATCCGTGGATTTTGAGATTAACGTTGGATTCGGAGTCGAAAGCGGAAAGCTAATTAAATAGTAAAACAAGCAACTTAGAATTTTATAATTCTTTAGATACGCCGATCCGTGGATTTTGAGATTAGTGTCGGAGTCGGATTCAAAAGCAGGAAGCTAATTAAATAGTAAAAAATGCAACTTGGAATTTTAGAATTCTTTAGTTACGCCAATCCGTGGATTTTGAGATTAGCGTCGAAGTCAGAGTTGAAAGCAAAAAACTAATTAAATAGTAAAAAAAGCAACTTGAAATATTAGAATTCTTTTGTTACGCCGATGCGTGGTTTTTGATATGAACGTTATAGTCCGGGTCGAAGACAGAAATCTAATTAAATAGTAAAAAAAATCAACTTGGAATTTTATAATTCTTTAGTTACGCCGATACGTGGATTTTGAGATTAGCGTCAGAGTCGGGTTCAAAAACAGAAAGCTAATTATATAGTAAAAAAAGCTACTTGGAATTTTAGAATTCTTTAGTTACGCCGATACGTGGATTTTGAGATTAGCGTCAGAGTCGGGTTCAAAAACAGAAAGCTAATTATATAGTAAAAAAAGCTACTTGGAATTTTAGAATTCTTTAGTTACGCCGATACGTGGATTTTGAGATTAGCGTCAGAGTCGGGTTCAAAAACAGAAAGCTAATTATATAGTAAAAAAAGCTACTTGGAATTTTAGAATTCTTTAGTTACGCCGATACGTGGATTTTGAGATTAGCGTCAGAGTCGGGTTCAAAAACAGAAAGCTAATTATATAGTAAAAAAAGCTACTTGGAATTTTAGAATTCTTTAGTTACGCCGATACGTGGATTTTGAGATTAGCGTCAGAGTCGGGTTCAAAAACAGAAAGCTAATTATATAGTAAAAAAAGCTACTTGGAATTTTAGAATTCTTTAGTTACGCCGATACGTGGATTTTGAGATTAGCGTCAGAGTCGGGTTCAAAAACAGAAAGCTAATTATATAGTAAAAAAAGCTACTTGGAATTTTAGAATTCTTTAGTTACGCCGATACGTGGATTTTGAGATTAGCGTCAGAGTCGGGTTCAAAAACAGAAAGCTAATTATATAGTAAAAAAAGCTACTTGGAATTTTAGAATTCTTTAGTTACGCCGATACGTGGATTTTGAGATTAGCGTCAGAGTCGGGTTCAAAAACAGAAAGCTAATTATATAGTAAAAAAAGCTACTTGGAATTTTAGAATTCTTTAGTTACGCCGATACGTGGATTTTGAGATTAGCGTCAGAGTCGGGTTCAAAAACAGAAAGCTAATTATATAGTAAAAAAAGCTACTTGGAATTTTAGAATTCTTTAGTTACGCCGATACGTGGATTTTGAGATTAGCGTCAGAGTCGGGTTCAAAAACAGAAAGCTAATTATATAGTAAAAAAAGCTACTTGGAATTTTAGAATTCTTTAGTTACGCCGATACGTGGATTTTGAGATTAGCGTCAGAGTCGGGTTCAAAAACAGAAAGCTAATTATATAGTAAAAAAAGCTACTTGGAATTTTAGAATTCTTTAGTTACGCCGATACGTGGATTTTGAGATTAGCGTCAGAGTCGGGTTCAAAAACAGAAAGCTAATTATATAGTAAAAAAAGCTACTTGGAATTTTAGAATTCTTTAGTTACGCCGATACGTGGATTTTGAGATTAGCGTCAGAGTCGGGTTCAAAAACAGAAAGCTAATTATATAGTAAAAAAAGCTACTTGGAATTTTAGAATTCTTTAGTTACGCCGATCCGTGGATTTTGAGATTAACGTTGGATTCGGGGTCGAAAGCAGAAAGCTAATTCAACAGTAAAAAAAGCAACTTAGAATTTTAGAATTCTTTAGTTATGCCGATCCGTGGATTTTGAGATTAACCTCGAAATCGAGTCAAAAGCAGAAAGCTAATTAAATAGTAAAAAAAGCAATTTAGAATTTTAGACTTCTTTAGTTCTGCCGATCCGTGGATTTTGAGATTAACGTTGGATTCGGGATCGAAAGCAGAAAACTAATTAAATAGTAAAAAAAGTAATTTAGAATTTTAGACTTCTTTAGTTACGCCGATACGTGGATTTTGAGATTAGCCTCGGAGTCGGGTTCAAAAGTAGAAAACTAATTAAATACTAAGAAAAACGACTCAGAATTTTATAATTCTTTAGTTACGCCGATCCGTGGATTTTGAGATTAGCGTCGGAGTCGGGATCGAAAGCAGAAAGCTTTGCGACGAGACAAAGTAAATTAAGAAATTAGAATTTTACAATTTTAGAATTACTCCGATGCGTAGATTTTGAGATTAACCTCGGAGTCGGGTTCAAAAACAGAAAGCTAATTAAATAGTAAAAAAGAGAACTTGGAATTTTAGAATTCTTTAATTACGCCAATCCGTGGATTTCGAGATTAGCCTCAGAGTCGGGGTCGAAAGCAGAAAGCTTTGCGACGAGACAAAGTAAATTAAGAAATTAGAATTTTAGAATTTTAGAATTACTCCGATGCGTAGATTTTGAGATTAACCTCTCAGTCGGGGTCGAAAGCAGAAAGCTTCGCTGAGTTACGCCACTGCGGATTCTTTTTCGAGGAATTAATTAGCAATGTAGAATTCTTGTTCTTCGTACGCTTTTATCGTTAATTATGCCGCCTTGAGCCGCGTTATAATCCCAAGACCTAATTTTCCGCGTGCTCCGACTCACGCACGTAATTCCTTTCTTCCTTCCTCGCAATCAATGCGCCTACGACTTCATGGCGAATTCGCAACACGCGGTTTTCCATCCTTCCCCGAGTCTTCTCGAACTTTCTCCCCAATTATCAATTTAATTCTCGTTAGCCTATATCGATCCTGCCGGTTATCGTTATAATTTCTCGTTTCGCACAGGCTTCGTGTCAATTTCATACCGGTCGAAGGTACTAAACGATCTCGTAAAATCGTAGAAGCGAACCAACGATGAAACGACTGGATTCTATCTCGATTAGACATGTCTGCTCTTAAAGAAAACAGAGTTATTAGGTTAGGTCGTAATCAGCGGAAGCATTAGCCGAGGAATCTTTTAACTCCATAGTCGTAAAACGTGCGTGGAATTACGTGGAAATTATTTCATTCGAACCTCAGAGAAACTAGAAAGATAGGTAGCCTTCTAGCGAAAGTAAATCCGATCTTAATTAGACGTCCATCTTTGGAAAAGACTAGGTTAGGTTATAAACACGGGTATCAGCAGATGTATCTTGGAATTTTTCAATTATGGAGTCTTAAACCGAGCGTCGAATCTTTTACGAGAACATTGACACCTAATAAAGATAAAACTAATCTCGGTTAAAGAAGTTTTTTAAATTTCGCAGGAATTCTTTCCGTCGCGCGTCGAAGTTTCTTGAAAAACTCGGATTTGTTAGTTTTGGGTTAGGTTAGGAAGAAGGAAATTTAACATCTAACGAGTTAAAAAAATTTTACGATCTCAAATGGCGCATTGAGTCAGGCAGGAATTATTTTCATCGCGCGTCGAGATTTCTATTAGTCATGCACGCTGGAAAAAGCGCGGATTTATTAGGTTAGGTTAGGTTTGGGTTAGGTTAGGAAGAGGAAAGCGTCGCTCCGAGTATTCCTGGGGCGACGAAACGCGGGGAAAATCTAAAATCTAACATTTAATGAATTTAAAAAATGTTACCATGTCAAATCACGCATAGAATCCGACAGAAATTATTTCCATCCGCGTCGAGGTTTCTATTAACCATGTACGCTTCGAAAAGCGCAGATTCATTATATTAGGTTAGGTTAGGAAGAAGAAAACATTGCAACGGGGATTTCTGGAGAGACAAAACGCAGAGAAAATCTAACATCTATCGAATTTAAAAAAATTTACGATCTCAAATCGCGCATAAAATCAGGTAGAAATTATTTTTTCGCGTGTCGAGGTTTTTTGAAATCCATGGATTTCTTAGGTTAGGTTAGGAAGAAGAAAACATCGCACCGGGTATTCCTGAAGTGACGAAAAGCGGGGAAAATCTAACATCTAACGAATTTAAAAAATTTTACCATCTCAAATCACGCATAGAGTTAGACAGAAATTATTTCCATCGAGGGTCAAGGTTTCTTGAAAAACGTTAATTTCTTAGGTTAGGTTAGGTTAGGGAGAAGATAACATTGCAACGGGGATTCCTGAGCGACGAAACGCGGAAAAAATCTAACATCTAACGAATTAAAAAAATTTTACGATCTCAAATCGCGCATAAAATCAGGCAGAAATTATTTCCATCGCACGTCGAGGTTTCTATTAGCCATGCACGCTTGAAAAAGCGCAGTTTCATTATATTAGGTTAGGTTAGGAAAAAGAAAACATTGCAACGGGGATTCCTGAGCGACGAAACGCGGAGAAAATCTAACATCTAACGAATTAACAAAATTTTACCATCTCAAATCGCGCATAGAGTCAGATAGGAATTGTTTCCATTGCACGTCGAAGTTTTTTGGAAATGCGCGGATTTATTAAATTAGGTTAGGTTTGCAAGAGGAAAGCATCGCTCCGAGGATTGTTGGATCGGGAAAAAGCTAACATCTAACAAATTTAAAAAATTTACAATCCCAAATCACGCATAAAATCAGACAGAAA
>NIJG01000055.1:589129-638984 GCA_002201625.1 Euglossa dilemma | reverse complement strand
TCGAAAGCAGAAAGCTTTGCGACGAGACAAAGTAAATTAAGAAATTAGAATTTTACAATTTTAGAATTACTCCGATGCGTAGATTTTGAGATTAACCTCGGAGTCGGGTTCAAAAACAGAAAGCTAATTAAATAGTAAAAAAGAGAACTTGGAATTTTAGAATTCTTTAATTACGCCAATCCGTGGATTTCGAGATTAGCCTCAGAGTCGGGGTCGAAAGCAGAAAGCTTTGCGACGAGACAAAGTAAATTAAGAAATTAGAATTTTAGAATTTTAGAATTACTCCGATGCGTAGATTTTGAGATTAACCTCTCAGTCGGGGTCGAAAGCAGAAAGCTTCGCTGAGTTACGCCACTGCGGATTCTTTTTCGAGGAATTAATTAGCAATGTAGAATTCTTGTTCTTCGTACGCTTTTATCGTTAATTATGCCGCCTTGAGCCGCGTTATAATCCCAAGACCTAATTTTCCGCGTGCTCCGACTCACGCACGTAATTCCTTTCTTCCTTCCTCGCAATCAATGCGCCTACGACTTCATGGCGAATTCGCAACACGCGGTTTTCCATCCTTCCCCGAGTCTTCTCGAACTTTCTCCCCAATTATCAATTTAATTCTCGTTAGCCTATATCGATCCTGCCGGTTATCGTTATAATTTCTCGTTTCGCACAGGCTTCGTGTCAATTTCATACCGGTCGAAGGTACTAAACGATCTCGTAAAATCGTAGAAGCGAACCAACGATGAAACGACTGGATTCTATCTCGATTAGACATGTCTGCTCTTAAAGAAAACAGAGTTATTAGGTTAGGTCGTAATCAGCGGAAGCATTAGCCGAGGAATCTTTTAACTCCATAGTCGTAAAACGTGCGTGGAATTACGTGGAAATTATTTCATTCGAACCTCAGAGAAACTAGAAAGATAGGTAGCCTTCTAGCGAAAGTAAATCCGATCTTAATTAGACGTCCATCTTTGGAAAAGACTAGGTTAGGTTATAAACACGGGTATCAGCAGATGTATCTTGGAATTTTTCAATTATGGAGTCTTAAACCGAGCGTCGAATCTTTTACGAGAACATTGACACCTAATAAAGATAAAACTAATCTCGGTTAAAGAAGTTTTTTAAATTTCGCAGGAATTCTTTCCGTCGCGCGTCGAAGTTTCTTGAAAAACTCGGATTTGTTAGTTTTGGGTTAGGTTAGGAAGAAGGAAATTTAACATCTAACGAGTTAAAAAAATTTTACGATCTCAAATGGCGCATTGAGTCAGGCAGGAATTATTTTCATCGCGCGTCGAGATTTCTATTAGTCATGCACGCTGGAAAAAGCGCGGATTTATTAGGTTAGGTTAGGTTTGGGTTAGGTTAGGAAGAGGAAAGCGTCGCTCCGAGTATTCCTGGGGCGACGAAACGCGGGGAAAATCTAAAATCTAACATTTAATGAATTTAAAAAATGTTACCATGTCAAATCACGCATAGAATCCGACAGAAATTATTTCCATCCGCGTCGAGGTTTCTATTAACCATGTACGCTTCGAAAAGCGCAGATTCATTATATTAGGTTAGGTTAGGAAGAAGAAAACATTGCAACGGGGATTTCTGGAGAGACTAAACGCAGAGAAAATCTAACATCTATCGAATTTAAAAAAATTTACGATCTCAAATCGCGCATAAAATCAGGTAGAAATTATTTTTTCGCGTGTCGAGGTTTTTTGAAATCCATGGATTTCTTAGGTTAGGTTANCGCATAAAATCAGGTAGAAATTATTTTTTCGCGTGTCGAGGTTTTTTGAAATCCATGGATTTCTTAGGTTAGGTTAGGAAGAAGAAAACATCGCACCGGGTATTCCTGAAGTGACGAAAAGCGGGGAAAATCTAACATCTAACGAATTTAAAAAATTTTACCATCTCAAATCACGCATAGAGTTAGACAGAAATTATTTCCATCGAGGGTCAAGGTTTCTTGAAAAACGTTAATTTCTTAGGTTAGGTTAGGTTAGGGAGAAGATAACATTGCAACGGGGATTCCTGAGCGACGAAACGCGGAAAAAATCTAACATCTAACGAATTAAAAAAATTTTACGATCTCAAATCGCGCATAAAATCAGGCAGAAATTATTTCCATCGCACGTCGAGGTTTCTATTAGCCATGCACGCTTGAAAAAGCGCAGTTTCATTATATTAGGTTAGGTTAGGAAAAAGAAAACATTGCAACGGGGATTCCTGAGCGACGAAACGCGGAGAAAATCTAACATCTAACGAATTAACAAAATTTTACCATCTCAAATCGCGCATAGAGTCAGATAGGAATTGTTTCCATTGCACGTCGAAGTTTTTTGGAAATGCGCGGATTTATTAAATTAGGTTAGGTTTGCAAGAGGAAAGCATCGCTCCGAGGATTGTTGGATCGGGAAAAATCTAACATCTAACGAATTTTAAAAAATGTACAATCTCAAATCGCGCATAGAGTCAGACAGAAATTATTTCCATCGAGCGTCAAGATTTCTTGAAAATGCGCGGATTTATTAAATTAGGTTAGGTTTGCAAGAGGAAAGCATCGCTCCGAGGATTGTTGGATCGGGAAAAATCTAACATCTAACGAATTTTAAAAAATGTACAATCTCAAATCGCGCATAGAGTCAGACAGAAATTATTTCCATCGAGCGTCAAGATTTCTTGAAAATGCGCGGATTTATTAAATTAGGTTAGGTTTGCAAGAGGAAAGCATCGCTCCGAGGATTGTTGGATCGGGAAAAATCTAACATCTAACGAATTTTAAAAAATGTACAATCTCAAATCGCGCATAGAGTCAGACAGAAATTATTTCCATCGAGCGTCAAGATTTCTTGAAAATGCGCGGATTTATTAAATTAGGTTAGGTTTGCAAGAGGAAAGCATCGCTCCGAGGATTGTTGGATCGGGAAAAATCTAACATCTAACGAATTTTAAAAAATGTACAATCTCAAATCGCGCATAGAGTCAGACAGAAATTATTTCCATCGAGCGTCAAGATTTCTTGAAAATGCGCGGATTTATTAAATTAGGTTAGGTTTGCAAGAGGAAAGCATCGCTCCGAGGATTGTTGGATCGGGAAAAAGCTAACATCTAACAAATTTAAACAATTTACAATCCCAAATCACGCATAAAATCAGACAGAAATTATTTCCATCGAGCGTCAAGATTTTTTGAAAATGCGCGGATTTATTAAATTACGTTAGGTTTGCAAGAGGAAAGTATCGCTTAGGGGAATCCTAGGGCGACAAATCTTGGGAAAATGGCGTGTGGAGTCGGATGGAAGGTTGGATAGGGGGTTTCCAGGGAACTGTCAAGGAAGATTGGCGTCGGATCGGAGAAAAGCACGTTTCGCACGCAGCGACCTAGTGAGATATAGACGCCTGTCGTGGAACGCGCTGTACTCGCGCGTGCTCTTTGTTTACCCGCGCATTCCATCGTTGCTCGCAAACACGCGTGCGAACTAACACAACGGCAACACGCGCGTCCATGCACGCGTGCGTGCGAATGCATTTGCATTAGCCGCGAGTTATCTACATCACAAAGCGTCGCCGCTTAGTTGGCCTACTTATCCCGCGCCTCGACGCTTAATAACTCTGGGGAGCGTCCAGATAACGCGTCACGCCTCGTCGCCCCTCGCTCTTTTCCACCTTCATTCGCCTATCCGAAATTTTCCCGTCGATTTTTCCCCTTTCGATTTCCTCCTCGTCGAAAATTCGAATAGTGAAATTAGAACAGAGGGAATTGGAAAAAAGAGGAAAGAAAAGTAGGAAAAGCAGGGAACGTGTAATTAAAGCAACCGGGATCGTTGGGGAACCACGAAAATTGCGAAAAAAGCTACGTCCCCCTTTTTTTCACCTTTATTCGGCTATCCAAAATTTTCCCGTCGATTTTTCCCCTTTCGATTTCCTCCTCGTCGAAAATTCAAACAGCGAAATTAAAATAGTGGGATAAAGAATCTATGGAAAAGAAAGAAGAGAAAAATAAAAAATTTCTAATTCTAATCAAAGAAATCGGGATCGTTAGGGAGCCTAGAAAATTGCGAAAAAAAGCTACGGCCCCCCTTTTTCCTCCTTCATTCGTCGAAAACCTTGTCGAAAATTCGAACGGCGAAATTAGAACAGCGTGAAAGAGAATCTATGGGAAAGAGAGAAAATAAAAATAGAAAATTTCTAATTCTAACAATTCTAATTCTAATTAAAACAACCGGAATCGTTGGGGAACCTCGAAAATTGCGAAAAAAAGCTACGTCAACCTTTTTTCCACCATCATTCGCTTATCCAAAATTTTCCCCTTTCGATTTCCTTCTCGTCGAAAATTTGAATAGTGAAATTAGAACAGAGGGAACTTGAAAAAAGAGGAAAGAAAAATAGGAAAAGCAGGGAATGTGTAATTAAAACAACCGGAATCGTTGAGGTACCTAGAAAATTGCGAAAAAAATCTACGGCCCCCTTTTTTCCACCTTCATTCGCCCATCCAAAATTTTCCCGCGGATTTTTTCCCTTTCGATTTCCTCCTCATCGAAAATTCGAACAGCGAAATTAGAACAGCTGGAAATAGCAACTATGGGAAAGAGAAAAAAGAAAAATAGGAAATTTTTAATTCTAACAATTCTAATTCTATTTAAAACAACCGGGATCGTTGGAAAACCTCGAAAATTTCGTGAAAATTAAAGAAATCGTGGAAACCTAATATTAGATAACTAATATTAGATAAGTTCGGTTGAAACGAACGTACGTTTTGCAAAGAAATACGCGCGACTTTTTTTTTCCTGCGTTGGAGATTTCGGTTTGGTATCTGTATAGTATGCACGCTTTTCAGACAAGTTTATCAGACTGCGTGATAACAGTCGGAGTTTAAGAGAGACGGGAGTGTGAGAAGGTCATGGTAAAGTACGACGCACTCGAACGTTTAACGAGTCGTTTTATTGTTTCGCGAAACGAGCGTATTATCGAGGATAAATAAGCGCGATTAAAAATTCTTTTTCTCTCAACTCGAATAATTTCACGGAACATTTCCACCTGGCATCGTCCCGGTTCCCTCCGAATTTGACTGCCTTAATTGGGATTCTAATTAAATGCGCAGGTTTGATTTCCTCGGTCGAAAATGTAATTAGAAACGCAGACTTGCCGTTCTTAATTGAGGACATAATCGGGGACATAAATTCGGTTTTATTAACCGAATGAATTATAGAGCTGTTTCGTTAGTTTTTCACGATACTCTCTGAGTGTGTCGGATTTTTTTTCTTCATCGAAACAGCTGCCCGAAGCGACGGCTAATTCGACGCTGCGATCGTTAGAAAGTTTCTTTCGGTAAATAACGTCGGTTTCATCGAGGATCCGAAGATTTATGGTCGAGGCTATCTCATGCGAGGTCTTAGATCTCAGATAAATCGTAATATTGTTGGTTTTAACCTCTAACGCGAGATTTACCCCGTTTCAGGCATTTTTTTTTTTTTTCCTAGCAGAATAATGTTTACTTTGCATGCAGCGATGCGATGTAGTTTACGTGTCTCGGTATCCTCGTTAAACGCAGATTATATACCTCGAATGGTAGGGTAAAACAGAAAAGAAGGAAGGGAAAATGACGTAGAACGCCGAAAAATATCGAGAAATAACGAGGAATGACGAGAAATACCGTTGCGTCTAAAGATATTAGAGAATTAATCTTCCAGCGGGAGAAGTTAATTATAGCAGCCTGTCAGGGAAGTCTAAATTAGTTTAACGTTAGCGTGAAAAAGAGTACAGAAGGGAGTAAAAAGTCGGTATTATCCCGGCGCGGATTTTATACTAATTTTTCTTACCGCAGCAAGTGGCACGGTTTCACCGTTTCACGAGATGAAAGTGGAGTAGCCTAATCTGCAGTTCCTTCCTGATTAAAGCAGATCTGGAGCTGCGTGTACCGAACCGAAAGCTTGTATCGCTTTTTCAACCGAAATCAGCCGAGAACTTCTCATTAAGAAATCTCGTTTCATTCATCTCGTATGCAAAACACCTTCGGAATGAGCAAACCTAAACGAGATATCAGAAGCGTATGCGAAATACGGGATAAAAGCAGGCCCAGACATTAAGATAATGTTCCAGCTCCGTAAACTTTATAATTTATCAATGAATTTTTTCAAGTAATTACGCCTCGCTTCGTTAACGAAAAAATAATACGAGGACATTTATATCGAATTATTGACCGAGTGATTCGGGAATAGCCGATTTTTAGGACACTAATTCCTAAATTGCTGAATTCTAAATTATACTAACTGTCAAATTGCAATCTTAAATACACGATCCCCGAGTTTCCAATTTTAAATCGGTAATATTTAAACTGGTTCTAATTTTCGGAATTTCCGATGTTTGAGTAACTAATTCTCTAATTAGCAATCTTCGAATTTCCAATAGCTAGATTATCAATTCGCAAATATTTAGTGCCTAGATTGTAAATTTCTAAATTCTCAATTCCCGATATTACTAAGTTATTAATTCCCAAATATTTAATACTTAGATTGTAAATTCCTAAATTCTCAATTCCCGATATTACCGAGTTACTAATTCTCAAATATTTGATACCTAGATTGTAAATTTTTAAATTCTCAATTCCCGATACTCGCAAGTTATTAATCCCCAATTTATTAATTTCCAAATATTTAATACTTAGATTGTAAATTCCTAAATTCTCAAATTCCCGATACTCCCAAGTTATTAATCACCAATTTATCAATTCCAAAATATTTGATAACTAGATTGTAAATTCCTAAATTCTCAAATTCCCGATACTTCCAAGTTATTAATCCCCAATTTATTAATTTCCAAATATTTAATACTTAGATTGTAAATTCCTAAATTCTCAATTCTCGATATTCTCAAGTTATTAATCCCCAAATATTTAATACCTAGATTGTAAATTTCTATATTCTCAATTCCCGATACTCCCAAGTTGTTAATTCCTAAATTATGAATTCCCAAATTATCAATTCCCAAATATTTAGTACTTAGATTGCAAATTCCTAAATCTGCAATTCTCGATATTCCCAGGTTATTAATTCCCAAATATTTAACACCTAGATATTAAATTCCTAAATTCTCAATTTCCGATATTCCCAAGTTATTAATCCCCAATTTATCATTTCCCAAANCAATTCTCGATATTCCCAAGTTATTGTATTAATTCCCGAATTATCAATTTCCAAATATTTAATACTTAGATTATAAATCCCTAAATTCCCAATTCTCGATATTTCCGAGTTATTAATTCCCAAATATTTAATACCTAGATTGTAAGTTTCTAAATTCTCAAATTCCCGATCCTCCCAAGTTATTAATCCCCAAATTATGAATTCCCAAATATTTAATACCTAAATTATAAATTCCTAAATTCTCAAATTCCCGATATTCCTGAGTTATTAATTCCCAAATATTTAATACCTAGATTGCAAATTTCTAAATTCTCAATTCCCGATATTCCCAAGTTATTAATTCCCAAATATTTAACACCTAGATTGTAAATTCCTAAATTCCCAATTCTCGATATTCCCAAGTTATTGTATTAATTCCCGAATTATCAATTTCCAAATATTTAATACTTAGATTATAAATCCCTAAATTCTCAATTCCCGATACTCCCGAGTTACCCCAAATTTTCAATTCCGAACAATTAACCCCGATCTATAAAATTACCTGCCCACGATTCAACGGTATCACCAATTACAAACTTCCACCGAGCGCAGAATCCGATTATCGGAATGATCTCGCGAAGATAACGATATTCTTCCACGACCTTGTGAATCGGTGATCGTCCACCGGTTATTCATCTGCTTATCGCGTGAGAAAAGTTATCTCCTTCGTTCGGAATAACGTACTTTCATACCCGACACGCGGAAACCTCGATAAAAACGAGCTCGACCGATCCAAAAAATCGAAGCGCAATCTCCTCGTCCCACTCGCAAAATCCCCTCGGAAAAAAAAATTCGCTCAGACACGCGCGTCACGACCAACATACGCACACACCGGTCGGTGTTTAAATAATCGCGCGTAAAGTATTTGCACGAACACGAGCAGGATGTTTAACTATCTAATCTTAAGCTCTGACTGGAGCAAATATTAAAACCAGACCGATTTTTCAGGCACAGGTGCGGAGTGTTTGCGTTCAAAAACACCGTGATCTTCGTATTTTTTCCCGATCGTAAAAAACATCGCACGCAGAAAATACGAGAAATCTTTGCTTTTTTGCCTTCGAAATACAGGGTGTCTCAAAATTCACGTAAGAAGCAATCACGATAGTACACACAGGTATTTAATTATAAATCGTTGAAAATCTTTCAAAATTATTTTAATTCGTTTCGCGTAGTGCTTCATTTTTAATAACCCTAAACTGTCAGCTGTCACGATGTCTTCTTCTTTTTCGTTGGCAACACTTCGTCGCGTAAATGGCGGAAAATTCGAAATAATTCGAATCTCGCGCGAATTTTAGTCGATGCAATTTCGATCTCGATCTCGATCTCCTCGGCGTGCACTCAAGTATTTTATCTTTCCTGGTAGAAGTAATCTCGATAGTACACACAGGTATTTAATTAAAAATCGTTGAAAATCGTTGAAAATTATTTAAATTCGTTTCGTGTAGCGCTTCATTTTTAATAACCCTAAATTGTCAGATGTCACGATGTCTTCTTCTTTTTCGTTTGCATCACTTCACCGCGAAAATGACGGAAAATTCGAATCAATTTGAATTTCGCGTGAATTTTATTCGATGCAATTTCGACCTCGATCTCGATCTCCTCGACATGCACTCGAATGTCTCATCTTTCCTGGTAAACGAATCGAATCGACGTCCCGAAAATTCGAATCTTGCGTGAATTTTAGTCCATGCAATTTCGATCTCCTCGACGTGCACTCGAGTATTTCATTTTTCCTGATAAACGAATCGAATCGTCGTCCCAAAAATTCGAATTAATTCGAATCTTGCGTGAATTTTAATCGATGCAATTTCGATCTCGATCTCCTTCTCCTCGACATGCACTCGAACATTTCATCTTTCCTGATAAACGAATTGAATCGACGTCCCAAAAATTCTAATGAATTCGAACAATTCGAATCACGCGTGAATTTTATTCGATGCAATTCCGATCTCAATCTCGATCTCCTCGACGAGCACTCGAGTATTTTATATTTCCTAGTAAACGAGTCCAATCGACGTCCCGAAAATTCTAATGAATTCGAACCAATTCGAATCTCGCGTGAATTTTATTCGATGCAATTCCGATCTCAATCTCGATCTCCTCGTCGAGCACTCGAGCATTTCATTTTTCCTGACAAACAAATCGAATCGACGTACCAAAAAAATTCGAATGAATTCGAATCGATTCGAATCTCGCGTGAATTTTAGTCGATGCAATTCCGATCTCAATCTCGATCTCCTCGACGAGCACTCGAGCATTTCATTTTTCCTGACAAACGAGACTAATCGACGTCCCGAAAATTCGAATTAATTCGAATCAATTCAAATCCTGCGTGAATTTTAGTCGATGCAATTTGCATCTCGATCTCGATCTCCTCGACGTGCACTCGAGTATCTTATCTTTCTTGGAAAATGTCGAATCAACGTCCCAAAAATGTCGAATCAACTTCCCGAAAATGCTCGATTTTCGTGTCTCCTCGATTTCCACGTTCCCGCGTATTTCTCTCCGCGTTTTATCGTCGGCTTTTCACGCAGCAGAGAATTTTCTTAGACGATAAAAGGAGATACTGGCGAGAAAACAGAGCGGGTGTTACGCAACGCGCTCGCCTTGTTTATAATTCGTGTTTTCGAATCGTTATTCCGAATTCTTCGTATCAGGTGGAATGCGGGTTACTGCTTTTCTTTCTTCTCTTTTTTTTTTCTCTCTGGGGTTATATAATAGACCTACGTATCCGTTTGACGTAGTAAACACGCAGCGTAATCGAGGAGATAAATAAACACGCGTAAAAAGCGATAGAATCGATTTTCCCCGCAGATTGGTTTCTTCTGTTATTACCTCCTTCTGTCAATATATTCGAGCTTATGTAATAAATTCATACCACTGTAAGTTGCTACAACCATTAGTCTGTTTATCTCTCGAGCAGGTTTTTTCCGTTCTTTTTTTCTTTTTATTTCCACGCTCCTTTTCCGACAGTTTCCTACGTCAACGTGATAAGCAACGCTTTAACCACCGGTTCCTAACCCCATAAATTCCCCATAAATTCCCCGTGCTCGCGTAGAATCTCGTGAAACCTACCTGCGCTGTATCACGCGTTCGAATTTCCAAATTCGACTAAATCGAGCCGATTAAACGGACGATACGTCTGTTTAACTATTTAACGATCCAGAGTAATTACACGCGATATAATTAACTATTCGTAACTCCATCAGCGTAAATTAGCTATGCAAACATCGATAACTCTGCACGATGTTATTTAATTTTCTTCCTACCTAAACAAACAAAATAATTTCACCGATCTTCCTAATCTTCTTTCCCTTTTTTTTCCAGAACGAAAGCTTTCGGAAACCTTACCAAAATTAGCGACCAATGGAGTAAACAAAATTTGAAAAATGCGTGGAACCGAATAAACGAAGTCTTATCTATGAAAACATTGTATTCTAAATTACACGACGTTTATAATTCTTACCATTCGAGATCCGAAATATGAAAAGGTTAGATTATTAATCTCTTATTGTTAACTCTTATTGTTAACGGAAAGATCGTAAAATTTTGGCGTGTTTCGACAGGCACGGAAGAGGCGAGCAATTCTCCCTGTAAGCTTATCGTTTCGCGTCATCAATTCCAATTAAGCGTATAACTTAAGCAGACGAAGGCAGATTCGACAAGGGAGGTCCGAATAATCTCGACGGAAGCAAATAAACCGTGCAACCGATCCAAGGATACAGAGGGAGAGTGCAGGACGTTGAATAACGAGACACGGGGAACGGAATTCGCGATAATAGCGTTGGTTGCAGGCTCGGTACACCGTGTACGGGTATCTCCGATCGTCCTCGCATTTTTCACCATCTTAGAGAAGTGTGTTGCATCAGTTAAGGAGATCTAGACTCGCAACCTTGCCGGCCGCCAGCGACCTTCGCGTCGGATTATCCATTCGAAGCCGTTTGCCGCGTAATCGAACTCGATGCGGATTAATCGGGGCCTCGACGCCGTGGCAGATACCAATCAGCTGAGAGAAGTCGAGCAGAGTTCGATGGATATCCTGGCAGGTAAAGTAGGTATCTTCGATTTCATCATACACGATCTCTGAATGTCTTTCGTTTCAGACTAGGACTGATTTCATTTATGGCTGAACCGAATGTCCTTTCCGGCCGTATCGGGGTACGAAGGCAAATTGTTACTAATACTCGGTAATTCCTTGCGAGATTTCAACCGAGTTTGAGAATTTTAGCAACGGGAAGTATTGGTGGTATCGGGTTTGAGAGATTTAGTAGTGATCTGAGCTTTGAGAATCTTATGGAAGACCGAGTATCAATAGTATAGGGTTTGAGAGATCCGGTGAAAAATCTAAGCTTTGTGAAATTTTGCACAAGTATTCGGAGCTTCTGGGTATCGATAATTCGAATTTGAGAGATCCGGTGAAATATCTGAGTTTTGTGAAATTTTGCACGAGTATTCGGAGCTTCTGGATATCGATAGTATCGGATTTAAGAGATTCGGTGAAAGATCTGAGCTTTGAGAAATTTTACACGAGTATTGAGAGTCCCTGGATATCGATAGTATCGGATTTGAGAGATCCGGTGAAAGATCTGAGCTTTGAGAAATTTTACACGAATATTCGGAGTTTCTGTATATCGATAGTATCGAATTTGAGAGATTCGGTGAAAGATCTGAGCTTTGAGAAATTTTACACGAGTATTGAGAGTCCCTGGATATCGATAGTATCGGATTTGAGAGATCCGGTGAAAGATCTGAGCTTTGAGAAATTTTACACGAATATTCGGAGTTTCTGTATATCGATAGTATCGAATTTGAGAGATTTGGTGAAAGATCTGAGCTTTGAGAAATTTTACACGAGTATTGGAAGTTCCTGAGTATCGATGATTTGAATTTGAGAGATCCGGTGAAAGATTTGAGTTTTTTGAAATTTTACACGAGTATTGAGAGTTCCTGGATATCGATAGTATCGGATTTGAGAGATTTGTTAAAGATTTAAGCTTTGAAAAATCTAATACGAGCATTGGGAGTTCCTGGGTATCGATAGTATTAAATTTGAGTGATCCGGTGAAAGATCCGAGCTTTTAGAAATTTTATACGAATATTCGGAGTTCCTGGGTAACGATGATTCGAATTTGAGAGATCCGGTGAAAGATCTGAGCTTTGAGAAATTTTACACGAGTATTGAGAGTTCCTGGATATCGATAGTATCGAATTTGAGAGATCCGGTGAAAGATCTGAGCTTCGTGAAATTTTTCACGAGTATTTGAAGTTCCTGGATATCGATGATTCGAATTTGGGAGATCCGGTGAAAGGTTTAAGCTTTGAGAAATCTTAAATGAGTATTCGAAGTTCCTGAGTATCGATGATTTGAATTTGGGAGATCCGATGAAAGATTTAAGCTTTGAGAAATCTTAAATGAGTATTCAGAGTTCCTGAGTATCGATAATTCGAATTTGAGAGATCCGGTGAAAGATCTGAGCTTCGTGAAATTTTTCACGAGTATTTGAAGTTCCTGGATATCGATGATGTTGAGTTTGAGAGTCGTGGTAAAGGATGAGCTCTGAAAAATATTACTCGAGTGTTAGAAGTAATTGGACGTTAATGGTAAGAGCTTGAGAGTGACGGCGCAGGATCTGAGCTTGGAAAAAATATTTTACTAGCACTGAGAATTTCTTAGGTTTTAATGGTATAGAGTTTGAGAACCGTGGCGCAGGACTCGAGCAGTAAAATGTATTTTATGAACGTCGGGAAATATCGAGTATTAATGGCATTGAGTTTGAGACTCGTGCTCCAGGATCTTCAAAGAATATTTTACGAGTATTGGGGAAGTATCGAGTATCAATGGCGTTTAATTTGAGAGTTTCCACGGGGGAACTCGGCTTCGAAGAATGTTTTACGAGTATCGAAAATTATATCAAGTACCACTGGCACATAATTTATGAAATTTATGAACAGAAGAACGAATGTTATTCACTACCGAGTATTACGGAATTTGAATTATTCGATTCAACATTTATCAAAGACATTTTAATATATGAAAATTAAATATGAAACTTTCGAGCATCGAATGTTCGGTGTCAATGAGAAATAAAAGAAAAAAAACAAAGCAAAAATAAAAGAAAATGAAATCAGATTGAATTTCATTTATTAACCCTTAACGAATGAGCGTATTTTTCTAATACTATGACCAGTAAGTCGACGGATTTTTAGGAAATTAAGTGCTTCATTTCCAGAGCGAGAAAAGATGCATAATTAATATCGCTTTATTTGATTTTATGAAAACTTACAGTAATAATAGGTAGTATATGAACAGATATATCCGTACAAAAGAATACTGAAGTGAAAATTTCAGAAAAATAATAGGAATTGAAATAAACAAATAGATGCGTGTATGTAATGTATAGATTTGTATACATTTATAAATTTATTTTTTATAGATTAACGATATATTTATACAAAATTACTTATATTTTTTTTGGGTGTGGTACTTCTCCCAACAGTCCCCAATGTGAATACCAGGTTTCTTACTACAAGTATCGCAATAATTACGTGTTTCCCGCCTTCCTCCGAAAATGACGATAACAAACTTTATTGACCGCATATAAAACGATGTATTTTCGCTCGATCCTCGGAGAGGAATGAGAGGAATGCGTTCCAGAGCACGACAAAAAACAATTGCCGATAGCCCTTAATTGTTGCATGTATAAATAAGGCCAAACCTAACAGATTTCCTAAAATATCACGTCATGCCGCGTGTATGGCGGCATTCGATTTTTTTAGAATATTTATAATGTCGCGAGTATGGCGGCATTCGTTCGTTAAGGGTTAAACTTCAAAATTTCCCTGTATCACGTCTTTCTCTTCCAGAAACTCATCGCTAAGCGTTTCGCTTTTACTTTTCACCCTGCCATTCGAGGAATACTCGCTTGGCTTTTTACGTGTCCTATTTCCTACGAAACGTTGCGGCAACCAGTCGGAAAATAAGGCGAAATAACGGAGGGAAACGCGCCGGGCAGAAAGGAGGGAAAATAATCGATTGGAACGGCGAAGGAAATTCAGAGGCTGGTTATTGTTTTTCTGCGACGGGCACCGTTCTCCGGCAAGGCTATTTCTGCCTCCTCGTATTTCAACTCGAAACCGGACTCGTGGCACTAATGAATCGCGGTTCTCCCGGTATTGCATAAGACTATCTTTTTCTTGCGTTTCATACGCTATCAATTTGTGCTCGCGCGTGCACGCATCTGCCGCCATTCCGATTTATCGCGACCGCTTCATCGCCGATGCGGATTTTCCACTTCCTTCGATACCAGTTAATGCCCTTCCTCTCGCCGTTTTCCCTTCGAAATACCTTCGTTGTCGTTCCTTTTCGTGCGATCGATATCTAAGAGAAATTCTAGAGAGGAAAGCCGAAGAGGATCGCGAGAAAATCGGTTTCGAGTTTGGTATAGCGATCGTCGCTGAAATTTCGCATTTTCCCTTCGAAATACCTCGTTCATCGTCGTTCCGCTTCGTTCGATCAATCTCAAAGGGAAATTTCGGAAAGAAAAACTGAAGAAAATCGCGAGAAGATCGGTCTCGAGTTCGGTAGAGGGTTCGTCGCTGAAATTGCGCGTTTTCCTTCCGAAATACCTTGTTTATCGTCGTTCCTTTTCGTTCGATCGATCTCTAAGAGAAATTCTAGAGAGGAAAGCCGAAGAATATCGCGAGAAAATCGGTTTCGAGTTTGGTATAGCGATCGTCGCTGGAATTTCGCATTTTCCCATCGAAATATCTCATTCATTGTCGTTCCTCTTCGTTCAATCCATTTCAAAGAGAAATTCCGGAAAGAAAAGCTGAAGAGAATCGCGAGAAAATCGATCTCGTGTTTGGTAGAACGATCGTCGCTGAAATTGCGCGTTTTCCCATCGAAATACCTCGTTCATCGTCGTTCCTTTTTCTTCTATAGATCTCAAAGCGAAATTACGGACAGAAAAGTTGAAGAGAATCGCGAGAAAATCGGTGTCACGTTCGGTAGAGCGATCGTCACTGGAATCGCGCGTTTTCCCATCGAAATATCTCATTCATCGTCATCCCGCTTCGTTCTATCGATTCCGAAAAGAAATTCCGGAGAGGAAAGCCGAAGAGGATCACGAGAAAATTGGTCTCGCGTTCGGTAGAACGATCGTCGTTGAAATTGCGCGTTTGCCGTCCGAAATACTTCATTCATCGTCGTTCCTCTTCGTTCGATCGATCTCAAAGGGAAATTCCGGACAGAAAGGCTGAAGAGGGTCGCGAGAAAATCGGTCTCGAGTTTGGTGTAGCGATCGCCGATGGAATTTCGCATTTTTCCTTCGAAATACTTTGTTCGTCGTTGTTCCTCTTCGTTCTATCGATTCCGAAAAGAAATTCAGGAGAGAAAAGCCGAAGAGGATCGCGAGAAAATCAGTGTAACGTTCGGTAGAACGATCGTTGCTGGAATTAAGCGTTTTTCCTTCGAAATACCTTGTTTGTCGTTGTTGCTCTTCGTTCAATCGATCCCCAAAAGAAATTCCGGAGAGAAAAACTGAAGAGGATCGCGAGAAAATCGGTCTCGAGTTTGGTAGAACGATCGTCGCTGGAATTGTGCGTTTTCCCTCCAAAATACCTCGTTCGTAGTCATTCCTTTTCGTTCGTTTGATCCCGAAGAGAAATTCCGGAGAGAGAAGCCGAAGAGAATCGCGAGAAAATCGGTATCAAGTCTGGTAGAGTAATCGCCGCTGGAATCGCGCAAATTGAACCATCGCTTTCGAGCAGGAATGCGGCGAGAATTGGCTTGACCTACAGTGCACTGTTTCATATTTATCGCCAATGTTCACGGCAACCATAAAAGACCGGCGAGAAATGCGTGCTATTTAGCTCGTTGAATTAACGTCGGCGAGGATAAATACGCGCGGTTTCCTTGAGAAACCGAGGAACCAGGGTTGAAACCATCGGAACCGCCAAATTTACTCTCTTGGGAACGATTTTTCATGAAAAACCGAGCAAGAGTCGGAAGAACGAACGGCTCTGCTCTAACCGACGAGCAGCAACGATTTTTCATGAAAAAGCACGCAAAAAACGGAAGAACGAACGGCTCTGCTCGAGACGGAGAGCAGCAACCATTTTTCCTGAAACAAAAACGCGCGAGAATCGGAAGAACTAGCGGCTCTGTTCTAAACGACAAGCAGCAACGATTTTTTCTGAAAAAAATCGCGCGAGAATCGAAAGAACGAATGGTTCTGTTGCGAGACGGCGAGCAGCAACGATTTTTCCTGAAAAAAACGCGCGAAAATCGGAAGAACGAACGGTTTTGCTCGAGACGGCGATCAAGAACGATTTTTCCTGAAAAAACGCAGGAGAATCGGAAGAGGACGAGCTAAAGAGACAGCGAGCAGCAACGATTTTTCTTGAAAAACCACGCAAAAATCGGAAGAACGAGTTAAAGAAATGGCGAGCAGCAACGATTTTTCCTGAAAAACCGTGCAATAATCGGAAGAACGAGCTAAAGAGACGGCGAGTAGCAACGATTTTTTACGAAAAACCGCGCGAGAATCGGAAGAACTAGTGGCTCTGCTCTAGACAGCGAGCAGCAACGATTTTTCCTGAAAAATCGCGCAAGAATCGGAAGAACGAATGGTTCTTCTCGAGACGGCTAGCAGCAACGATTTTTCACGATAAACCGCGCGAGAATCGGAAGAGAACGAGCTAAAGAAACAGCAAGCAGCAGGAACGAGAAAATAGACCGTCGTGTAATAAACCTGAGCCTAAGACCTCTCGCTGCTCGGAGAACTTAAAATACTCGAAGAAGCCTGGTACCTTGGGCCCGTTGTTCGTGCGCGGAGGTAAGCAGTTTCGGAGAAAGCACGCCGCAAACGTCGGCTTAACTTAGGATTATTAGGGCATATACTCGTCCGCGAGTGGTTATAGCCTCGTACATTCGCATAATCGCGCGAGGATTGGCAGGCGTTCGCGGCATTGCCGGGGCACCGGCCAACTTTGCATACGTCGCTCGTCTTCGATACGCGTGCGAGTCCGCGGTGCATTATCGCACGACGCGTTTCCTCCTTTCCACCAGCACCTGTGCTCTTCTCCTACGCTACGTGTCCTACACGACGCGTCCATTAAAAAAAAAAGAAAAAGAAACCTCTTGTCTCGGTTGTCCGCGTCCGACTTATCTGCCACATTCCACCGGAGCCAAGGTAAACGGTGGGGCAGGAAGGAAAACGATTAAGAAAAAGCAACGTCGTTCGTTCGTGGCACGTTCCAGGATAGAAGAGAGACCGGAGCTTCTGTTTCCTGCCTGCTTTGGCCCGTGGACAGTACACAACTCGGGATTGATTAAACGAAGAAGCAATTAAGCGACTAATTCAGTCCGCGCGCGAGTCGAAGCGAGTGAAGCGACGGGTTTACGATCGGAATTGCTCGAGGATGAATCAGGGAATCCGAAATCCGCGTGGCACGATCCCGGAGACAATCGGATCGTGAAAGGCTGTAAAAGTTTCTTCTCCACGACGGAGTACGTGCTATAACGCTCGGACGCGTTTAATGTCTTCTAGTAAATCCTCGGGAATTCCTACGAGGGTATAAAAAAAAAAAAAGCAGAATCGTAAATTTCCGAAAGCCAAGGTGGATGAGAAAGAAGAACCTGTTCCCCTTGATCCACGTGTCTCCCGCCGCGATCCGGCAGGATAATCGCGGTACTCCGTGATCGTTGAGTTAATTAGAGATCGATCAATTAGAGAACGGGGTCGAGCCAGTGGCTTCGTGGAAATTATGCCCGCTGGCAAGCCTCGCGATTTCATTTGCCTGCTGGCTGGTCGAATAAAAATGCGAGGACACCATCGCGACGCTACCTTTCTAATCCTGCCCGATTGCGACATTGCTGTAACGAAACTGTAACGAAACTGTCTAACAAAATTGTAGGGAAATTTCGAAACTAGGAATAATAAAATTGCGCCGAAGGTTGCCGCGAAGTGGACGCGAAAAGGACGACGGTTAGCGAAAGGGAATTTCGAGGAACGACAGGACGACCGGAGGATTGCAGGATTTTTTTAATAAGAAGTGGAGGAAGTAGGAGGAAAGGTTGATTGCGATACAGCTGTAACGAAACTGTAACAAAATTGTAACGAAACTGTAACAAAACTGTAACGAAACTGTAACGAAATTGTAACAAAACTGTAACGAAACTGTCGAATAAAATTGTTGAGAAATTTCGAAACTGCGAATATTAAAATCGTACCGAAGGTTGCCGCGAAGTGGACGAAAAGGACGTTAGCGAAAGGGAATCCCTGGGAAACGAAATTTAAACAGGATTGAACGTTGATCGACAGGACGACCGCAGGATTGCTGGATTTTTTGAATAAGAATAGGAGGAAGTAGGAGGAAAAGTTGATTGCGATACAGCTGTAACGAAACTGTAACAAAACTGTCGAATAGAATTGTTGAAAAATTTCGAAACTACGAATAATAAAATCGCACCAAAGGTTGCCGCGAAGTGGACTAAAAAGACGTTAGCGAAATGGAATCCCTGGGAAACGAAATTTAAACGGGATTGAACGTTGATCGACAGGACGACCAGAGGATTGCAGGATTTTTTGAATGAGAAGAGGAGAAAGTAGGAGGAAAGGTTGATTGCAACACAACTGTAACAAAACTATAACGGAACCGTGTAACAAAATTGTAAAAAAATTTCGAATCTACGAATAATAAAACCGCGACGTAGGTTGACACGAAGTAGATGAAAAGGACGACGATTAGCAAGAGGGAACCGGTGGGGGACGAGAGATTGAAGGTTGATCGACAGGACGACCAGAGGATTGCAAGATTTATGAATAACAAGAGGAGAAAGTAGGAGGAAAAAATTTGTGTAACAAAATTGTAGAGAAATTTCGAAACTGCGAATAATAAAGCCACACCGAAGGTTCCCACGAAGTGTACACGAAAAGGACGTTAGCGAAAGGGAACCCATTTGAAACGAAATTTAATCAGAATTGAACGTTGTTTGACAGGACGACCCGAGAATTGCAGGATTTATAAATAAGAAGAGCAGAAAGTAAAAGGAAAGGTTTGTGCAACAAAATTGTAGAGAAATTTCGAAACTGCGAATCATAAAACCGCGCCGAAGGTTGCCGCGAAATGGACGAAAAGGACGTTAGCGAAATGGAACCCTTGGGAAACGAAATTTAATCGGAATTGAACGTTGTTTGACAGGACGACCCGAGAATTGCAGGATTTATAAATAAGAAGAGCAGAAAGTAAAAGGAAAGGTTTGTGCAACAAAATTGTAGAGAAATTTCGAAACTGCGAATCATAAAACCGCGCCGAAGGTTGCCGCGAAGTGAACACGAAAAGGACGAAGGTTAGCGAGCAGAAACCGGTGGGGACGAGGGATTGAAAGTTGATCGACAGGACGACCGGTGGATTGCAGGATTTGCGAGTAAGAAGAGGAGAAAGTAGGAGGAAAGGTTGATCGATGGATAGTCGAATTACGCGTGATGGAAGATACGGTCGGACTGGCGGCTGCATCGATACCTCGCGAATTATTCGAAAAGGCAGCCGGGATTAAGGGGAGCCCCCCTCGATTGGAACCTTGAAGGAAGGCAGGAAGATTTATTGGCCGGGCTGCGCGATATTTCATCGCAGAGCAACCGAAAGCATCGCGTATGAAATAACGATGCCGATTTTTTAATCTGACATGTTGAAAAACCTCTCTACCCTGCGGACAATCGTTCGGTTAACTGATACAATTATGATTGCCGTTTGGAGAATCGGAACGTACGTGCCCCGACGATTGAACGAGAAACAGCGAATTACTTTCAGATTACTCGTATCGATTTCGATTAGACGTTAAGGAGTGTTTATTAAATTCGTTTGTAACGTTCAAGCCCGAAAGGATCAACACGGCTATTTGCCTTTCTTCGATCGATAAGCGGCAACCGATACGGACGTGTTTCGCGAGATAACGAGCAGATAATATCGATAACTGGCCGATATCCGCCTTTACGCTGCACTGCTCCGCTTCGAAATACCATTTGTACATCGTTCTATTTAATCTACCGACCGCTCCGCGTTTAACAAGCTTTCGGTTTTATGGCAAATTAATTCCGGCCCGTGTTAACGCGGCTGCACTTTACCCACCGGGTTTATGCAAAATCGACTCTGCTTTTATTGCCCGAGATACCCACGTCTCGCCGACTTCGACGCGTTATCGAGCACGCCGACGCATCGTCGGTCTGCGTTGCGTCGATGAACGATTTCGGGAAGATTCGAACGATTTTCGCGAAGTAATCGGTGCTCTAAGGTTCGACGAGGTCGTAGAATCGCGATGAGGAGGATTTTTGAAAACCGAGTCCTCAGTTCGACTCGATAGAAAGACGAGAAGGCGGGAAAAAGAAGACAGAGCCACTGGGATAGATTTTCGCGAAATAATCGGTACTTTAAGGTTCGAAAAGGTCGTAGAATCGCGAAGAGGAAGATTTTTTAAATCCGAGTCCTCGGTTTGAACCGATAGAGAGACGAGGAAGCGGGAAGAAAAAGACAGAGCCACTGAAATAGATTTTGGCGAAATAATCGGTGCTTTAAGGTTCGACGAAGTCGTAGAATCGCGAGAAGGAAGATTTTTGAGATCAGAGTCCTCGGTTCAGCCCGATGGAGAGACGAGGAGATTGAAAAAAAAAAATACCGGTTTACGTTGCATCGATGAAGGATTTCCAGAAGATCCGACCAATTTTTGCGAAATAATGGATCCTCTATGGTTCAATAAAGTCGTAGAATCGCGAGAAGAAAGATTTTTGAGATCCGAGTCCTCAATTCAACTCAATAGAGAAACAAAGATGTGAGGAAGAAAAACAGAGCCGGGGAGATAGATTTTCGCGAAATAATTGGTGCTCTAAGGTTCAACGAGGTCGTAGAATCGCGACGAGAAGGATTTTTGAAAATCGAGTCCTCGGTTCGGTCCGATAGAAAGACGAGGAGGCGGAAAAAAAAGACAGAGCCACTGGGATAGCTTTTTGCGAAATAATCGGTGCTCTAAGGTTCGATGAGATCGTAGAATCGTGAAGAGTAGAATTTTCGAAAACCGAGTCCTCGGTTCGACTCGTTAGAGAGACGAGAAGGCGGCAAAATGAATTCAGAGCTGCGAAGATAGATTTTCGCGAAATAATCGGTGCTCTATGGTTTCACGAGGTCGTAGAATCGCGAAGAGGAGGATTTTCGAAAACCGAGTCTTCGGTTCGGCTCGATGGAGAGACGAGGAGATGGAAAAAGAAAGAATACCGGTCTGCGTTGCGTCGATGAACGATTTCCATAAGATTCAGCCGTGTTTCGCGAAATAATCAATCCTCTATGGTTCCACAAGGCCGTAGAATCGCGAGGAGGAAGATTTTCGAAAATCGAGTCCTCGGTTCGACTCGTTAGAGAGACGAGAAGGCGGGAAAAAGAAAACAGATCCACAGGGATAGATTTTTGCGAAATAATCGGTGCTCTAAGGTTTGATGAGGTTTTAAAATCGCGAAGAGTAGGATTTTCGAAAACCAAGTCCTAGGTTCGACTCGTTAGAGAGACGAGAAGGCGGAAAAAAGAAAACAGAGCCACGGGGATAAATTTTCGTGAAATAATCGGTGCTTCAAGATCCGACGAGATCGTAGAATCGCGAAGAGAAGGATTTTCGAAAACCGAGTCCTCGGTTCGACTCGATTTAGAAACGAAGAGATGGAAAAAGAAAGAATACCGGTTTGCATTGCATCGATGAACGATTTCCAGAAGATTCGGCCGAGTTTCGCAAAATAATCGATCCTCTATGGTTCCAGAAGGTCGTAGAATCGCGAGGAAGAGGATTTTCGAAAACCGAGTCCTCGGTTCGACTCGATTTAGAGACGAAGAGATGGAAAAAGAAAGAATACCGGTTTGCATTGCATCGATGAACGATTTCCAGAAGATTCGGCCGAGTTTCGCAAAATAATCGATCCTCTATGGTTCCAGAAGGTCGTAGAATCGCGAGGAAGAGGATTTTCGAAAACCGAGTCCTCGGTTCGACTCGATTTAGAGACGAAGAGATGGAAAAAGAAAGAATACCGGTTTGCATTGCATCGATGAACGATTTCCAGAAGATTCGGCCGAGTTTCGCAAAATAATCGATCCTCTATGGTTCCAGAAGGTCGTAGAATCGCGAGGAAGAGGATTTTCGAAAACCGAGTCCTCGGTTCGACTCGATTTAGAGACGAAGAGATGGAAAAAGAAAGAATACCGGTTTGCATTGCATCGATGAACGATTTCCAGAAGATTCGGCCGAGTTTCGCAAAATAATCGATCCTCTATGGTTCCAGAAGGTCGTAGAATCGCGAGGAAGAGGATTTTCGAAAACCGAGTCCTCGGTTCGACTCGATTTAGAGACGAAGAGATGGAAAAAGAAAGAATACCGGTTTGCATTGCATCGATGAACGATTTCCAGAAGATTCGGCCGAGTTTCGCAAAATAATCGATCCTCTATGGTTCCAGAAGGTCGTAGAATCGCGAGGAAGAGGATTTTCGAAAACCGAGTCCTCGGTTCGACTCGATTTAGAGACGAAGAGATGGAAAAAGAAAGAATACCGGTTTGCATTGCATCGATGAACGATTTCCAGAAGATTCGGCCGAGTTTCGCAAAATAATCGATCCTCTATGGTTCCAGAAGGTCGTAGAATCGCGAGGAAGAGGATTTTCGAAAACCGAGTCCTCGGTTCGACTCGATTTAGAGACGAAGAGATGGAAAAAGAAAGAATACCGGTTTGCATTGCATCGATGAACGATTTCCAGAAGATTCGGCCGAGTTTCGCAAAATAATCGATCCTCTATGGTTCCAGAAGGTCGTAGAATCGCGAGGAAGAGGATTTTCGAAAACCGAGTCCTCGGTTCGACTCGATTTAGAGACGAAGAGATGGAAAAAGAAAGAATACCGGTTTGCATTGCATCGATGAACGATTTCCAGAAGATTCGGCCGAGTTTCGCAAAATAATCGATCCTCTATGGTTCCAGAAGGTCGTAGAATCGCGAGAAAGAGGATTTTCGAAAACCGAGTCCTCGGTTCGACTCGATTTAGAGACGAAGAGATGGAAAAAGAAAGAATACCGGTTTGCTTTGCATCGATGAACGATTTCCAAAAGATTCAGCCGAGTTTCGCAAAATGATCGATCCTCTATGATTCCACAAGGCCGTAGAATCGCGAGGAAGAGGATTTTCGAAAACCAAATCCTCGGTTCGAGTCGATTTAGAGACGAAGAGATGGAAAAAGAAAGAATACCGGTCTGCGTTGCATCGATGAACGATTTCCAGAAGATTCGGCCGTGTTTCGCGAAATAATCGATCCTCTATGATTCCACAAGGCCGTAGAATCGCGAGGAAGAGGATTTTCGAAAACCAAATCCTCGGTTCGACTCGATTTAGAGACGAGGAGCTGGAAAAAACAGCCGCGGGGATAAAAATTGCACGCGCGTGTTAGCTCAGTCCCCGTTAAACGCGAATTTAACTTCAATCAAGGCAAGCACCAGCGAAAGATACGAACGCAAGACCGATTGCCGTGAATTATTCATGAGCCACGGACAGCTACACGATCGTTTTTCATATTCTAAGCGTTTATTTATGAGCCGCGTTATTCCAGGCCTGCGCAGAGGAATGATTCTCGTCTGGGGCACCAGGCGAGACAATGTTGCGATTGATTCTTAATCGATGACGATGCTCTTGGTCGCGAGGCCGTTTCAGCAGGTTATTAATTACACGCGGTAATTAGTCGAGGGAATGAGGAACGCGACAGAGCCGGAAACCTTTTCGAACAATCGTCTCTTTCGTCCGCAAGTTCGTTTTCGTCCCTCGTCTCCTTCGCGCGAGTTTTTAATCGAATTCCAACGATCTTCTATTCCGTGGAAATGTTCGAGGAAAATTCAGAAAATAACCGATAGGATCTTTCTTCCTTCTTCTGTGAAAAACAACCAATTTTCATCGTTTGTTTGCTCAAGACGATCAATAAGGTAAATCGGAGATCGAATTAAGATAATTTCGATTACTTCGGTCTGTTCGATGATTTATAAGAGAAGTCGAGATCTATTGATACGAAAATATAGGATGGAAAATTTAAGACTGGAATCGAAATCTCTCTAGACGTTTTTGACGAGTTCTGACGAAAGTTTGAAGAAACCTTTTCCCAAGAGAACTCGATTTTCCTGTCCTTCGACAGCGCGAAATTCAAAGCTCGATTTCGGGACGAGATTTAGCGATCGTTTCAAGAGAGAGAGAGAGAAAAGGAGGAAAACTGAGGAGTAAAAACGATTCGGATTTTCGTACGCGATGTATCGTGGCGTTTACATTAAGCTATCGAGTTATTTTTACGCGTCGAGGACGCGCGCGCGAAACAAAGCCGTTCGAATGTGGATAACGCAAGGTTTCTCGAAAGAAGAATAGAGGATAGAATGTAGGAAGAGTAACGGTGACCCTGATCGATCATCGCGACGATGAAGTCTCGCTATGAAAGGTTTTCGCGCGTGAACCATCTCACGAAACGAAATATAGCGAAAGTCTCGCTGCGAGCGAGTCGAAAATTCGCCGAAATGGCAGCAATTATAAATCCAAAACATCGAAATGTCAAAATAAAAAGAAAATAAAAATAAAATAAAGAATTTTCCAAGTACAGAAAAATCGAATTAACCGAGCCTCTTCCACTTTTTAATCTCACTTCGAACGATTCGAATATTCACCAAAATGGCAGTAATTATAAATCCAAAACATCGAAATGTCGAAATAAAAAGAAAATAAAAATAAAATAAAGAATATTCTGTGTATAGGAAAATTGAACTAACCGAGTCTTTTCCACTTTTCAATCTCACTGCGAACGATTCGAAAATTCGCCGAAATGGCAGCAATTATTAAGCCGAAACATCGGAATGTCGAAATAGACGCTTTGAAAATAAAATAAAAATAAAATAAAGAATATTCCAGATACAGGAAAATCGAATTAACCGAGCTTCTTCTACCTTTCAATTTCACTGTGAACGAATCGAAAATTCGCCAAAATAGCTGCAATTATTAAGCCAAAACATCGGAATGTCGAAATAAAAAGAAAATAGAAATAAAATAAAGAATATTCCGGGTACAGAAAAATCGAATTAACCGAGCCTCTTCCACTTTTTAATCTCACTTCGAACGATTCGAATATTCACCAAAATGGCAGTAATTATAAATCCAAAACATCGAAATGTCGAAATAAAAAGAAAATAAAAATAAAATAAAGAATATTCTGTGTATAGGAAAATTGAACTAACCGAGTCTTTTCCACTTTTCAATCTCACTGCGAACGATTCGAAAATTCGCCGAAATGGCAGCAATTATTAAGCCGAAACGTCAGAATGTCGAAATAAACGCGTTGAAAAGAAAATAAAAATAAAATAAAGAATATTCCGGGTACAGAAAAATCGAATTAACCGAGCCTCTCTCACTTTTCAATCTCACTGCGAACGATTCGAAAATTCGCCAATATGGCTGCAATTATTAAGCCAAAACGTCAGAATGTCGAAATAAACGCGTTGAAAAGAAAATAAAAATAAAATAAAGAATATTCCGGGTACAGAAAAATCGAATTAACCGAGCCTCTCTCACTTTTCAATCTCACTGCGAACGATTCGAAAATTCGCCAATATGGCTGCAATTATTAAGCCAAAACGTCAGAATGTCGAAATAAACGCGTTGAAAAGAAAATAAAAATAAAATAAAGAATATTCCGGGTACAGAAAAATCGAATTAACCGAGCCTCTCTCACTTTTCAATCTCACTGCGAACGATTCGAATATTCATCAAAATGGCAGCAATTATAAATCCAAAACATCGGAATGTCGAAATAGACTCGTTAAAAAGAAAATAAAAATAAAATAAAAAATATTCTGTGTACAGAAAAATCCAACTAACCGAGTCTCTTCCACTTTTCAGTTTTCCCTCGTACGCGAGCGGAGCGGCTAGTAAAATCATTAGCCGCCATTTGAATGCATTTATTCGACGTCCCACGCGCTTCTGCGAATAATCGTTCGAAGCGTTCAACTGTCGTGTCACCGACGACTCGAATATAAACGCTGGTCCCGCGAATTTCTCCGGAAAAATCCACGAATCCCTAGCCACTCGGACATCTTTCCGAATCTACGCCTAGCTCCGATTCAATTCCACCCAATTCCGCCCACGGCTCGCTTTCGCCCAACGCTCGTTTATCGCCCATGATCGTAAACGCCCGTTCGCCTCTGCCACCGGCCGAACAGCTGATTTTCAACGCGTCGAAACGCGCAGAACGCCAGTGAAAGTTCCCTCGAACACTCCGGGTCAGCGTGTACGTATCCCGGAGAGGTCTTACCAGGATGCATAAATAAAAGATCACCAGGTTGACCGGGAAAATTAATTACCGATTCAAATCGACTCGGGATATGAAAAGCGATCTCGAAGATCCACGGTCTGGCTTCCGGGAAACGAGCCTCCAATTCGGTTAGGCCGCAGAAATTCGCGATCTTAATTCGTACCGAGAACTTTCCCAATTGAGCCAATTAGCCAATTGCGATAATTAACGCGGCGGACGATGGGACGCGGGTCGGGATACCGGTTTGCCAAGCTTCTTCGAGGAAAGAAGAACCTCCGACCTGCGATTCTTCCGAGATATCGCGAGGAAGAGATGCCAAGAGAAATTTGGCAAATTTGTTTTTTCTTCGAATCGCGATTTTTGTACGGAAACTTCCTTTTTTTGGTGGATTTAATCCGTAACGTGGATTTGTTTCGTTGATAAAGCAGGAATTGTTGAATTCGATGTTTTCGAATCGGTATTTAGATTTTTGGATGGAAATCTTTTTCCGAATCGAACCTCGCAACGTCGAGTTATCTCGTTGATAAAGCGGGAATTGTTGAATTCGATGTCTTCGAATCGCGATTTTTTAATGAAAACCTTCTTTTTTCCGAATCGAATCTCGCAACGCAGTATTATCTCGTTGATAAAATAGAAATTATTGAATTCGATGTCTTCGAATCGCGATTTTTTTAACGAAAACTTCCTTTTTTCCGAATCGAACTTCGCAACACGGAGTTATCTCGTTGATAAAACTGAAATTATTGAATTCGATGTCTTCGAATCGCGATTTTTTAACGAAAACCTTTTCTCCGAATCGAATCTCGCATCGCGGATTTATCTCGTTGATAAAGTTGGAAATTATCGAGTGAAAAAACCGAGCGAAATGCGATCTAAAAGATAAATTATCCAGGAAATGAGGAAGATGTTGGTTTCCGGGAAAGAAGACACTCGCGTTATGTTTTAATATAGTGAAATTTTATTCTTTTTCATTGTATTTCATTCAAAAATAAAATTATTCGTAAAAAAAGATTTCTCCGCTTTCTCGATCGGTAGACAATATATATCTATACATATATATATATATATAAATTTACAGGGTGTCCTATTTTATTCCATCATCGTGAATTACTCGTCTACTGCCGCGGAACACGCGATATCGAAATTAAAATATCTTCCGACCTAATGGATTCCTGGCATAAGCAGCGTTAAAAAGCGATTCCTTTCTTTTGTCAAATGTCTCTCTGCACGTCGAGCGACGGTAGAGGATAACTTGGAATATCGTAACACGGAGATTCGACCCGGTTAATCGGCCATTTTGAAGCACAACGACTCGCGAGCGATTCGCGATGAAAGAATAAAACGAGACACCCTGTATATGTATATACAACATATACATATGCGTGCCGATATATGTATAAATATATACATATACGCTTGTATATTTATACATATATACGTATATATATCTTTATAATAATTATTACATATTACAATAGCAATATTTATTCTCATGTATAGGGTTATATATAACTCTATATATGCGGTACTTTCCATCGTCGCGTCGTCATCACCGTACCACTATATTTATTTAATTATATATCACGCACATATATATACATATAACAATCATCGTATCTTTATATGTATACATACACACTCTTCATTTAACGGGGTTATTCTCGCTTACATACTAAATCACATTGTGGTTGTTTCATCTTTACTTTCATATTTTTCTTTGTGCCACCGCTTTTCTCCGCTCGCCTAATACCCTAAAAATGACCTGACATTATCTCAGCGTGCGTTACTCTTTGCCTTTTCTTCTCCTTTTTTTCTTTTCTTTCCTTTCCTTTCCTAAACAAACACGTTCCCTGTCTCTAGCTTTGCAAAAATGCAAACCCGCACACAGAGCTCGTCTAAACCGAGCTTAAAGATAGATCGAAGATTCGATCACGCGTATCACACGATCCTTTTTTTTTTCGTGGTCGAGAAGAGAAGCAGAAGCTGCACACGTGGATGCACAGAGTTAAAAAAAAAAACACCGCGTGATAAGAAGAATCTTTGGAACTGTCGACGACTGTTCGGTTCGCTGTCGTAATATATCGTTATATATCGCGTCTTCCCTTCATCCTCCCTGTGTCCCTTCGCTTTTCTTCTATCTATTTTATACTCTGAGAAAAAGGCACGCCGTAAGTGATGGCCGATTCGTCCTAGACGACTAAAACATCCTTCCGCTTTCTCGCGAGGAAACCTCGGAGGGAAAGAAAAGAGGAAGAGAGGAGAAAATTGGGAATCGAATGGCTCGTTTCCGCTGTTTCTCGTGTCTTCCGTTCTCAACGGGAAGGATAATCTTTCGACATCGAGATTAGAACGTCGAGGGTTCTCGATTACGAGACTGATTCCTCGTGGAATAAGTTAAAAAAAAGAAAAGAGAAAAGAAAGAAAGAAAAGAAGAAGAGGAGGCAATTAAAAAAGAAATGAGGCTTCGAAGCGAGAGAAAACAGAGCACGCTTATCGTTCTAATGCGTTCAAAGAGAGAAATAAATATATATGTATATATATATATATTATACATGCGTTAAAAATTGTCAAGTTACGTGTCGATGCATGGCGCGTCGAAAGAGGGGAGGAAAATTGGGAAAAGAATGGTTCGAAGGATGATCTCGAGGAAGAAAGGCACGCGAAAGGCTTGGACGAAATGGAAATGAAGCGAAAGAACGATGATGATGATCGAGAAAAGCGAACACGACGAACGAGAAGATCCGTTCCCTTCGCTCGGACCGATCCTTCCCCATTCACCCCACATGTATACATATATTATTACAATATGTACGTGTATCTAAAAATATCGAATGAAATTTCTGCTCTTCCATCGAATTGCAATCTCCCGACGACGAATCGCTTCGAGTTCGTCCCTTTTACACTAACGATTAACCCTATCTCTCGTTCTAAAACGAGCTCGTAGCCACGGAGGATCACAACACGTTTCTCCATTCCCTCCTTCTCGTCGACGATCCTTCTTTTTCCTCGACGTACCGAGGAAAGGCAGGAATTATCGTAAAAAAAGACAAAAAAGAACGAGCAACCGCGGTGAACACGTTTTTCTTTCGTTTCTCTGTCAATTATCGTTGATACGATTTTTTCTTTCGCTCGTATCCTACTAATCTTACGCTAATCCGTAAGATTCGAGCTTCTCGGATTTTCGAAAGCTCCAAAAGTTTCGAAGCGTTCGATCAAAACTCACGAGAAGATAAAGATACTTGGAAACACGCCGATAATAATAAAAGGACGCGTGGATCCGCGATTGCTCGATTATTGCTGAGGAAAGTCGCTGAGAAATCTCGTAACTCGCCGATCACCATTATCCTTGTACTATTCGCAAAAGTGTTGCCACGCTCCGGGAGAAAACTTGTTTTTTTTTACAGCGATTTCTTGCGTAATGGCACAACGGTAACGCCGTACGATTCTGTTACCACTTGCTCCTTCGATTCGAGAGAGAAGAAAAGGAGGGAAAGAACACGGGGTATCGATTGTCGATATTCGTCACGTGTGTAGAGAGAAAAAGAGAGAGAGAGGAGAAAGGAGAAAGGGGATAGAGAGAAAAACAAGCTTTTCTCCCAAACGTTTCTCCTAAATGCAAGTATCGCCGTTGCACGTGGTAACACAATCGAAACCTACGCACGTGTTACATGTGTCTGTTGTTCGTGTTTTATGCGGATCTGCGTGTAGTACGCAGCGTGCATAAATTACGAGGGCATACTGGACAAGACTAGATGCACATATGACGAAACCATGGTTCCAGAGGCACGGAAAGTCGTGACTCTGTAGCCGAAGGGGATCACGCGCAGTTTCCGGCTTAAAAGCTACGGAAGAAACGAAAAAGAAAGTGAAAAATGGACGGGAAAAGGTGGAGAGGGAGGAGAAGGAAGGAGGAGCAAATTCGGAGCTGTTTCACGGAGAGTTTGCATCGGTTTGCACCGCATACTCGGAAGCAGAAGGAAATTCGAAGGGAATTTATGAAATTCGAAGGGAATTTTTTCGACGAAAACCGCGTGGTTGAATCGTATCGAAACGCGAGAAACGAAGGCCTCTAAACGCGGTGATTTCGACGCCTGCAACTGTTCCAAACGCCTACCCTATTTTGTACAGCCTTAAAAAAACAATGGCGGTTCTCCAATCGCAAAGCGGGATCGGAGCGTTTCCGTTTACGGCCACGAGATCGATTGCAATCGAAAAGGCGAAATCGTCGACGAATTTCGTAAGCTCGCATTTTTTTTTTTTCTTTTTACCGAGGGGGGAGAACAAGAACAGGAAAAAACAAAGAAATCCTGATTTTGAAAGGGAAAAGAAACTCGTAGCTCGAGAAAATTTTCTACAGCACCTTCGAACGACGATGGCTCGTCGATTCCCGTGAGTACGCACCAGAAACTTCGATTAACATTAATAGAAAGCACTTGTTTCTTGATTTCTCGCCTCTTATTAGACGCATTCGACACACTCGTCCCTCCCAAACACAGTTCATACTCTTAGCCTACATGCTTTCCCGATTTTTCAAATCTTACTTTGCGCGTGAATACGTGTGAATATGGTCGGCTGCGTTTTCGTTTTTTCTTTTTTTTTTTCACCCTGCAAATTCCCCGAACGAGACACGATTTTATCGTTCGAAGAAAAAAAAATATATATATATGTATTTATACATATGTAAAAGAAAGACAGAGCGAAGAATTATTCCGCCTGGAAAATTGGACAAAGTCTCGATTATTCCTATTGTCGCGACGATTCCCGCGAAATCCCGGGAATTTTTCTAGACTTCTCGTGGAAATCGAGAGAAAACTTGTAGGCAAAAACGAAAGAAAGCTATTCCTCCGGAAGATTTCGCGGTGACGATGATTCTTATTACTTTACTTACACGGTAACACACGCATTCGTTACAAAATGTGAAGAATAAAAAAAGAAGAAAGAAAGAAAGAAAAAAAAAAAAAGAAAAGAAACGTAATGAGAAACGATGCGGGCGATCGCAAAAACGATTTTTCATGGATCGATTACAAAGAATGCGAAGAGGTATTATTATCCTCTGGGAAAACTCGAGGAAAGAACAATGTAAAAGAACCGGTGGAAAGGGCAATGAAAAAAGACAGCGATCGAGCCGTGAGACAAACAACAAACGCGAATCGAAAGATGCCCGATCGGCCGTCGCTAATTATTATCAATTCGATCGTTTTCCCTCGGCGGATGTACGCGTAAATACGATGGGGAAATTTCGAAAAGAACGTTCCGGGAGATTCGAATCTCCCGCCAGTACTCGCGGTTCTCCAAAATGACCGCGTCGCGAGGTCCCACTCTTCTCCGTCAAGTCCCACCCACTCTCCTTTTTCTCCTTCCTCCTCTCCTCGCCGCTCCACCGCCGTGATGTCCTCCACTCCGTCTCTCTCTCTCTCTCCCTCTCACTCTTCTCCATGGCTCCCTCCTTCCTCGCGGTCGTTCTATACCCGTGCACGCAACGCATTTCACATGCGTGTGCATGAAAAGCAGGCGCGCACACAAACAGAGACATATGTATACGGATGATTATCTCCTTGTCCTTTTTCTCGAAAAAGGCATCTCTCTATTTCGCGCCCGACACATCAAGGCACTCCCTTTTCTTCTTCTCCATTTTCTTCTTCTCCTTCTCGCGCCGTCATGCACGAATATCACCGTGTCCTCTTTCCTTGCCGAAACCAACGAAGCAGCAACCAGAAATGGAGAACGACGTAATCCAACGTAAACAAGCGACGACGACATAGATGTGCCATGATAGAAGCTGCAGCCTCCGGCAACGAGGAAGAAGATGGTCGCGGTTGATGAAGAAGCAGCCATCGCGGCCGTCAGACGAAACAATACAGGTCGGAGAGTCCCGTCCGGTCCGGTCGGCTCAGAACTGGCCCGAAACCGCCATGATCTGGCATCCAGAGTGCACGTGGTCCATCACCTGCTCCTTCAGCCGGCACACGTGCTCCTTCAGCCTGTGCACCACAGCGCTCAGCTCGCTGTTCTCGCCCTTCAGCAGCTTAACCTTGTCCTCGAGCTTCGAGATCCGCTCGAGCTTGCGCCTGCGGCACTTGGACGCGGCCACGCGATTCCTCTGCCGTTTCCTTTCTAGCTTGATCCTTTCCTGATTCTCCATGTCGATCGGAGACATCGGGGGTGAACTCGATACGCTGGGTACCGTTTGCGGCTCGTCCTTGATCTGCACCAGACCCTGGCTCACCGAGGATTCCGTGCTCTGCACGCTGTTCGGAGGCTCCAAGGTGGTGTATGTGGCCCCATGGATGCTGCCTGGTTCCTGCGAGCTGTCCGAATGATGAAGCTCGTTCAAAGCGTCGACGAAACCACGGGCGTATAATTCCTGCGCCTCGGTTACCGCTTTTGGGAACAGAATCTGCGTCGGTGTTGGTAAATTCGACACGAAACTGTCCTGCTGCGCAATTATGAATTTCTCCAACTCCGGAGAACCTAGTTTCAACATGTTTAAATCCGGAGAGCTGAGGATCGGCGTAACGTTGTTCAACGCCGGCGGCAGGGGCCCTAACCGAGGCCTCTTCGCCTGCGGGCCTTGCCGCTGACATCCGTTCAGATCTAACGTGAGGTTACGCTTCAACTGGCCCACGTTGTTCTCGCGATTCACGGCGCTGTAGACGCTCGTGTCCTCGTAAAACGTTTGCTCCATCGTCGAACTTCGCACCATCGGTGCCGCGAGACTGATCGCTCTGCGTGTCGATCAAGAAAAAGTTCACGGTTCTGGGGAAACGAAGACCGCGACTGGAGCTCAGTGTGTCGCTGACTCCGTCGCTGGACACACACGCGCGTATACACACACACACTCACCTCACCGTTGCTGGAAAACCGCGATCGGTCACGTTCGATGATCGATTGCCTCCTCGCGGTCTATCTGCTTCGTCTCTCTGTTTTATTCACAACGCGTTCGCGTCTTCGAGCCGGGCACACTGCTATCGCGTATCTGGTTTTTCACTTCGCCGTCGTTACATAACCCGTGCTACCGCCGTGTTCGAGAAATTTATCGACGCCTGCAGTCTCTTCTTTATTAATCGCACTTGCCACACGACCGGCCGTATCGTCAGATATGCCAGTCGCTTCGATCCGCACTCCGAATACGGTTTCGGAATCACCTACAAGGTCCGCGGCGCCCGCCACGTATTTCAACGGCCCACGGTATCGAGTCGAAGTTGAGACGCAAAAGGTGTGTGTTCCGTCCACTGACTACGCGGCTTGGAAACGCGTCGCGCACAGTTCCCACTCGTGCCTGTCCCGTCTCGGTTTCGAAAACCGACGGCGACACGAGGACCGATCTGGTTCAACTGTCAACACAACAATGACTCACGACACGCAATCCGATGAACGTGATGTTCTGCGCGTGTGCACCTCTAAAACAGCCTGCAATGTACACCGAATGCGGATGTCACTTGGCTGCACAGCACGATGTCTCGACAACTTGTGAACACCCAACTAAACGTACAGCCTTATATCCCGTGACTCACGTCCACTAAAAATAGCTCGGTCGTCACCGCGGCGCGCGTTGATTGGCCGTCGCTGGCGTCACCCACCATTCACCATTGGCTGGGCAATCGGCGCTACTAGGAAATGGCCAGCGCATGCGCACTGCCGCATCGTTGTCCCTGTGGAGGGAGAGTTTGAACGCTGGAACGCGCGTTAAAGACGCGACTTTTACTGGTTGAAATTCGCGTTATTTTCGAGACTCGATAATAGCGGTGCTCTATGATGTTGCATAAATGATGCGACCGCTATTGAACAGCGAGAATATCGCGCTCGCGTGTTCCGCGGCAGAAGGGATTTAACGTGCGTTCGACAACGTCTCGGTGTTGCGCCAGTACGCGACCGTTTTTTTTTCTCTCCTTTTCTTTTCATGGACTTTACTATCCCACTCCCACGCGAGTGGGTGTTTTTCATGTTCTCGTAGCACGCGTTCTGAGACCAGCTTGTTTCGTGCCTCGCCTTTCGGTACATCTCGACCGTTTACACGCGGATTTCGCGTCTCCTTATTTTCCCAGCGATGAAAATTTATTTGGAACGAGCACAGAACCGATTTAAAGAGAGGGAGTAAAAAAACATGCTACAGCTCGAGATTTATGAAGAAATCGGTAACCTTGTTGTTCCTCGCTTTAACGTACTAGCTGCGCGTAATTATACTTGCATGGACGAACGTGTTAATGCTAACCGTTGCATAAACCCGTATCAAGCGTGGTACAAGTCAATACACCAATCACGATTGTTTCGTGCTATCTCGCATTCACCGCATAACGCTTATAATCGACTATTCGTATCTTGAGCGAAATGTTCCGCAATCTTAATTAAATACTAATTCATTGGAATTCTACGAGTCGAGTACAGCGTTTAGTACACCTCTTCTTTCAAAGCTATCTTATACGGATAGCGATGACTTTCGCGAAACGATATATTCGTTTTTTCTTTTTTTTTTTTTATGATCGCGAATGGAATGGAATATCGGATCGAATATACTTCGAACCCAAGTGATTTACTCGTCGCTAGAAATTAACGTTTTAATTTACTCAGGATAGACCTCTCTATTGTTTTGGACCCTTCCGGGTCACTTGTTTACGAAAACATGAAAATAGTAGCTCGTCTCGGCTTAACAAGGGTCACTACAGGTAAAATGTTTACATCCACGACAGCATGGACGACCATTGATCTTCCAGAAAATTGTTTACCAATCGAAACGTCGGTCGTAATCCGTAAAAGGAGTCTGAAAGATATTTACGATTAACGGGCCACGTTTATTGTCCCTGACGCTTTATTTCGCGTAGAGAATAAAACCTTCGAGAGAATATAAAATAGCGTTACGTCGAACGATACGATTAGTTTGTTTAATATGCACAATAAGCGTTATCGCTGTCGAGTATCCTAGGGCAGTTGTTTTCTTCTTTGCGTCCGAACGCGTTACGGCACCACGAACGCAAGCTACGAATACAAAAGCAACTTTGCAACGCGTTGCTATATCGGCTATGCAAATTAAGCGTTGACCTCAAGTTTAGACTTTTAGCAACAGAAAGTTCCGCGTGCGTACACCCACGCCTCGCGATCGCTACCCAGTAGCCGTTCAATTAAGTCACCGCCAATTATCGTCCAACGAATTATTCCACTTTTCCAACTAAATGCAACTTTCTTCGCCGTTACGAATATTTTGCGATGTCTATCGATATTTATCCACGGGAAATCCCTGGATCAGATTTCAATAAAAAAATAGAGCGGCGACGATTTTAAGAAAAATATTTTCACACGAGAAAGTTACGAAACGTAAAGGAGATAGAGACGAAAAGAAAATAAACAGAAATCTTGAAATTTTAAGCCACGTAAAAATTCGAATATCTTACCTCGAATTTGACAAGGTTTCTTCCCTTTCTTTTATTTTTATAATTTGTCTTAAATATATTTTTAGTATAGGTTGAAATTGTATTGCAGAAGATGGGAAGAAAATCACGATCGATTATCTTTGATTAAAATCAGCAGAGTATCGAATAAGATCAAAGGCAACGAGACGTTAGAACAAGACGTTTATTTATCCGGGAATAATAATACCGATTACTTTCTCGTCTTAAAATTAAACAAACGATTAATTTCCGCCTGTACGCCGAATACTGTATAGTCGTGTCAACCTAGGATGGGAAGGTTAAATTTATTATACGCAACACTTCTTGCCCGAGCCAAACTTTTTTATTTATGCACCGATGCGACCTCTCTGAACGCTGCCAATAAGACTGATCGGTTTCGAATCGTTCCATCAATCGCTAAACACCACAGGAATCGTAACTGTTACGTTTTTAATAATTATAATGTATAATTAAATCATTGACCATTAACACCCTGTAATTATACACGAATTTAACAATATTGCGAAATATTACAACGTGAACACGTACATATATCATGTCAGATCGAGAATGAAGTTCATAGGAAGCGCAATTATTACAAGAAATATTTAATCGATGATATCTGATACTTAAAATTAAGAAGATAATGTCAGAGATTCATATATCGCTATATCTTTATACAAAAAATGATTAATCCGAAGGAAAATATTTTTCTACGAATTTATTATCTCACGATTCGTAGTTTCGTTACATGTGAAATCTTCCTATCTTTCCTTCATAGCGATGTTTGATCTACTAGTTATTTATATAAATTTATATGTCAGAATTAATAAAATTTCGATTTCATGAAAATTAATAATCAATCACCACTAAAACGATATTTCAGTAATTCAAGTTCAAATGTGTATTGGTAAACGAAAATAAGTGTTCTTAAATGCTTGTTTATTCGTTAAAACATAGATAAGGATACAAAAAGTATAACATACGAATATTACTACGAGAGGAAGCCAAAATTGAAAGCTATGTCTACGTCGATTTCCTGTAAATAATTAACAATTGCCGATGTAACAAAAATGTGCGCAACAATGGAAGCAAAACGACTCGAGGAGTGAACTTGCTTTACTGATTACAGATGTTTGATGAATTTAATTTAATATCTAGTTTCTGTGAGATCTCCTCAACGAAATTCATCATACATATCGTTAACTTATTTATATCAAAGAGAATATCGATGAATCTGAGAACACAATACTGTGTTTTATCAATTATATTTTGTGTACCGACAAATACTGTAGCATAGTTACTCGTTCCTTCGTAATTTCCTAAAATAAAAAGCAATTACAGTTTAATATAATATCACAAAATGTACAAACAATTGACATGAACCGAAGTAAAATAAAATACTTACATTTTCAAATTTGGCTGATGAAAATTGGTTGGAGCTCGTTTTCGTCTAGGACGATTAGAAACACATGTGCTGTTGGTACTCACACTACTTTCTGAGTCACTCGAGTTATCCACATGTGAAGATGCAGGACTTCTACGTATAAATCGTTAAATTACAATTATATACGCTTAATACAACGTAATATACAAATCGTAATATACTTACAAAGATTGATTTGAATCACGGGAAAATGTTTCATTCGGAGAAGGAGTTCTAGATTTAACATCGGATTCATTCAATTTCTGCAATACTACTTTAACAGTGCTTGGATCCTGTACAAACTTATTTTTCCTTTTTTTCTGATAATTACTTTTTCGAAACGGTGGTATATTATCAACCATATCATTGGATTGAGTCACAATCATTTTCTTCCTTCTTTTCTTCTGCTGCAAGCTTTTTTTTAATGGCGTAAATTCTTTATCATCATAAGTATTATTCACGAGTAGTGGCAGTTTTACGGTAGACTGATTAAACGTAGATTCATCCATAGAGTTATGAGAAACAGACGGGATTGGACAAATTTCGGATATCTTTTGAAGTGTAGTAGTCACTTCCGGTTCTGGTTCAGCTGAAACTATCGGCTTCAGAGCAGATTCTTCTAAAACTGGCAATTTTAAATCGTTTATATCGAAGTGCATGTTACGTGGTTGTCGCACATACATTAGAGTAAAATCATCTTCGTCTTCGCTTTCAAAATAGCCTCGTCTTTGTGTCACAAAATTTTGTAAATTCACTGCAGGTGCATTCTCAGTTTTGCATTCTTGTCCATTGGTACCTGTCACTACATTCATATTATAAAATGAATCATTGTTTTCTTTTTCGTCAAATATATTAGATTCAGTTTCATCATTCATTGGTTTACTAATTTTAGAGTCATTCATATGACTTGAATCTCTATTTGACGTTGATAATGATGACATTTGTTCCACAGATTTTTCATTATCGAATACATCACTTGATTCTGATGCTTTTAAACTCGTATTCATAGTATCATTATTAGAGACATCTACATCATCAGTCTTTTTATCTTCATTTGTGAAGGAAGGCACGTCTTGATAATTGTTAAATAACCAACTTGGTCCTTCAAGAGGATCTTCCCAGTCTGTTGTATGACTTTTTGTCTCATTAACTTTTTTTTTCTCTTGTTGATTTGTAGTATCTAATTCATTATTACTCTGTTTACTTTTATTTTCGATTGGTTCATCAGTACCATCTTTAGAATCATCAGAAGGTGGTGTTTCCGGTACAATCCCTGTCTGAGAATCTTCAAGAGCCACACCATCGCTATTTTCTGAACTAGTAATCTCTTGATTATTTTGACTCTCTGTTAGCTATAGATAGTAATTAAAACTAAATTAACGTGAAAATAAATTTTATGCAAAAAAAAATGTATCGACGACACAAACCATTCGAATATTAATACTATGAGAATTTTGTAATAATTTCGATACGTCATTAAGCTTTACTCTGGGACTTCCTATATGTTCCAAATTTTCAATATTAAATCGAGAACTGCTATTCCTTGATAATCTTGATTTTGACTTTGACGATCTCCTTGAAATTCTTCCAGAATGCCTGCTATTCCTTTCACTTAGTCTTCGTTCATTTTCATCTAAAAATAAGTATTAAAATTATATTAATTTCAACATCGTAATCAATTTATATGGAATAGGAATTGTATTAAAAGAACCCACCACTGTCTCTTGGCGAAGCAACAGTTAATCTTTCAGGCATTCTGTATGTGCGACCATTTTTCTGCAGTATTTAATTCATTCAAGCATAACTTAATATTTCAAGAAATTTTATTAAATTTAAAAGTTCTATAAAATACTTACGCATTTACGTTGTCTTCCAGAAACGTTAACAGAAGACCTTGAACTATTTAATTCTTGATTTCTAGGGGGTGTTGTTACCTCTGGTATAATACTTAAGTTTGATGGATTATTAATATGTTGCATATTTACTCTACTTAAATTAATGGTGGGTTTTGTAATGGTGTAACCGCTCACCATAGGCTTTACTACTCCTTTAGTCGGTGATTTTATTGACAGTCTTTTCAGTGATTCTCTTTCTGCAACAATTTTCTTTGCTAAAAACATATCTTGAAATTTACACGATACGAAAGATAACATATGAAAAGTCTTACTTCCAGCAGAATTATAAGATATCTGCATATTTCTGGTAACAGAGTCTGCAAATTCTTGACAAGATGAAATCGTATTTGTTAAATAACCAGTCATTGTTACTAGCATTTTAAGCATTTCTTTTGCATTCTTTAAGACATTTGATATAATAGACTAAAAAACGTATTTCCATAAATTTGATTTTAACAAATTCAAAAAATATTTGTATACATAATACATTTTACTTACATCACGTTTATTACAAGCTAAACCTAAATCTTGTACCTCCGCAATTAAAGCAACATTTTGTGAAAATAATAGTTGACTCTCCTGTTTTTCTTTAGACAATGCTTTTGCTAATGAGTTGTTGTTATTTTGTAATTTTTTACATACTGTAACAATCAAATTATGTTATTAGTTTCAAATGTATTAACAGCATTTTATGACTTAAAAATTTCATATTCTTTAAACTTACATGGCTTATAAGACTTAATTTCAGGATAATTTGTTAAAAAATGTCTCCTTTTAACTAATACTCTCTTCTGTGATCTTTTAAAGTGTTTTAGTATATGAGGCATTTTCCATTTATTATTTGATCTTCTAAAATGTAAAAAAAAAAAATACCAAAAAAATACAAAACTCAGAAAAAGGTAACGATAACTGAGTGAAATTTTATACTACACAATTATCTTACATATTCTTCATAATATAGTTAATATATACACATATGTTTTTATAATAAACATTACTTTATCTTTCACAAAAATGGTAAGAGCAATAAAGTATATATTTTTTAACTTATTCAAAGTTTAGTACACTTAGTTATTTAAAAGATAAGAATTTCAAAAGATGTTAAAAGCGTATCTCGAATTATGGGTTATTAAACACACAATATTTTATAGATTAATATATTTATTTTGATACAAATAATGACATAAGAAAAATTAAAAATATGGAGAATAAAGTTCTGAATTCTGAAATCGTATAAGACATAAAAGTTAGTGCTAAAATCAACGAAACCGCGTATAATTTTGATACATACCTGACAACACGATTAAACCTTTTTAAATTCTCCAATTTACGAATACTCTTTTTGTAATGAGATTTCTTTTTAACTTAATACAATTGTAAATTATTCAATGATTTTTTTAAGATAGTACAATCGTATCATGAATTTGGTGTGGAGTAGAGCAATACATTTCCGCCATTGTGAAAGTACAAACCTCACAACGGCGGGATAAACTCATTGATTAGAAGCAAAATAGTATTTACTTAATTTTAAACATTAAATAAAAATAAAAATGCATTTTAATTTATAAGTCCATCAACTTTGATTGCAAAGTGATTGGTAAATAAATTTTGAAGCGATAATTTAGATACAATATTATTTTATCTAGTTATAAAATAATTCCTAGTATACGATGATGCCATATTATGATTATTTATCTAATTTCTTGTTATTTAAACCTAATCAGCATAACTTCCATTGCATAAATAATATATTTATTTAGTTCAGTAATTTTTTCTAGGGTTTCAAATTTTCAAATAAAACGTCCTTTCTCGACTTTACTTTAATTTATTACAGCATTATCAGATTAAAAAACTAACATTATTTCATCTGATTCCGTAATTATGTTTATTTCAAATTAATATCAACTAGAATAAATTATCTTATTGATATCTTATTGATATCTTTTATTATATTTTGAACCCCTAGTTCGAAGTATAGTAGAAAGTAATACGTACGATATCTGTCCACGTCAGTCTATGACTTTTGTAACATAACCTTAAAATTCGCGATCCGGTATTCAGTCTTGCTAATGAATAAGACATTTACGTACATGTTGATCTTTGTATATATTGCATAACATAAACAAGGTATTTTATTCATTTTTCTTATTCATTTTTATTTTTTACAATTAAAAATTTAATATAATATTGTTAGGTCGTAGTGATATGTTCATACTACTTGTTTTATATACTTTAAATATATAAGTGTGTTCACTTATAGCAAAATATTGCAAGATGAATTGGACTTTGTGGCTTTTTATAATCGGATTTTTCGGTTGTACATACATAAACGCTCAACAACAAAGAGTTCCACCAGGAGTATCACCCCAACATTATCAACAAGTAAGCTCCTCCCCTAAGGCAATCAAACATATGGTTACTATTCTATACAAGCCTAATTCAACATTTTTTATTTTATGATTTATTTTATTTAAGGAATATTAAAGTGGAATATTAAATTGTATGGAAAAAGTATTTGTGCTATTTATAGATAAGTTTATGTTTAATTTATTTCAGCCTGTTCCACACGTACATCAAATGCCAGACCAACTTCCTCAACAACAGGTAGATACATATAGTAATACTAGATACCTAATAGCTTTCAATTATAAATTATTAATCTCTAAACATTAATGAATACATAATATAACATATTGGAATGTATCATATTAAATCATAATATAATATATTGCGTCATATTATACATAGTGCATGTTTGAATCAAGTTTAAGTTGGTTATAAAATAATTGTGTATTGTTATGTTAAAATTTATAAAGTTCCAACCAGGACAGGTACCTATGCAACAAGTTCCACTTCAACAAGTGCCTATACAACAGCAGCATATGCAAACTAATCAGGTACCAGCTCAACATGGATATGAACATTCACAACCATTGCTTAATGCTGCCAACATAGTTCATGAAAAAGCGTATGTTATATAAATCTGAAGTCACTAACATTAATGAGTTATATATCTCATAGTTATTAAAAAAATTTTTTACAGACATATTGCAGAGCATATGGAGATTCCGATAGATACCAATAAAATGTCAGACCAGGAACTGCAATTTTATTATTTTAAGATGCACGATGCGGACAATAATAATAAATTAGATGGTTGTGAACTTATAAAGTCTTTAATTCATTGGCATGGTGTGTATATATTAATTAATTATTAGCTTATTAACTTTTAGCATAGTAATTATAATAAACTCTTTATATCCAGAGCAAGGGAATGTAGAGCTCACAGGAGGCAACACCAACCAGAAATTATTTAAGGATGATGAATTGATTTCTTTAATAGATCCAATACTTCGTTTGGATGATACTAATAATGATGGGTATATTGATTATGCCGAATTTGTACAAGCACAGCAAAATACAGCTACTGGTCGACCATAGTTGAATACAATAATACAAAGTTCAAGGTTATTAAAGGATATGTTTATTTCATTTTGAACAAACGTACAGTCCCATTTATAAACAACATCATACTTTTCACTTGTTATCATTGCAGTATTGATAATAGTACAGATCATTACTTTGCATATAATTGAAATTACTTTTATTTTGTTGTTATTTTTCAAACAAAAATAATTCAGAAATGATTTGTTAAAAACAAGATATATTTATAGACTTTTGTTTTACGAAAGTGTAAATTTCTTCCAATTATAATATTTTTTTTTCTTTTATATACCAAGTAATTGAAGTATTAGTTAAATAAAATTATTCAAACATGCAATTGATAAAATATATGCTGAAAAATAACATTTTATACAATTTGATTAAATACAATTCTATTTGCTATAAGAGAGTTTAATATGCACTTGTTATACATTAAAAATAAGCATTTTTTTAATAAAATAAGACTGTTTTTTAATAAAGAAATAATCATTTTATTCGGTAAAAATTATATTAAAGGATTTAGCATTAATAAAATTCTAATGTAAAAGAATTTTTAAAACTATTTCCTTTACAAGTATAACTTGTTTAAATAACTAGTTAGCTTATTGCATTAATAGTATTGAAAATAGTTAAGTAAAAGAAGTGTTGATAATTTAAATGCTTCCATTATTTTGTTAAAATTTTATACAGGTTAGATTTGGTTATAATATGATCATATTGTAGGAATTTGGAATAAAATTATTAAATATTGAAAATTCTGCACACAAGACACAATTATAATGATATAACAATTTTTATATATTTGCTTTATATCAAATAGTATAGATCAGCCGAATTTATGTATATACATGTATTCCTCGTCTAGACATACACATGAAATAAAAACAATTTTTCATAGAGATATTTTGAACAAATACTTTGGTAACTAGCTTTTTTAATACAAGTAAAACATTAAAAAGACAAAATAACAATTTTTCTTTTTTTAAGATAACTAATTATAATCTTAAGGACGATGATTTTATTATTAAGAATCATATATACTTTTATGTATTATATGGTTGTAAAAGTTATATATAAATATAGTTTTGTTACAAGTTGGTAGTTCCTTCTTCCTTAAATAAGGTTGCATGAATTAAAGCTATATTGCATTCCCTTGCATAAAGTTTCATATTAAATCCATCAAATTATAAAACAAGTTTCTGTATTGCACTCTATCTTAGAACTTATTCTATTCAAAAGTTTTTATCTTTTTTTTCTTTCTTTTTTTGTATTGTCAACATTTTTCAAAAATCAAATTTTACTATACAAATTAAATATTTAATTTGATAAATGTGTGTTAACTAAAAAATTTATTTTATAAAACCTTTAATATTCATCGTAAATATATAAATTTTACAGCACATTCACAAATTTAATACAAATTCGCTACAACTTTTATACAAAATATATTGCACAATATATAATGATGAAACAAAAGTTACGCAAATATCAAATAAATGCAAATCGAAATATTTTCGTTTTCCAATTTGTTTTAAAATCAAAGTACTAAAGCGGAACAGTTTTTGATTACAATATTATTTAAAGTAGTATGAAAAAATTATTAGATTCCTTTGACTAAAGAAATTCATACTCACTTAAAGATACATTCCATTTACTAAATAATCCGCATCATGAGCATATGGACCGTGTCGTCTTCCACGTCTTCGAACAACTCGTAATCGGCAAGCAATTAACGTAGCTGTAATAGCAGTTATTGTAAGTCCTAAAGCCAATGATATAACTGCTCCTCTTGGTCTTAGAACTTCGCTTTCATTTGCTTGTTTCAAATGTTCCGCAAGTATCGTATCTCTTCCGTGGTCTCTATTATGATCTTTTATAACTATTACACTTTTATGCTCTAAAACAAATATATTTAAGTAAATTAATCACAATCAAGTTTTGTAATAAAAATAGCACTATTTAATGGCACACCTTTTGTCTGTTTTGTTTGAATATGATTGAATTTTGGAGTTTCATTTTTTAGTGTACTTTGTTTATTTTGACTAATTTCTTTCTCATGTACTATATGTTTATCCCCTTGCTGATTGATTTTTCCAGTGTCTTTACTACTTGGTGAAACATCTTTTTGTTCGTGTGATGTCTGAGGAAATAATATAATGCTATTATCATGATAAATTTTATAATGGTAGAATATACTTACATTACAAGGAGGTGTTGTTGTAATAACAACATTCTTTTCTATCTCAATTGCTTGTTTCTGTTGCATATTCGATATTGGAGATGGAGATGGATAAACCTGATTATTTTGCCATATACCCCTGTTTGAAGACGGAAAATGTGACGTGTATGGATGTTTTACATCTACATATGCACCACTAAACAATTCAAAATAATGCAAAATTAAATGCAATTACTTTAATATTTTTAACATTTAATATTTATTTAAATTGCAATTAATAGTCGAATTATAGTTTTATTTAGAATTTTAATTTTATTTAAATTGCAATTAAACATCTTACCCATCTGTTTCTTTTTCCCCTATTACACTTAATCCTTTATGATTAAAAAATCGTGATTGATCTTCTACAAATAGAACACTTTACTGTATTTCCATTTTATTCATGAAATACTTTACCAAATGTACTACTCACTTTCATAAGGATTTAAATTGCTTTGTTCGCGAAAAGAATTATAAGTATCCTTATTTTGATCATACATGGGTTGATAATCCCACTGATATCCTGGGACACCAAAACCTTTATGCATTTGAGGTACTTCCATTTGTTGGGGTGGATATAGAAATGGCTGTTGCGGAATCATTTGATGAGATAAATTAGGCAGTTCCCAAGGATTAACTTCTGGAACACGAGCATACAATGGACCAAGAGCTTTATGTTGATCAACCATTTGTTGATATTTCATAATATCTGCAGGCAATAGCGATTGTGGCCCTTGGATTACAGAAGGAAAAATTGTTGGTTTTTCTGTAGGACATACAAGGTCTGCTGCCTCATCAGATCCATCTGCACATTGTGGTATACCATCACATACATTATATACTGCTATACAATCTCCAGATGAGCGGCATTCGTATTGATTCCTACTACAAGCTAAAAAATATATTAATATTCTTTTGCTTTACAGAATAATAAATATGGAAGTTTAAGTTGTGTCTACCTTGCTTAATAGGCGAAGATGTTGTTAACGATAATTTTGGTGCCAAAGTTGCAATCAATTTCACAGGAGATTCTGTGAAAGAATATTCAACTGATGCCGGATCTGCCAATTTTCTGTATAACGTATACATAATAACAAAACATGAAATACAGATATTTTATTATTAAAGCAACGAGAACATCAAAACGACGATTTTCTACCTGAGAGATTTCAATTCATGTTCTTGCTGAGAAATCCTAATTTCCTTCTCTAATTGTGAATTGCTTTGTGTATTATAATTGGTACGCACTGCGCTACTATAGTTAGCATGATTGGTGAATTTACATTTAAAGTCATGCAATGGACCACATTGAAAAAGGTAGCAACTTCCAGGCTTCTATATAATATTTAATTTAATTTATTATTAATGGAACACTAGTGATTCAGAAATTAAAAATATCTTTTTTATCTATTTACTTATTTAGTATAAAATTACCTATACCTTTTCTTCAAAGATAAACACATCACAATTTTCTGTATCACAACAAAACTTTAAACATTCTTCCCTAGAATTAACATCGAATTCTTTTAAATATTTAGCACCCATATCCCGAGATTCCTGCGTTCGAATAATTTTATCTTCGTGAATTTTAAAGCTCTCGAGGCACATCTGATAATTATTTCTGAAGCCGGTTCGTTTTTCATTTTTCTGTATTAATGTTTCACCAGATACGCATAACAAGATCGTGAAAAAATTTAAAAACACTTGCAATGCTTTGTAAAACATCATCCTCTTGCCATTTACAAGCAAGAAAAACGCGCATGCTTTCAGTCTTTCGACTTTAATCAATAACTCTATATGTTATCTGATTATTCTAGTCAACTATTCGTGGATAACATTAAAGTTTTATCTAAACACGTAAGAAAATATCACAATATGCCTAATGAATATTTAAAATAGAAAAAAATATAAATTATATAAATATTCTTTGATAAAATTTTTGAAACTAGTATCAAATTTTACAAATTTATAAGGATGGAATTTGGTTTTCATTTAACTCATTAAAAAAACAAACTAACAGTTAAAATGTTTATAGAGAAAATAAATAAAATTAATTTGTTAAACATTTGTATATTTCAACTGATTTATTTATTCGCATTATATAACAGAAATAAATTGATCAAGATTTTTATGGTAACAATAATCGATAACAATTATTTCTTTATTATCAATACAACAAGAAATGACTGCTATTTAACGAATAGCATATTTAAAAGCAGGAAGCAGGTACATGGAATCCCAGTATCAAGAACAAGGAAGTAAATATAAAGGGTGGTTCAGCAACGGTTCCTACCTATCCGACAAACAAAATTTTTGGTTGAAAAAAGGACAATGAAGGTATCTGCACGAACAATAGGGACGAAATATTCACGAAAGTAACAACGAAACTCAGAATCAGCGATTTTTTTCTCGAACTACCTACTTTACGGACATTGCTACCTTATCGACATAGAAAATTTCTGGTTTTAAATATAATACGAAAAATATAGTAATTCATAGACGAAATCTAGCGAAAATAAAGAAAAAACTACAAGTACGGAGCAAAATTCACCGCGGTCAGAGCTGTCACTTGCTATATGTGTAAAACTATCTATCCCAGTACAGAACTCTCCCCTGCATATTGTTAGATAAAAAAATCGCGACAGAAATCGGGGATCTAGTAAAGTTAAACCAAAAACGTAAATTGGGCAGCACGCCTACCCCGCGATTCGCCTGTTTTTCTCTATATTTTGAAAAAAACGCACTACAATCGAATAAAAACCATCTATCCCAGTACAGAACACTCGCTTGCACATTGTTAGATGAAAAAATCGGAATAGAAATCGGTGATCTAATAAAGTTAAGTCAAAAACGTCAATTGCGCAGCACGTCTTCCACCAGTCTTACCTGTCATTCGTTATATTTTGAAGAAGACGCACCAGAGGGGAATAAAAACCACTTATTCCACTACAAAACACTCGCCTGCACACTGTTAGAAGAAAAAATCGTAACAAAAATCGGTCATCTACTAAAGCTAAGCAAAAAACATCAATTGCGCAGCACAATTTCCACCAGTCGCATCTGTCACTCGCAATATTTTGAAGAAAACGGGCCGGAAACGAATAAAAACTACCTATTCCAGTACAAAACACTCCCCTGCATATTGTTAAATAAAAAAATCACGACAAAAATCGGTGATCTAATAAGGCTAAGTCAAAAACTTCAGTTGCGCAGCACGCTTTCCCTGCGCCCCGCCTGTTTGTCACTACATCTTAAAGAAAGCGCACCAAAAACGAATAAAATACACTTATCCCGTTGCAGAATAATCCCCTGCACGCTGTTATGTTGAAAAATCGCGATCAAAATCAATAATCTAGCAAGGATAAGACGAAAACTGCAACACGACTTCTCCCGCCTCTACCTGTTAATCGCTATATTTTGAAAAATCTGCACCAGAATCAAATGAAATCTATCCATTCTATTAGGGAACTATACAGTGATAGAAAATTCTAATTGGCAGTCGATGTCTGGGACCTACAATCGATAACAGACAAACTAGACAAGTACGTTTACACGATTTACACATTGGTCACTTCATTTCGCAAGCGCCACGCTAAAATCTAAGAAAACATCCCAGAATTATTAAAAGACTGTGTTTTCCAAGCTATGTTAACCAACTATCCTAATCTTGAATCGAAAGCTAAGATCTACAATTCCTTGCACTCACAGATTTTCATTCACACCAATTTATTTCGTACGTACACTTTATATCACTTCATATATACACTTTGTAACCTCTTTTCGTTCCACATGTGGTATATTACAACCGTACACAACGTTGACAGTTAGATATCTCGATCTTGGGAACGTTTCCCAATTTCTTAACACTAGATTTACGGGACCCGTCAATTTGACGGGATTTTGCTCCAATTATACAATATTAATAGATTTAATCAACTTATATTAAATTTGTTAATATCGTAATTGTTTTTAAATTAAACTTATGGACTTATTTTTTAAGAAAATACGTGGTTTTCTTTACCCGTAAATCGGACGGGTTTCCATAAAGATAGGTATTCAAAAACGTTCGTAAACCTAGTGTTAAATTTCTCCTATAAGCCATTTGTAACTGCTACGGCAATATTACAAGAATAACGAACAATTGTATCGGTAGGAAATAATATCTGATACTGAGCGTTATTGTTCTTTCATATATATTTCATCGATTGCTGTAAATGAAATATCGATTAGTAATAACACTATTTCGCGAATCGCGTCGTGCAAACATTGAAAAGTTTTACTTTCACGCGGGAGAATATTTCACCATGTTACCGGTTTGCGCGGGCTGGTTTCGATTTAAAGATGGCCGCGATCAGACGACGCATGCGCCGTTGCGGCGGGAAGATGATTCATTTTTGAAATAGCCGTATACTAAAGTATCGATGTAGATTATTATATCTCTCTTATATTTATGAATAATAGAAAAGCACATGCAAATCTGTTTCTGTTACGAATATAACATATTATATAGCGCCTAATCGCCATAATAGAAGCGTTATAAATTAATAAAATCGAAATCTATATAGAAGTCTTTATTGAAAAAGTGGAGCCTCATATAAATATAAAGTTTTTAAAAACTAAAATAACGTTTCAATTCACTTTTTCGTTTATCACTGAAATTTCTGTTAGGTGCCAGTGGATTTGAACCAATATTCATTTTTATAACATTCGTTTATAAAAATATATCACAGAATCAATTTTTGTTATAAATTAAAAAGATACATGTATATATAGTTGCAAAATGTAATACACGAGCATTGTGAATTTTTTTATTCAAAGAATTGTATAAATACTTGATTAAAAAAGTACCGAAGCAATATTATATATAAAATATATATGTATATCTCAGTTTATAAATTCGTAGAAATAGTAAAAACGCGAATTTTAGCTTATATTAGGATGGGTGATGAGTATGAGGTATAGGGTCC